>PYXC01002417.1:2222500-2307500 GCA_015244755.2 Tenualosa ilisha
TTTTTTTTTTTTTTTTGTGTGTGTGTGTGTGTGTGTGTGTGTGTGTGTGTGTGTGTGTTTACAAGCAAGTTTGTATCAGTATGCATGTTTGTTTGCTTGTTTGCTTTTTTTTTGCCCGGCGCGGGGGATGTTGGGTTGACAAGCGGCACTGGGAATATTTACAAGGACGTAAATATTTTATTAACAGCATAAACATTTACTGTGGTTTGGTGTGCTGAGGTGCAGAGAGATGCAGCGCTCCTCTCCTCTCCCACTCCACACCCCTCCCCCCTTCCCCACTCCCTCCCTCCCTCCTCCCCGCCTGGTTGAGAGGAAGAAACACCGAATGGTTGGATGTGTGTCTTTACCCGACTTTGAACCCACCCCGTGGTGGCAACAGCATTTCCAGCAGCGCTCATTTGGCTGGCTCCCATGTCTAAAACTGATCTAAAGTGGTGGCAGTTGTAGTGATGGTGTGTGTGTATGTGTGTGTGTGTGTGTGTTCGGCTGTGTGGGTATTTGCGGGTCGGGGGCACGGCATATGGTAATCTTGTGTAAAATGTGCTTTTAATTTGGCCACGTGACAGCAGCACATGTTTAGCACATGCTAATCTGTCGTGCTGTGGGGAGCGGTGCAGGCCCGTTGTTGCTAAGTAAATGTGCTTAGTTTGTCTCTGAGCCGATGTGATCTGCAGGGCCGGCCTGCTTCACTCTGGACAGAAGCTGTCATAGTGAATCAGCAATTGTGGCAACAGCAGCCGCCTCACCACCAGCTCCACAGCAGAGCACAACACAGCATTATTTTAGTCACATTCTTAGAGAGAAGTAAACAGTATGCACGTGGCTCATTAATTACTGTGGGTGATGGTGATGATGATGATGATGATGATGATGACTATGATGACAAAGATAAAGAAGATGATGATTTTGATGAGTATGACAATGATGGAGACAGGTGTGGGGGTGGCAGTGAACGGCGATTGCGGTCTTATTGCTGACGTTAGCACCGGTTTGGAGCCGTGAAACGCGTCAGCTCGTCACAAGCCGGGGCGGGAGTCTCTGGAAGCTTTCAGACGTGGGTGGAGGTGATGCGGGCCGACAGCTCACTTACTCAGGTCCTCACATGATTGGGCCCATGTGACTGGGCGCTGGCACCCGAGGGCCCACATGGGCCCTCGCTGCATCACCGCTAGTTAGCATCACCCAATGTTAGAGGCACAGAAGCAGTGCCTCTCTCTCTCTCTCTCTCTCTCTCTTTTCTCTGTCTTCCTCTCTTAGTCTCTCTCTTTTTCTTTTTTTCTCTCTCTCCACCATACGCCGGGTAGGGCAGTGGGAAGCAGTACCAGTTTTAGCATCATTCCCCGCCACCGCCTCAATGTTAGTACCGAGTCAGAGGTCATGACAGCGTGTGTGACCTTTCATGCCCAAAGGGTTCCCCTCTGCTTTTCAAAAATTTTCACACCCCTTTTCTGCGTAAATAAATACACGATTAAGTAAATAAATAAATCACTCCTTGAAGTGTGCTGATATCGCTTGGGGAAGGAGCTGTGACTTCATTAAAAGATAATCAGCATGAATGTTTCACTGCAGGTTGAGTCCGGGTTATCTTGTTTGATGGGCTGCGTTTGACCGAGTGTGACAAAAATGAAATAAATAAATGAAGCATCAGGGGAAAAAAAAAAAATCTGACTGAATATTTGTCCCAGGAGAACAACATGAGCTGCGGCCGCTCCCGCTGCTGCCGCCTCTATTGGATGCGCTCTCTGCCTGCGAGGCACAATTAAGATGCTTTGCTGTCTGTGCGCGCCTAGGATGAGAAGTCTTCTACATCGGCTGTGTGCGCGTACGGTTTGTGTTTGTGTGTGTGTGTGTGTGTGTGTGTGTGTGTGGGAGGGGGGTTATGTGCGGTGTAACCTGCGGTCAGTGCTGGCTCTGCTTTGAGTCAGATCTCTCAAATGGCCGGGATCCCTGAAAGCACTGAAAGAGTCAGCCGTTCACCTAGTCACAGACCACACAGTGTATAAGCACTGCCTGAGGAATGCCCTGTGTAAATGCACAGCTGACCCACTGTTGAAGACTGGAGGAGGGGAGTTATCTGTAGCCAAAGCTTAATAAGGGTTCTATGAAAATGAGAGGTGCGGTGAGAATTCGGCTCTATTTGTGTTTGAGATCTATGGTGAGCTCTGTGTCTAGTTTGTTTATGAGAGATCTGTGGGAGGTAAACAAATCACAATTGGCCAATTCCCTGATGTTTTGCTCACCCCCTCCTATTCCTTCCCATTGTGTCAAACTGTCACACTGAAAATAAATGCATGTGTGTATTTATTTTTCTCCCTCAACAGAGATGTAGGGCAGCTCCTCCGAGATCCCGAGTCTAAACCTAGAGGACGTAACCCCTTGTCACACAAACTGGGCAGGGACTCATACAGTACTTTTCCTATACAGCTGTAGCTGAGTGGGTGTTCTGTATGAAGAAGAAACAAACAAAAATTCACAGATTTGGCACTAGAGGTCCAAACCAAGTAGTGAGAACACATTTGTTGCGTCACAGGCAAGATTTGGTTGACTGTAAATCGTGTAATCCTATCTAATATCATGAGCTGACATGACAGATGGCGGTTTTGCTGAGAAGCTGTCAGAGGTAGGGAAAACCTTGTGTTTCCGTGGAAGAACGTGTTTAATAATTGGAGCAATGAGGATCACACCAGGTCACACTGAATATACTGACTGGATCTCAAAACTGCATTTATCTATCTTCTCCTTTTGGTATTTTGTTTATGTGTCCTCTCCTCCACTGGCCATAATAGGGGTCAGTAAGTGAGAGTAGATATCACTTACACACTATGCTGCAGTACTCAAGTATGTTTTGGGAGTATCTGTACTTTACACACTGTACTGCAGTACTCAAGTATGTTTTGGGAGTATCTGTACTTTACTTGAGTTGTTAAAAATCTGTCAACTTTTACTTTTACTTCACTACATTTCCTGAAATAATTGCATACTTTTACTCCACTACATTTTTAATTGACAGCATAATTACAAGAATTTGAAATTTGGTCGCCCACTGAGTAACTGCAACACAGTTTTGGGGAAGCTGACTTGTCAAACTTGCAAACATCAACTTCTCCATTAAACCTGTAGATGTGATACAGGCACCATTTTTCATTCTGACGGTGAATGTGTTTGTGTGTATGATTTCTGACAATTTCTGAAGTGTGCTGTAAGCTACATGTTTTACACAGACTTTTTAAAGCCTGCTTGTACTTTCACTTCATTTCCTAAGTACATTTAATCATGGATTCCTTCTCGTACTTAAGTACTGCAAATACAAGATACATTTAGACTTTTACTTAAGTAACATGCTAGTGGGTGACTTCAACTTCTATCAATAATATTTTGGTATGATACCAAAATAGGTTTTACTCAAGTGGGACTTTCGGTACCTTATCCAACACTGCTTAATCCGCTCACAGAATGAGTAACAGCATCTCTTTTAATTGTATTCATTTTGCAAGGCCTTTGGATTCAGTGCTTAAATACTTATCTGTACAAATGATAATTCCATATGAATGGAGAGAGAGAGAAATACTTAGAAAAAGAAGTGTGAGCCCTATAGTTCTGCTTTCTAAAATGCCCTGAGTCTGTGGGTGAGGAGCGGAGATGACCATGAGGGTCGTGATGTCTTTGTCGGGAAATCAAGGCCTTCCACTCGACATTAATGAGATTTCTCTGACCTTGTAGGCTCAGGATCAAGAATGTACATAAGTATGTAATGTACTAGCAGGGAAAAGGACGGATAGTTCACACGGCTCAAGGCTATGTGGTTTGTCGAAGGGTTGTTTTTTGTCAGTGTTTGCTTACGTCAAACAGATGGCAAAGCCACAAACCAATATCAAAAGGCTCTTTGCAATACAAAATTGCTTTTACTTTTTACATAATAACATCAACAGGCCAGTAATTACTGAAATACACAATTAAAAAAATGACTTTTGAATATTTTCAAAAAATGAATTAATAGCGTTTTGGAACCAGACTCTTAATTTAATTTATGAGTGGCATATTTGCGCTTATGTGCTGTTGTAGTATCAAAGACGGTTGATAGGCAGAGCAAGATATTTCATGATGAGCCACTTCCCGGAACCACGATTGCACAAGGGGGGCCGCTAGTCCCCCTTTACGCAGTGCAGAGACACGCTCTGTAACACTGAGGTCTATGGTAAAACCCCAGAATTTCACAGAATATTGAAAAGCCTTATTTTTCTGAGTATGGATGTCCATTTCGGACACGGTATCATGATCTCCAAACCCTCCTACCCATTTAAGGAAAATGTAGTAATAGTAAGACTCCACTCTGGAGAAAATTAACTTTAATTCAGGTGTGCACTGAACTTATTTCAGCGCACAGTACTATGTAGTAGTAGCCAGGCTAGCACTGCCTAGTGCTTCAGCTAATCTGCTACGGCCAAGCACATCAACAATATGCCTATTTATGCAGATCGGAACTGATCCCCACTTTGCTCCTACAGGCATGAACTACCATGAACTTTCTAACTCCGCCTATTGACCGTCTTTGGTAGCATTTCTGTTGTTACCTGTGAGTGCCACAAGGTCTCCCAGCGACACAATTTCCTGGAGGGAATAAATGAGGTCTTGAGGAGTATGAATTGGGTCACAGTGGCAAGAGGTGAAGAATCTAAAAACTGATGAGTCATAGGATCATTTTAAGGCTCAAAGCATGCTATTCAAAATGGTACAAATTGTTAGGACTGCATCACACGTGTGACGATTATGAGGATTTAAAAATGTGCTCATGGCTACTCTCAAAGTGTATTTCTAATTCTAACAACACATCCTGTCAGAAAGAGCCAGAAAAAGTCATGGTTAAATAGGCAGCTCTGAGTACATAGCAAACACATTAGACAAATAAAATAGCGATATCTACCCGTGGGATGTCTTTTGGGTATTAATTTGTGTAATGACAGAGCCAACCATGAGACTGCAGCCTGCACGGAAGATTATTCTGTCTTCCTGTTATGTTACGTAACTTTGCTTAAAGCTCCTGATAGATGTATGAAAAGGAGTTGTTCTTCTTAGGGTCCTGGTTTGGACAGATATAACCACACACTTTGTAAAAGAGACAGTCTCTGGAAAGGAACGAATTAATTTCAAATGGATATCTCACGGGACAGAAAGCGAGCGCTTGAATAATGAACGCTTGTCTTTCCATCAACTATACTCTGCATCACTTTCAAACCTACAATAAAGTTAATGCCTGGGTGATCAAAGAACACAAAGACAATGATGTCACACATTTCTAGTACAAACCCTCTTTCCATTATTATCCTGCATGGTGCATTTTGACCGCACTGTCTCTGTGTGTCTGATTCTTTTCTCCACTGTGCATTTGCACTGTCCCAGAAAAATAGTGGGCGGCCGGTCAAAATGTAATTGGGATTCTGACAGACACTGCGTTGGTTTAGCTCACCTTATTTGTGACACATTCAAATATGATGGCACAATTTGAATTTACCCATGAACAGTGTCTAATCATTTCCAGCTCCCTCTGTATTTGCCATGCTTGGGAGGAGGAAAACGTGCCTGTGTACACGCGTCCCTTCCTGTGGGCTCTGTCAGTGAGAGAGTGATGTGGAGGCTGGTGAGTTTTGATGTTGTCCTGTGTGGTCACAGTTATCATGGCCGACGTGCTGAGATGCTGGGAAGTTACTGTCTGTCAGCCTGCCAAACACACTCATCCTCATGCATTCTGATGCCATTTTTCCACATTCCTGGGCAAGAAACAAACAGTGAATCTGACTGTGTGTGGTGTGTGTGTGTGTGTGTGTGTGGTGTGTGCGCGCGCGTGTGCTTGTACATAGACTTTGTTTCTGTGTGTTTATGTCGTAGAGGAGAGGGAGAGGGTGATCAGGTCTGTTTTGGATTGGTCCAAAGCCAATGACCTGCACTCTGACTATACAAACAGAGCACACACTGTATCAGTATTCTGGCTGCAAATGCCATAAGCTGCATACAGAGTTTATTTAGAAAAGAGTGTAATAGTCATTCTGACACTGACATGGTGCTGAACCCCACCAATCATGTATCTGATCAGACTCAAGGAGACATCAGACATTTGAATGGACTGATTGAAATGTTTGAAACTTGGTTTGAGCAGTGCTTAGGTGATTTACAGATAAGAAAAGCTGGGTTAGTTTTCTGGGACAAGGTGAGTGACCTTATCAGCCAGTGAGGAGAAAGAGGCCAAAATGCTGGTGTGACATTTGTAATTCGCAATTACGTTGGAGAGACTGGACAGCGTCATTGAGTTTTCCGTTTTTTGTGATTCACCAGATATGTCAATTATTGCATATTTTCACATTTCTGTTTTACATTCCATGACCTCTGAGCATTCAAAAAAAATTAAAAAATCAAAATCAAAATGAAAACTACTCTACTGAACTTATCAGTAATCAGAAGAATCCATTAGTGGCTGTCTGGAGGAACACATGCGCAAAACCTGAACAGCGCAGCCAAGGATCTGAGTAGGAAACAGGCAACAGCTTTAGACAAGCATGAGTATCCTGCTTTTTGAACTGTTTGTGTTGTGCAGCAAGTTTCCCATGGGACTGCAGATTGTGTGCTAAAGCACGTTTTTAATGTTCTGCCTTTTCACAAGACACTGCAGCCGGATCATGCTTCTGCTGAGTCTCTCGGGGAGCAGAGAGTGATCTGGCAGAGGCTCTGTCCTGCATTAAAGTTTTAAGTTCTTAGGCCATCTCGCGCTGTCAGAGCCCCTGTCTGATGCAACAGCATGTGCATAATCACCATGGCTGGGAATCTGACACGGGGTGGAGTGGGGGGTGGGGAAGGATGGTTGTGTGTGTCGGCTATGCCGTTGGATAAGCTGGACCTGACCACGTCTGTCAAACTGTTGTCATATTAAATGCTGTAATTGCAAATGGACAGAAAGCTCATCACTGTGTAATGCTTGAATGATGGATGTGACATTCACTTGGGTCTCTCAATCACCTATTATTGAATTCTCTTTTTTTTTTAAACTATTTTGTCAACAAAGCGTTCTTAAGCATCCTCATGTGTTTCCACTGATACTGATGACAGTGGGGTCATGTTGGGCTTACCGTGGCCGTGCAGATGCAAGTCATGCCCCACATCCCATGTGGTCTGTGTAGTGGCCAGAGGAGTGGGTGTGTTGTATGTTGTGTGAGGATCTGGTTGAAGGGCAGTGGTACACGAGAGAGAGATAAGGAGGTAGCAAGCTGGACTTCAGCCAAGTGGTCACAGCACCTAGCAGTCAGTGACGTGTTGGCATACTTCAGAGATATCTGCCCCAAAGCCATATAATGTGGCTGGCTGAAAATCAGCCTTTCTCTCTTTCTCCATCACTTTTGGTCTCTCTCCCCACTAAATCCATACCTGTCATTCAGACTAACTTTACTCATTGTTTGGTGATAACTTCTGCTTTTATCACAAGGAAATGATTATTTCTAATTAACCATAGACAGTCCTGCAAGTTATACCTCAAACGCTAATTAGGCAGGTGGATCTAAATTTGACGACCTAGCCTCCTAATGTGAACAATAAAATGTTAACCTTCTCATAAGTCTCATAGTGACGTATTGTATAACAAATGCTACACATTAAACATTGAAACTCACAGTTCACTTGACTGCAGCTTGATATTAGATCTAGGCAGCTCCAGATGTTTTTTTTTTTCTTTTTGTCTTTTGACTGCACCTTTATATTTCCCCATTACGCGGCTCATTTTGTGAAAGACTTGTTATTCAGTTGTTTTAATAATGATATATAGTCAAAGTAAAGTGCAGCATGTATGAAAATAAAGCTAAAAACTTTCTAAGATTAATATAATTTGGAGTTGTGAAATAATTTCTGGTCACATCACTTCAATTGGTTCAGTCCCTTGTTGAATAATTACTAAATAGTATTTATAGATGATGCTTAGTAGTAAGCAAATTATCTGTTGGCAATTATTATTATTATTATAATTATTAAAGGTGATGTTTATTTTACTATTACAAAGTTTCTGTTGGTGGAGAGTCCAAATGAAGGGTTTCTAAATGTTCTGCAAGAGAATGTTTTATAGGAAGCTCAGGGTCGTGAACCTCCGTACTTGTCCTTCAAGGACACCTCAGCAGCTGAACCTCAGTGTGGCATTGATGAAGTGCAGTTCTAGCTCATTTTTCTTTCACAGTTATTTCCTTCCATTTCTTTACTTGGAGAGAAAATGCACAAACCAGTGAACAACATCCATGGTTCAGGGTTTTTTTTTTTTTGCCAGATTTGTCCTTCCAAGTTCTAAAAACCTTATTCTTAAATGTCCTTATCCCCTGACACATTAAAAAAAAAAGAAAGTATGAAACAGTCATGCAAAATACTTGCACTATTTTCAATGCAGAGATAATATTTTCTCATTAGTCTAATCAAAATCAGTTTTCCCAAAGATGGCAAAGGGAGATTCTTCCCTACTGAATGTATCAAGGAAAACAAGTTGTCAAAAATCTACTCAGTTGTCATTTGCGTTTGTATCAATTCATTTTAGGTGACATGCTGGAATGTCTAAAAGCATCTTTAGTGCAACAATGAGCCTGAAGTAGCTCTGTCAAGTTGATATTCACCTTGTTAGGATCTGTTCCTTTTTTTCCACGCTCCTTTAGGAGACGCTGATATGAGTGACTCACTTCAAGTCTGAATAGCAGGGAGCTCTTATAAATGTTCATCTGCCTACACCACAAGAGCCTGGAGGTCACCGCTTACTTCAGTTGTCTTTGGGGTGTGGGTATTGGCACATTCTCATTCATTCCTACACTTACACACACACACAAACACACAGACAATCACACACACACACACACAAACACAAACACACGCAAAAATACACACACTTGCACACATTCTCACTCATAAGAGTCCGTGCTCGAAGGCTAGAGAGATTCAGGTGTTTCCTTTCCGAACTGACACTCACCATGAAGTCGAGAGTACCCTTGATGCTTTCCCTGCTCTTGATCTCTTCTGCGTCTTCAGCGGTCATTACTGGGGTAAGTGTGAACCCAGCCAAGGGTCAGGGTTATGGAAAGGTTGCCTAGTGGTGGACGTTACAATTGAATTTGTTGCTGTTTTGTTTTTAACTGAATTGAATTTTAATATGAAAAATTAAGGCAGTTTCCAAGTATAATTCTATCACTCCTGTAAGCAAATTGCATGCTGTGATCACTGTGACATAATTTAAAAGTGTTTTTTTTTTAAAAAGCAGTTACAATAGATATTTGCACAATGCACTCTCAGATACTCTCACTCACTCACGACTCTTTTTAAGCTCTAAGAATGGGCTTCTTTCTCCACTGCACTTAGCCATGTTCATAGATTTGAACATGTTGAGCTTTTGGTTCATTTTGGCTCAAACTTGCTCCCTCTTAATAATACTTGTCGCTGAGTCTCTGAAAATCTGACACTGCTATTATGGAGGTGAATGTGTTATCAGCTGAGCTGAGGTACCAGTTTTGTGTAAACTTGCCTGGGTGAGTCATTGATCACAGTGATCCCTGATCGGATCAGTCAATAGTGTAAATAATTCATCCTCTCCTGCTGTAGTTTTTTTTTTTTGATGGGGTGGATGGCTTTGCTCTCTTCACTGGGGCAGTGCGGTCCAGTTTGGCAGCAGTAGTGTTGGGGAGGGATAGTGCATGATGCTGTCAGGAGGGTGCAGTCGAGCAGAGAGTCTAATGGACATGGAGGTGCGGCTCGTCTCTGAAACCGAGCGAAAGCAGCCTCCTCGCGAGCCTGTCACATTGTATCTCCTCCCCCCGCACTCCTCAGGCTCTGACAAACCCTCAGACAATAAGAGAAAAGTTTCTCCTGCCACCTGCGCTGATGCTTCCCACATCAATATGTAATGGCAAGGCCACTCTTCCACCTCTGCTCTTCTCTCTCGCTATTCCCTTAAGTATCTAAACAGGGATATGGATGAGAAATATGTTGTTAGAACTTGCAGTGGACAGTCAGCTTTTTTTTTATCTCTGTTTTCTGTTTCACATGTGTGTGTGTGTGTGTGTGTATGTGTGTGTGTGTGTGTGTGTGTGTGACTCATTGCACTCATCTATGTCCTCGTGTGTGTGTGTTATTGCATTTATCTACGTCCGTGTGTGTGTGTGTGTGTGTGTTTTTGTGTGTGACGTATCTAACTCTGCATTCACGTTTGTCCTTGTGTGTGTGTGTGTGTGTGTGTGTGTGTGTGTGTGTGTGTGTGCACGTTTCCATGGCAGGCGTGTGACAGAGATCCACAGTGTGGGGGTGGCATGTGTTGTGCAGTCAGCCTGTGGATCCGGAGCCTGCGGATGTGTTCACCCATGGGCCGAGAGGAAGACGACTGCCACCCTATGAGTCACAAGGTCAGCCGAGAATCCTACACGACTTCCATTGTTTGCTAAGGATTGAGATGCAGATTCAAGTGTATGGATGGTCATGCTGGAGATCATCTTGGCACAAACCATATGAAAAACTTCTGTGTGGTGTCAGCACACCACACTATTTAGGCTGCATTACTGTCAATAGGTTAGGAGTCAAGCAGCTCCACAAAGATTCTGACTGTTTTTTTTTTTTTTTTTGAAGCACTGTGATTTTGTAACTATGACTTCTAATCCTCCAGACAAATGCTGTAGTAATCGCTGTATATTATGTTCGGAGATGTTTGGTGTCTAAATATGGCCACCACCAAATTTACTCGACGTAATCGCCTGAACCCAGTTAGTCTGCACTGGTATCAAACTGTTGCCTGTCGCTTCCGTCAGTGATGCTATCTCTGTCTCCAGGTCCCTTTCTTTGGGAGAAGACTTCACCACACCTGTCCCTGCCTTCCAAACCTTGCCTGCATTGCCACTCAAGAAGGCACATTCAAATGCTTGTCACCTTATAAGTTCCAAGAGTATGAACTCTGAAAAAAAAACCAGAAAGCGATATATTATTTTGTATAAAATGTGAATTATTTAATTTACTTAAATTATTATAATTATTGTATTCCTCCACAGACATTTTATCGAGTAACAATTGTTTCAGTTTGGAGTAGATTAAAAAGAAATGTATGTATGGTGCCACTGCAATAATGTATTTGAATTTCGTGACTGTCCAAACTTTGTAGCTCCATGTGGCACATAAGACTAAAATAACTTCTTCCAAATATGATATAATTGCTTTGTGAATTCATTTTTCTTTTTTATTTGAACCCTTCATTTGCTTAATACCAACAATGACTCATTGATTCATTACCTGGTTTTTCTAACATGGTGTCAGGCCCACACTGTCACATTAATGACTCGAAAGCCTTCTTATTAGAAAGTGTCACTTGTTTAGCAACATCTCCCTTAAGTGTTACAACTAGCTCATGTTACAACCTACCTGGTTACAGCATGGGCCAGTTGCAATGTGACAAACTAAGGGCTATAGTTGGCTAAACTAAGGTGGAATAATAAACCTTTGGCAACCTGTGTGGTCTTCATTCCTTACAATGGATTTGTGATCACTATTCCCAATAATAGATTTGTGATCTCTATTCCCTTTAATGGATTTGTAAACTCTATTCCTTTTAATGGATCTGTGATCTCTATTCACAATAACTGATTTGTGATCTCTATTCACAATAATGGATTTGTGATCTCTATTCACAATAATGGGTTTGTGATCTCTGTACACAGTAATGGATTTGTGATCTCTGTTCACAGTAATGGATTTGTGACCTCTACTCCCTTTAATGGATTTGTAAACTCCATTCCCTTTAACAGATTTGTGATCTCTGTTCACAATAATGGATTTGTGATCTCTATTTCCAATAACGGATTTGTGATCTCTATTCACAAAAACAGATTTGTGATCTTTATTCAAAATAATGGATTTGTGATCTCTATTCACAATAATGGATTTGATCATCGCTACCAGCCCTTAGCTCTGTGAGGGACATGTATCAAACAGTCGCCATGTTTTGGGAGGGACATTTCAGACCCAAGACTACGATTGCACATGTAATCTTTTCCAATTTGCATTTGACAGTCATACATGCCGTGGGAGTTCTCCAACTTCAAGACACCAGCATCAGTCAAGGGTGTTGATTTGCATCGTCTGTCTTCATCTCTGTCTTTGGCATCTCACTGCTGCCAGTAAATCCATTTGTAAGTAATGAATATGCAGAAACACTTTTTTGCATTTATTTGTTTATGATATGGAAACCTCTTGGGCAACCATCTAAAATCATACATTTACTCAAAGGATGACAGGGAGAGCACCCTGAATACACTTTTCTTTCTCAACTAGCTGGCTCCCAAGGGTAGTTGATTTGAGAGAAAAAAAAAGTCTTCAAGCATTCATGTTCAAACTTGCATAAAGTGGAATTGGCAAAGTGTGTGATATGTGCTGAGACACAGAGGCTTTGTCTTTGTGTGGCTTTAGAGAGTTGTGGCATATGATCAGCTGTTACTAATGATCATGCCTTTTTTCTTGTAGTTTTACATTCCAGCGTAATTCAGAAAATGGAATAAAAGACAAAATAAGGAAGTTCCCATGACAGATGCCTCCTCTGCTGGCACCAACAAGCAAATGATGTTGGTGGTTTATATGAATTTTTACCAGATGTTATTAGAAACTGTTTTTTGTTTTGGTGATCTTGGTACACACACCTCCTTATGAACAACATTCATAAGTTAATTAAAAATTAAAAATGGAGGCTTTTAAAGAGGCTGTGAAATCACTGTTACAATATCAAAAGGTGGCATGAAGCTTTGTACAACCATCCCCAGGCTAACAGGAAGTCATGCTGGATGATGATTCACTGCCTAGATGAAGATGGGTACAACTAATGCCCTGAGAGCTGTTCAATTCCCCTCTTACCAAAATACATTAGGAATATTAAGAGACTAAATTGGACCAAATCTGATGCACTTGTTATTTCTGAATAATGTTCAGTAGACTACATACTCTTGACCAAATCTGTCCTTTTGGGCAAAACAAGCTCTAATGACCAATCCATTAATAATGGTAATGGTAAAATATGTCAAGACCATTTTAAAAACAGTGAAGACAATCACATTTGTAAAGGAAGTAATCATTGATCAATTCAAATTCGTTCAACTCATCCAAAACATATAATTTTTTAGGACATTGGTTCTGAAAGTTGGGTCCGGGGACTCCATAGTTTTGAGCCAGACCCCCAAATTTGGCCCGTTGGTACCAATCAAGTGCAATCAAGGGCCACTGACTGGTACCGGCTCGGCTCAGCTCAACTCAACTCCACTTGCTTTTTTTGCTTTTCCATTGCTAAAATCTGGTACCTGGTACCAGATACCTGGTACCATTCTTAGTACCACCTTTGTTGAGGTTCCAAGCGAGCTGAACTGATGCCACAGATAGTTTAGAGCTATAGCAACCAGTTTAATTAAACAGTACTTTTATGCAGTGGAAAATGAAACATCCAAAACCAAACCGAGTAGAGTTAAGTCGAGTTGAGCTGATACCATTCAGTGGAAAACTGCCATAAGTCTCATTGTATTTTTTGGCAAGGTGTGCCACCCTAGTTAGAAAAAAAGGTGATAGCATTGCATTCAGCGTGTTAAAAAGTTAACCAATAGATATCCCCACAAAACTTCCTCAGCTGATTATTTACATTAAATGACAAGTTTGAGTCTTTTCACGTAAAGCCTTGTTTTCTGATCGTTTATGATGAACCACAATGGTTAAGATTCAAATTTTGACAAATGCCTCTGTTCCAAGAGGTTTTTTGGTTGTTGCTGTAGCTACAGAGGTGCGCAGCTGCAATCTTTCCTGAAATGCATTCAACTTTTTTTTGTAAATGCTGACACAAAATTTGCTGCATGGTTGCATCTTCCTTGGCTTCCAACAGGTTTTTGACCATTCATTCTCAATTGTGGACCTATTTTTTCAAACTCCTCACACCCGTATCCTTCCGACTAAGAGTTTGAAGCAATACAAGTAATGATGGAAGTCACACTGATTTTTGCGTCAGTGTATCAGTGAACATTACAGACCAAACTGTTGGGGTATTTGCATTTACATATTTACATTTTTAGGATAAGTGCGTCTAGGGAACAATAGCTATGAGCCTTGTTAAATTTGTGTTTTACGATTATGAGGGTTTCTTGAAAAAAAAAAATAGGATGTGAGGCAACAACACCATATGACAGACAGACTGGTTGGTAGAATTATAGAATTATAAGAGGAGAGATGTAAAAGAAAGCAGCCAGTTCTACTCTATTGCCTAATCCCACTGCCTGTGCCTGGAAACTTCTGGTCTTTTTAAAATAAAATGCAGAATTAACCAGCGCTTTTTTGAGTAAAGGCCACTTAAATCTCATTGGTGAACTGTACTTTGAGACGCAGTTGCACAAAACAATCTCAGCTCAGGGTAAAAATGGTAGCCCAAGCGCAGATCTCAAATGACTCAACAATTTTCAACAGCGACGGAGCACTTCGCTTAACAGGACACTTGTCTTAATGAATAGGTGAATTTGTCATGTCAAAAACTGCTTGAAGTAACATTGGTAGAAGTAACATTTCTAATACATAATCATATCATTAAGGCAAAAGACCCCATATTTTTACAGGTTTTTTAAAAAATTCATTAAGCCTGAAAGTGAGTTTAAGAAATTCATAGGATGAAAACACTAGCATCCAGATGTCACAGAAGGCTGAGAGAAATATGGTATAAGCACACAGAAGCTGGTACAGACAGGGAGGATTTAGGAAGTAAGAAAACAACTCAATGTGCCGCTCAGTAGCAGACACAGCCTGCCTGATCTCCCACAATGCTCCAAGCCCTGGGCAAAGTAATCAGGGACATTGAGACAAAGGGCTCCAATTAGCAGACTGAATTCCATCTCCACTCGTGTCACATTGATGGAGATTAAAGTAATGGGGTATTTTTTGATACCATCAGCGGTGGCGAGTGTTTACAACCAAGTGTGACAAAATGGACTGGGTGCAGTTCCAAGTGCCACTGAACTGTCAGTTCGGCACAATAAGGTTTTGTAACTTGAAAGATAAATTAAGAAGGAATCACTGTCGCTTGCCTGCTGGCTCTACTGAACTTGCAGTGTCATGAACACAATATGGCATAGAACACAGACACTAATTTATCGCACATTTTCACCGCAGGAGCAATAATCAGTCACTTTATTTTCTTCCTTTTGTGTTCAACTGAGACTGAAATCTGATGAGCTATTTACAAAGGACAAAATGTCATAATGATCCTCACTGAAACCAAACCACCATTTTTTTTGAGATCCCTTGGAATGGCAAATGATATGCATATTTTGACACTGACCTAGATTGCTCAGACACTCCAATAAAAATGTCCCTTAAGACATCTCGAGACCTGAGGTCTGGTGTGATGGGAGCGCTGGTAAAGATGATATGGTTGGGCTTCCATCATTCTGGAACCACCCTTGCCACTAAATAGGAGATATAGGATAACACTGCAGATTAAAAATGGGATTAGACCCGCACATGAGACTGGGCAGCACCACTCCACCACATCTGATCCAACTCAGTCTTAATCCAAAACTCATGCAACACTCAAGGCTAAAAAAGAGAAACATTAGCCAAGGTATTCTAAACACATAGCTGTGATTACAGTGACAGCTATACATTCCACCATATAAAATCATAGCAAACTGCATGGGTTGCTCAATTGAAACAGTTAACAACCAAGGCATAATCAATCATGGTTTATTTCATCTTTAGTATAAACAATGCAAATGTCTCCTCAAGACACTGCCATTGACCTATGGAGCCAAACAGTCCTTAATCATATGAAAAAAAAAGAAAAAAAAAAAGAAAAAAGACGTGGGTCTGTTTGAAAGGGAAAGTGAGAGGAAGTCATCCACATATTCATCCATGTGATACATACACTTGCAAAAGTTGAGGTTTGATATTTAACACAAAGTCTACCAAGATTTTTATCAAATATAATCATAATAGAAACAGATTAAAGCAAAACCATTGTACATCATTTACATTATAATACACTGTTCAGTTCAACAATTATCTTCCAACAAATATACACATATATTTCGATTTATGTCAGAAAGATCTTCAAGTTATTTCAGTCACCATAGTCATTATTTCAGAGTCATCAGTACTGCCCAAGAAAATCTAAAATAGAGTGCACTGTTGAAGGAGAAGGGAGGGGAAAATCACACGGTTCAGACCCATATTACAGCGACGTGTTCTATCAGATGACACAATATGGCTCCATGGGTGTCTGGGTACCCACACAACAAGGAAAGCAGGCCCGAAGACGCATCCTCAGTTCTTTGTTGAAAATGAAACAGATAATTGGATTAGCTCCCGCTTGGGCAAATGTCAGCCACACGGCTGCAGTTAGGTAGACCTGTGGAATGGTGCTGCCTTTGACAAACACCCGAAGGTAGCATGTGATGATGTAAGGTGCCCAGAGGACAAGAAACGCGAGTGTTATCATGTAGTACATCTTCCCTATCCGCTTCTCCATTTTAAATTCGTCTAAAACTAACAGCCTTCGATTTGCGTTGTGCGTCGCTTGTCGGATGCCCACCAGTGTTGGTGGAGTGGGACCTCGTCCAAAGCCCGCAATCCAGTTGGCAGCCGCTTGGCCTGTCGCACCTGGGCCATGAAATGTCCAGTTTTGGCTGATGGCCGGGATCAGCTGCGCGGGTTTCATTTTACGATGATCGTAGACAAAACACAACATTTTAATGTAAACAACATGCGTTGTGCCTACAATGACGGCCAGCATCAACATAAACCCCAACGTATCATTTGCTTTCACATATCGATGCTCAAAGATACACTGTTCCTCCTCTCGAATAAATTTATATGTGCCAACATCAAACACGGGAGGGAATGCCATCGCGATAGACAGGGTCCACACCATGCAGATAATAGCTACACATGTCCACAGCGTCATTCTTTTGGAATAAAATCTGTGGTGAGCGATTGCCATGTATCGTGTAACACTGACGCAGAAGAGCATGAATGCTATGTGAAAACAGAAAAGGACTGCCATGAACGCGATGATCTTGCAGCTTATTAGACTGTACGCCCAGATGGAACCGCTGCTTATAGAGATCATCACGAAAGGGAAGCAAACAGTCGTCCGAATGATGTCGGCCAAACACAGATCAAGAAGAAAATAGTACGGAGCCTTGTGTAGGGTGCTGTCTTTCAGCACCAGGAGGGACAGCGATACATTCCCTATAAGACTGGTGCAAATGATGAGTCCCAGGGAGGCTAACTTCACCGCAGAGGCAGTGATAGCATAATTCTGAAGCGATGGGTTGCTTTCCCCCAGATCACTTGTGTTCGCCATCTATGCGGCCACTCTGCTGACGAGACGTGATAATCCAACATTAAGTGAACCGTAATCTCATCCCAGTAACCTACTGTTTACACCACGGGCGAATATGAAAACACCCCACAGAATCTGCAGTTGGTGACAAAGATTCTGCTATAGGTGCATAGGTAGGCTAGAGAAGAAAACATTTGCGTTGTCTGAACCTCAGTTGGTGAAAAATAAAAAAGCATTGTCGTCTTACGCAAAAAGATACAAGAAAATACACCTGAAATCTGTCGAATGCGGCGAGGTCATCGTTTTATTTCTTTTCTTGAGAGTCTTCATTTTAAGCCACGTCGTTCAGAGCAAACAGCTCGTCAAATAATCCATTCTTGCACATTGCACAGCTGTAAACCCAGTTACGTTTTATGGAAACAGTTTCAAAAAGCATTGTATCCAAAGTCTATTTGGATAATGATACAAAAAGTAAATCAGCAGTTATCCTCAATAAGTGGTGGCTCGCGATAGTCTTCTGGAAGAAAAAGACAGGCCGTCACCACCATTGCACTCTGCCAAGGAGTAGGTCCATGTAAGCAAAATCGGTATGGCTCGCCTCAGTGAACAAATTGCCCAAAAATGAGGGTACGAAAAAAAATATGGGTCTGCGGTTTAAACAAAGGTCAAACGTCCGTATGCAGATCTTCTACGTTAAATATCACGGATGTAAACAACAGAAGCCTCCAATGGCAAATGGAATTGGCACGACTCTAAGGAGGCTGAGAGCGATGGAAGTGCATGGTACGTGCTAAAAACGCGCAATTCGCATCCTCCGATCAAGACATGGTTTTATTCCTCGGTAGCTTCCACTATACAAAACAATAGGTCTTTCACAGAGACCTTCTTCAGGCACAAATTTCTCTGTCTGGAAGGGACTGGCAAGGAGGCAATCGTTTCAGTCTGAGTGCTCCGAATCCATCAGTGCGAAATTATCCCAAGGAGTCTTTAAAGGCGCAGACCTACCATTTTTCTTCTGTCAAAAATCTGGCCCTCACAACTTAGTTAATGAACACTGTCATCTATATATCTATAACGTTTGAATAATTTTGCAGTTAATTAATTAGATAAATCAATTTGAGTCACCTGATAGTGTGCCACTCAACAGCAGAACAGAATTTATTTCAGAGTTTGTTCATATTTAGTGTTGTTTATTTTCTTTATTATAAGCAAAAAGGTCTTAGTAGGCCTACATTACACACTTGTCTTGACACACTTGTGGCATTATCAATTTTGCTCTGACTCTATCAGGGCAAAATGATCTCAAGGAGTCTTTAAAGGCACAGACCCACCATTTCCATAGAGTCAAAAAATCAGGCCTGTGGTAAAAGTCAGTGCCATATAATTGTCTGACCAGACACTGATTATATAACTAAGCCACCTAACTTAGGAGATTCCAATATGATAGTGCATGCAATGCAAAAAATAAAAATAAAATAAGAAATACTTACAAATTACCTTCAGAACTTGCTGATTTTGTATAACTGAAGGCCAATTTATATATATATATATATATAACGTTCAGTATATGAAATACTTGTTCTATACCACACCCCTGTTTCATATTGGCTTTCACAATTTTGTGAATCACTATGAAATGATCCCAAACAGAACTGTTGCTACATTCCTTCATTCACCAACCTATATTGCCAAGATTTTTTGTATGAATCAACAGTGATTCAAATATAAAAAAATGAACTAGTTCAAGTTCAAGTTATTTATTAATGTATTAAAGCTAATGAATAATTACTAATAAGTACTGGCATAATAAATGCTTGCATCTATCTATCTATCTATCTATCTATCTATCTATCTATCTATCTATCTATCTATCTATCTATCTATCTATCTACCCATCCATCCACCCATCTATCTATGTAAATGAACTTATTCATTCTTATAACACTAACAGCAACACTGGGACTATATGCACCAAAATAAATGAATCCGTTAACCCCAACCCTCATATATCTCACTACTGCCATCCATTGGCCAAACAATGAATGGTCTTAAATTAAAAAATGTCTTGAAATAGTCAACTCCTTGCCCGTGACTTATAGGATCCATGATTTACATGATGTACAAATTACTGCATAAACATACAGTATGTTGTAATTTGTATAAATTTGTCATGTGTGTTGAGAATGGTATTGTAACTCTGCTCTGCATGTGAAGATTACATAAAAGTGACTTAAAATCACTCAAAATGTTCTTGGTTTTATTGGTTTAAGTTTAAATCTTTTCACTTGTAAAATGCCATTGTTGTAAAAAGTGACATCACCTGCTTGAGCTAATCAAGGTCCAAGCTGTTCCTGCACATAGACACCAACAGTTGCGTTCCACTCTTGTTTCCTCACTTCCATGATCGTGTAACTTGCTTAATTGTTGTCTTCCTAATTTACTGGGGTTAAATCTACAAAGGCTGAACAGAAGAAGTGTTAATTTCGCTGTACTCTCCGATTTAACCAGGTGATGTCACTTTTTACTCAGAAAGCATTGAGACCAATGCAATGGCAGCTTACAAGCTCTGCAAATACCTGTGTCAGTCTTATAAGGCCAACATGTCTTCCCAGATAAAAAAGCAGTATACTTGAGTGTAGTAGAAATATGAATAAAGCGTATTAAGTTTAAAGTAAGCACACTTTTTGTGTTTATCTTAAAGTATGTTTACTAAGTACTTTTTAAAAGTGTGCTCGAAAATATGTGTAATTAAGTGGGACTTAAAACATTTTTGTGTGTGAAATTGGAAACTTTAATAATGGTATTTTTGTGTACTTTTTTTTTACATTTCTGTCCAACATTATTATGCTTCCTTGAAATGCACTATGATTACACTTTATCTGAAATGTGAAAAAGTTCTAATAACAGTGCACTTCAGTAGAAGTGTCTTTTCATTGGCATATTAGAGTATTTACATGGAAAAAGTATTCTTAAGAGTAGGCTATTTGATTATAGGCCTACAGTAGGCCAATATCTCAACTGCTTACCAATGATTTAACTCAGTAAACTACCTATTAGCATCTGAATGCCTTTATAAGTAAATTTAAAGAATGTATTTTCAGGTTGGATACCCTAGCACACAGTAGCATATTTTGCATATGCAAAATGTTTCTTCTTTCACCGTACAAACATTTATTTTGAATTTTTGTTTTTATGGCTTTTGGGCACTTACAAAGGGACACAAAAATGTTCTTCTTTCGGTGTATCTATCACAGGGTGAAGTGGGGAGGGAGCTGAAATGTAGAAACCTGATCAAGGGGGAATATTTTAATGGGTGCTACCATGTGATTCATTGTGGAGGAAATTGTTTGTATGTCTTCAAAGAGTATTCTTTGCTGAGTTGAGAGATTTTGACTGAGATGCTAAGTACTGCATTTTAAGGAATGGCCTTTTAGTGAAACAGGTTCATCACAAGTCAGAGCCTTCTTTAGAGGGGAATGAGTAGCTCTTTTAGGATAGTAGCCTAATTTGTTTGTTTGTTTGAAACTTGCAAACTCTACAAAGTTGAGCAGAAAAAGGTACCCAAATCATTAATTTCAAACAAGGATATATTTCCTGTTTTGCCGACGTCGCTCTGATTGGTCATAGTGCTATCCAGTTTGAAAGACAACAGCTGATTCTGCCCCTAGAACTCAGTCTGCATTTTGATGTTATAGTCTGGCTTGTCATGCTAGTGTCTTGCATGAGTGAAAAGAGGACGTACCTGTTGGACCTTGTGTAAGTGTATTTTAATGTCTGTGTTTGTTTTGCGGATTCGGCATGTCAGTGGAGGCTACCAGTGAAATGTTTCTCTTTTTTCTGCTTTGCCTTTGAATCATGTGCCAATCCACACTTTATTGGGAAGAGTCTGTGCAATGTCTGGCTGCTCTTGTAGTGGTGGGAAAGGAAGAAAGAAGCTTTGTGAAATGCACAGTACTACTCTGACAGACTATCGTTACGTTAGCAACTTTTAGCTCAGTGGTTGGAGCGCAGCAAGCAGATTTGTCTATATTTCTTTAACATATTTATACAACACATGTTCTCATTTCTTCAAACTTTGAAGGCCTTGGTCGCTGATTTCTATAAAAAAGGCTAAAGAGGAGGCAAAGGCCCAAGTGGAGAGGGCTACAGCTGTTAGCCTAACTGAAGACGTGGACATCCATAAACATGAATGCCTATCTAGGTATAACCTGCCACTTCATTGGTGAGAATCTTGTCCTCAATACTGTGTTTCTCAGAGTGCAACATTTCCCAGAGTCACATACTGCTGCAAACTTAGCAGTTGCCAAATCTACCCTAATCGAGTGGGGCATCAGACATAAAGTAACCTGTCTGGTAACAGATGCAGCAGAAAACATGTTTGCCTTAACCTTAAACAACCTATTTGTATTGCACACACAATCAATCTTATGGTGGAAAAAGGTCTTGACCAAACTCCTGGACTCCCTGAGCTGCATGCAAGGGCTAGTAAGGGCAATCTTTTTAGATGCAGCACCACTGCTCAGGTACTGCATGTTATGGTATCTTTAGTGCTCCAAGCTGTGCTCTTTGTTTAGTGCATTATATGATCAAGTTTTTACTTTTTAGTCTACTTCTGTGTGGTGTAAGCGAAATACTTGCAGGTACAGGTTTCTTCTGTGTGGTGTAAGGGAAATACTTGCATGTACAGGTTCCTTTGGGGCGACCAGAGCATAAACTGATGAAAGTAGACTCTGGATGGAACAGCACATTCCACACGTTGAGAAGGTTTCATTCTGAGAGAGAAGCAGTGGTTGCAGCTTTGGCTTCCCTCCAGACTGATATATTACCACTGACTTCAGCTGAGTTCTCCTCATTGTGGAGGAGTGTCTAGGCTTGCTTGCTTGGTTCAGTGAGGCTACAATTGAACTGTCAGAAGAAAAGAAGGTGTCTGCCCCAAAAATGTTAGATTATGCCATTGCAGAATAGATGCAGAGGAGGCAAACTCCAATGGCACCACAGCTGGCAGATCCAATGTACAGGAAACTGAGGGAGAAGCTCAACAGTCTCCAGACAGTGACCATTCTAACTTTGCCAACTCTGCTGGACCCACGTTTCAAGGCTCTTGGATTCCTCACCCCATCCTGGGCTCATGAGGCAGTGAAGAGATTGACAACTAAGTATGCTTATGTCATATCGAAGCAAACACCACAACCCCCAGAAGATGAGTGACCCTCCATCTCTTCTAGTATGTTAACAGTGCTGTAACTGTTAATATGTAATAGTTACCTTTACTAACTTTTGTTCCCCAGTATCCTCAGGTCAACTGTGGCACCATCTGGATGCCATTGTGCAACAAACAAAGTAAGCACACAACTCTACTGCAAATGCCATGGTGGAGGGCCAGAGATACATGTCAGAACCAAATATACACACATCAGAAGACCCGTTGCAATACTGAGTTTCACATCTAAACCTTTATCCAAACTTATATTTCCTGGCTTAAAATTTTCTATGAGCACCAACATCATCAGTACCATGTAAGCGTGTTTTTTCAAAACCTGGAGTTGTTACGAAGAAGAGTCCAAATACTATGGAAGAAATACTATACTACGTATCCAAGTCAGTCATCAGCAATGTATTCATGTTTTTTGAAACTAGTGTTTGGAATGTGGTGTTGCATGCTCAAAAACCCAAAGTAAGAATGGCCTCACGAATGGGAGAGGAAGCTGCTTTTCACCTGCAGGTCTTTTCCCACAGGTGTGGCTGATCTCAGGCTCTAGGTACACCTGCAATCACACAAAATGAGCAGGAAGCCATAGCGGGCCATACCAAACGGATTTGAAAGCATTGCTGCCTGTTTTTGAAACACTAAATAGGACAGGAGTTCATTATCTATCGGTCATGTTAGCTATACACGCCAACTGTGTCTCTCAGATCGCAGCAGAAGAAATTGTCAGTAAAACCTAATGTCTGAACACAATGTGATGAAGCAGCTTTCAGCTGCTATGCAGTTCAACTCTGAAACTAATTTCCAGAACACATCAAAATGCTCCTACTGTTACTGCTAGACTTGAAAGAAAAGTAAAGTATTGTGTAAACCAACCAATATCCCTGTTGCTTGAACTCACCAAATGCTTTCATTAGGAAGAGGAATGAGAAAATTTGATACGTCAAGGACCGAATAGCAAAACGTCAACTACTGAGGGCAAGGAAACACAGTTGCATCTTTCTGTCTCTCTTTCCATTAGTGTTGGAGACGCTGCCACATATACACTTATAAAGAAAAAAACATATATATTTAAATAATTATGTAAACAAAAGGGGAACAAGTCCTGGCCAGTAAGTGTAGGTGAATATAGGCTGACTACACCTTTCCTACTGCCTATCTGAGCACAGTCTGTACAGGTTATCTATAGACCCATGTCGCAGCAACCAATTTTCCAGGAAGTATCAAGGTAACTACAGGTCTTACTAATGACATCCAATAAGATTCTGACTCAACAGATTCAGATCCTTACTGAATGTCATCAAGATGTCATTAGTAGCACCTGTGGTTACCTTGCAACTTCCTGGAAAATTGGTTGCTGCAACATAGGTCCATTACCTAACTAACCACCTGACTGAGGCAGAGAGTGTGAACTAAACAAAATGCAGCCTGAACCAGGAGAGAAAGAATGTAAAACAGTGTTTAATGGCAGCTGCACTGTGGAAAAGTTTATTTTGTATATTATTATTAATGCCATTCTCCGACCAATCCTCCTGTAAACATTGCAGTTTCAATGCATTACCATCACCATTCACTCCAGTGACAGAAAACACACAAATGTCTACAACATCTGCCAGCAGGATAGTCTCTCGTCTATTCTACCTTGATAATACTGACATACAATCAACAGACCTATATGGCAAGAATGAACAAGATAAGCCGAAAGGATATTGAGAAAACAAATTTATATGAATTTCAGGTGCATGCATTATGGGATGTGACTTGTGCCTAATGTTGACCTGTAATTGGAAAGGCTACCTGTCCAATGTTCTGAAGGTCTGGGATTTCCTGTGTCACAGAGAAGGCAGATATTTCCAATGAGAGATCAACACACTTCCAACCACATGGAAGAGATGAAGCAAACACATTTATTAACATTTGCTTATTCTTACTACTCGTAATCTGTTCCATGGGTTGGGTACATTATGTCAGCTACTCAAATTCCCTTGAGAAGTTCCCATGAAACCGAAACATTTATTTCATAGCATTTAGATCCACTTGTTTTAACGTGTAGCATCTTTTGGTCCTGGGGGGACGCACGCTCCCAGCTGGGGTTAAAAAAACTATTTTTAAGGACTAACTCGAGAACCGTGCCACCTGAACCAACAAAATTTGAATGGTATGTGGATCTCAAAGTGCCACATCACACACAAGCCCTCTTGCTGTAGCGCCACCAACTGACAGACAAAAATAGCAAAAGTGGTCATCCTGAACTGTAGTGCCCCAGCTGACAATTTTAGTGGAACATAGGGCTTAAGGAGCTGCATCCCACAGCCATTTGTGGTGTAGTGCCACCTACTGAGAGGCCAAAAATGGCAAAATTTGTCATTTTTCTTGGTAGGAAAATTTCCATCTGTAAATCCAGGGTCACTGAAAGACTGGGTCCTTTGAAACTTGTAGCCTCAGTAGGCCCATAGCGTGTTGTAACTTTTGGTACTTTTAGCAACTTTTAGCAAAGTTGATCAGAGGCTTGGGCCTCTGGCGAATGGCACTGCATTATTGCCCAGTCCATGCTCTCCTATGTATGATTGGTGCCCACCACATAAAATTCTAACTATGCGAGGTCACTAAATATCCGTGAAACAAATGTAACAGGCAACAGCAACATCTCATTTTTAGTATGTTGAATAACATAAGGTTATATAGTCATTATTTCTGTGTCCATCACACTTCGAAAAAGAATGACTTGTCAACTTTGACGAATACAATGGGAAGTTTTAACCTGTGGTTGTAACAGTAACCTTGTGATAACAAAGCAGTTATGTTGGCTTGTGTGAACACAAGCTTGCACACATTACAAGCTTACCGTTGTGAAGTGTCTGTTTACAGTCTCCAAGCAGTTGACAGTTGACACTTTCAGTTCTTCGTCCCTTGCAATGCAATGTTGTCTGTTCACATGTTTTTGTATTAGCTCAGCATGGATAGCACCTGGACAAAGAAGCTACGAAAAATCGTAATGGGTACCAGGTACAACTCCAATGGAAATGCAAGAGTTGAGTTGAGTAGTGCTAAAACAGTAAGTGGAAAACCCCCATAAGTCTAGTGTACAGAATTTTTGTTGTACATGAGTCTCAAGATGGAGCATATGACAAGCCCTCAACCACCCATTTGTGGTGTAGCACCACCGTTTGGGTGAGAAAAAAAATCTGTATAGATTTCAGTTGTTCCTATTAACACACAAAATTAGCAATATTTTGGACCAATTACTATCAGTGATTCTTGGGACAATGAAACAGTGGGTCACTTCAAACCCATGGCATTGAACTCCAGTGGGCTCTTGTGTCCTAAGCTATTTTGATTACCAGGGACATCTCCTCCCCTGTGCTGGTGCCCCTTCAAGTACTGTAATGCTTTGGCCAATGACATTTTACCGGTGAAAAGGTCTCAAGGAGACGTATCCAATGAACCCTCAATTACCCTTGTGTGAGTGTCAAATTGGCTGTTTTGTTTGGAAGCAAGTTTCTGACCATAGTTCTGAACACCAACACATGGGGGTAATAAAAACTTGATGGGAATGTAGCCCTACTAAGCTCATAGCATGTGAGCTATTAAGTCTAGGGATATCACCCCTTGTGCTTGATTACAGTAAGCATTATTTTAAAGAAGGAATTCAGGAATAAGGAACTCAGACTATGAACATGTGTGAACTGTATGTGTGTGTGCTGACATGTAACTTATAGGTGCTAACCTGTAAGACTTGCAGTTCAAACGATGTGTCAAGAGTATGAATGGACATTCAGTTTCTTCAAATGGCACATCCAGCAAAGTGTGGCGGTCATGTTATGTACTGCTAGGCAGTACATCTAGTTATAAAAAGATTGTTCCTTAATGTCATTGTTAATGTTATCAAATTATCAAAGTGAAACGGTTTGTAGACTATCCCACCGGAACATTTGTCAGTTTCCTGTAGTTTCACCAGATATTTTGCAATGAGTAGACAGTGGTCAGAGATCCTCAGAAGCATTGGCTGGATTGCGACAGAATGGTGGAGCGAGGGTGAAAAAACTCCTTTTGTTTTTTCTCTGTTCTGTAAGTTCACACACTTTTTACTTTGACTGTACATTGTCAAGTATCACACACACCAATCTAGAGGCAGAGGATGGAAATGCAACACACACACACACACTCTCTCTCTATAAACCTGACCAACAGTAGAGAGTGTGATTATACCGCGCTATATGTATTCATATACCGTAATGTAGGCCCACACTTTCTAACACTAACAATTATAGTTTTGATTTCATACAGAGACTTTACTAACCATCATCGGTAGCAAAGATGATCCGCCTTTCCTATCTATTATCTCACACGATCGCCCAGATGAATGCATGCATTTAGCCTGATTTATGTGAGTCTTGTGAGAGCCTAGACGTTCAAAGGGAATTTATGTATGGTAGCATAATTTATGTTGTCTTTTACCATGGCGTCGATAATTGTCAATATTATCGTCGTTTCCGTTTAAAGTGCGGTTCGAAAGTTTTTGAAGGTGCGGCCATCTTCCTAAATAAATCTTTCAGGTGCGCTGAGTGATGACTGATGAGAGCTCTATGGTGCGTCGCTGTGTGGTGCCAGAGTGAAACGTCTATTTGTCAAAAAGGGCTCACACGTGACGTTCCACAAACTTAAATATTACCTAGCCACGTGCAGTCACAAGGTGGATAGATGCGGGAACATCTTTGGAAATCTTTCTTTGCTTTCTATTCTAAACTACTTTGCAATTATTTACATATTTCCTTTAGTTTAATTACTTCAGTATTTTGTACTTATCATGTTAAAATGTCCTAAATGCTATTTGATTATTTTGATTTAACAATTTTACTCTAATTTTGCTGTATTCATTCTGAGATCAAATCAATAAGCTTTTTACCTGTGTCTCCTGATTGATACTGCGCATTTGAAACTCTATTTTCAAGTTATGAAGAATATATCACAAGTCTATGCTTAAAATGATACTGTAATATGAATTTTAGGCCATATCGCCCACCCCTAATTTTGGTAACACTTTCTATGAACCCAGCATTAAAACATTATAAACACATTCATGAAGGGCAATGATGCATTAATAAAGTGTTATAACTAATGTGATTAATGTTTAGAACTGCTTCTACAATCTCATGACTGTAGGCCTACTCATAAGGCATTACAATGTTATCTTATAAGCCTTCACAACGTAAAGTGTCACAGAGCATAATTTGTAATTTGTTGGGGTTTCCCACACTCCACCCATAAGTGCACAGTGGATGTCCTGGATAGCTGGTGGGAATTACACTTATATTTTTCCACTCTTCATATGATTATATGCCATCTGAATTAATTTGGAAATGGTACATAAAGAATTGTCTTATAAAAAGGACACCTCTAATAGTGGCAAAAAGTTGCTTTAATTGTAAACTTATGGATGGAGATGACAGTCTATTGAGATAGTTTTTTGTTTTCCTCCTCTTTCTTTTCTCTTCTTCCTTTTCTAAATCACTTGTCACTCTAGGATAGTAATAAATTGTACATACAGTGTCATTAAACTTTTTAAATGCAGTTGTAATATTAATAATTGTTAAAATATTAGCTGTTAGGACACATAGATATCCCTACAAATCTTCCCCAGCTGATTACTTGCAATAAGGCAACATTTGTTTGTATTGCAAGTGAGATGATCACTTGAAGGACTTCTAGGAGTGTGCCACAGACTGTGAATAGTATTGTTTTGAAATTATATGAACTGATTGTGTCCACTGTCCACATAGGGTACATATGTTATACGTAAAATCACATGCATGTAATTGCATGTACAAATCTCTGCAAATTAGCCTCCCATAACACACACACACACACACACACACACACACACACACACACACACACACACACAGCTGCTAAAATTTTGTTGTTAAAGAATATTTAGACCTTAAGTCTGCAACATGTATACTCCAACTACAGTGCAAGTGTGTGGAGACACTCAGGACTGCCTTGCTTAAGGGCATGTCAACAACCAGGAACCGAACAAACAACACTACTTCTTCCACAGCTACTGCATGCTAACCCAGTTCCCTCTCCATCTGCTCTCTATCTCAGCCTTTTACAGATGTGTATTAAAATAATGCTTGAAAATAATGCTTTAAAACATCTTTTTTAGAGTGCATAAAAACTCTTGCAACAACTGAAAATTCTCAGAACAGAAGCATTCTTCAAAATTTCAATCTAAACCATCATAAACGGTCAGAAAACAGAGCTTTCAATACAAAAAAGTGAACTTGTCCTTTAAAGGCGTGACTTTGAGAGCTGTTTGTCTCATGAATACCCTCCTCCACTCTCAAAAACACAAATACACCATATATGACAATAAAGATGCACTCCACAGTAACACCTGAAAAACAAAATAAATCAGCTCATTACCACATGTGTAAAGTACACAGGCAGAGGGGATACATGAGAGAACAATGACTCTCTGAAGATGGCTCACCTCCCTCTGGAATGCACACACAACACTGTCATAGAGACACTTCTCTCTCTTAGCAATGCATGCCCTCATCAGCTTCACTGCAGGAGTCATATACACCCATAGCCGTGTCCTCCACAAGAGGGCAGCATTGCTCCACCTGTTGCATTGAAGCGGCTCAGCCAGTTGCTCCAGTGTCACACAGTGACAAGAGCATTGTGTGCGTCACAGTGTCACAATAGGAGGAGTGCACACTGGTCATACTGCACTCTGGATTTCAAAAATAAATAGGTTAACATATTTGTACAGGTGAAAGAAATCATAGACACTAAGACAATCTTTGCTTCAGTGAGTTTTGCTTCAGAAGAAACCAAAGCAGCTTCATCTCAAGGCTTTTTTTTTTGAGTGTGAATATAGTACACCCTGTCATTGGATTTGAAAAATGTAAAACAAAAATCTGAAAGTTCCAAAACAAGCAGCGCACAGTAAACCACTGGTGCATTATTTGAAATCAGATAAGAAGAAAAACAAAAGCCTATGAACACTAGAGGGAGCTACAACTAATAATAAACTTTTACATTTCATTAAAGGTGCAGTGGATTGCCAACGTGTACAACTGCTAAGGCATAGGGTGATATCCTGTGGTGTTTATGTGTGTGTGTGTGTGTGTGTGTGTGTGTGTGTGTGTGTGTGTGTGTGTGTGTGTGTATGTGTATGTGTATGTGTGTGTGTGCATGCAGGTAGCTTATTGCACTGCTGATTAGGTGTACTATATCATCGGCCACTGCAAAACACATGACTAAGTAACACTAGGTAACTGTTAATCACCAACAAATGGCATCCAGTGTCAGTCTGTATCAGGGCCAGTCCTAGGCCAGATTTGAGTTCTGCCCCCTCTATTCTAGAAATGCAAGTGAAAAACTGAAGGAAAAAAACAGAGAAATTGCTATGCCTCTCTGAAATTTGGCCTATGCCAGGAACCGACCTTGGTCTGTATGTTTGAGAGTAGCAAGACAGATTTAGAAATGTATGAATTCCGTAAAAGGTTTGGCACCTAGATAAAGTTGTGTGCATGAAAGTAAATACACACCCTCAGTTTTTTGGATCTCCCAGTATATGTGAGCTGGGCCGGCTCTAGCCTTTTTGCTGCTCTAGGCCAGATTTGAGTTTTGCCCCCTCTTTTCTAGAAATACAAGTAAAAAAACTGCAGAAAAAAGTAAAGAAATGTATTGTGATGCCCCCTTGAAATTCTTGTGTCAGGAACTGGCCCTGTAACTGGAAATGTATGCAGAGAAAAGATGCCTTCTATCAACAGGCCTTACAATACTGTAAGAGCAATGCAAATATTTTGTCAATTTTCTACCCACGAAGTGAGTCTTATGTGCCATGGCTTCATCATAGTCAAAAAAATGGATACTACAAACATCTTTCCTCATGCTATATTGATGAAAAGTACAAAATAAGGTGACTTCATAGTTTTCATAGTTTATCTACTCTTGCAGTGATACTTGATCTTGGGGATCACCAGCTCCCTCTAGTGGATAAACAATGTATAAATGTGGACAAACTGCACACATTTAATGTTTAAACTTATTTTTTCAAATAAGAAATAAAGGTCAAATAATAAATAAAGGTAAAAAAGTGGAATTTGTTTTTATGTGTAGTTTTTCAAGAAGACTGTTTGTCCCTGTTTGAGTTTGTTTGATTAAATACACATTTAGCCACATTTACATACCACATTACAGTAATACCCATACATATATAAAGACAGACATTATAAGTATAAACTGATCTAGTATATGGAAGGATATACCACAGAAAGTTGTTCATGATTATTTTTTGATGTGTTTGGCATGTGTGGAAGAGGTCATACCACAGAAAATGATGTGTGATTATGGATGTTGACTGTTGCCAAAACATCTCATTGTTTCATAGCACCTTGAAGTCTGTGGCAACCTCTTCTTGTTGCCAGAAGGCCGCAGTGATAAAAGGTGCCCCTAGTCTCTTGTGGGCTCATTTGGTGAAGGTGGTATGAGTGTCTCATCTCAGGACACTGCTGCTTGTCCTGCCGAGGACCCTGACAAAAGTCCACAAACTTACAAACCAATGCAAATCTGGGATTTTTTAAACTATGAAGCTGCCCCTTACAGCCGTTTTTTTTTTTTTTTTTGTAGCTTACGCCCCAAATTGTCCATAATTCTTGCCAATACATGTGCACTTGTTTACAACCCAGCAATGATCAAGAGTTATGGTGACTGGCCAGATCATAAATACAATTTCATAAGGCCCTTATGCGAGTTGCTTTGTGTTTAAGACATCTTGCAAGCATGGTAAAGTCACCAAGAAACTGTAAGGGGACCTGAGAGAGCCTTCATTTTCCCCATAATGACTCATTTAACTATAAATGTGACTATGACGCTGGTCAATTCTTAAAGGGATGCCTGTGTAGTAAAACATGTTGGCCTTATAAGACTGATGTTGGCCTCAGCTACATTACCATGATTTAAAAACACTTGATATATTTTTGGTTTTATTAAAGGTTTAGAAAAGCAAGGATCAAGGTCCAATCAAGGTGCAGCAATCAAGCTGTTGCTGCACATTGACAAAATCAATATCAACCAGGTGATGTCACTTTTTTATCCAAAAAGCATTGAGACGTAAACGCAATGGCAGCTTATAAGTTCTGCAAATGAAGGGATTTCCTAACAGTTTTAATAAAAAAGAAAGCATTTTACGTGTTTTTAAATCCTGTAAAATATACCTGATACCAACATCACCAACATGTTTTACCAGTCAGGGATTCTGTTAATAATCTATCTTTAGGATGGATTCCACATGAAAAAGTTAGCTCTTACAGATAGATAAGTAATAGAACTTTCGCATATCGGATGTCTTTTTTCTTCTAACCTTGTTATTAGGAGTGTTTGAACACTGTCAGCAGGAAAGAGAAATAAAATAGCAGCAGATGCTGTAAGATAAGATAATTTTCCACACTGCGAGTACTTCAACACCTTTCTAGGTGCAAACTCGGAGTTAGACTGACTCATAAACTGTTTTGTTGTTGTGGAATTCGACGTCGACATAGATAAAGTTTATGGTCATTTCCCCACCATTTTGTTAATACTGAGCCTCAGATTAATCTCTGTAGATCACTGAGGGACACCAAGTCTCTACAGGCTATAGTTCACTGTTGTTCACAAAGAGGCCCAGAACCATGGTGTCATCTCGTAGTAACCTTTATCCCTGTTGTTACGGGTCTTTGTTCTCTGATAAAAAGAGAGAGAGAAAGAAAGAAAGAAAGAAAAAGAATAAAAGATTGGTGCTATATTAATAGAGCTGTCATTGTGGCAAGAAAGATCTGGCAGCTACAGCATGTTATGAGGGCAGAAGGAAATGTCAAAATAGGCCAATGTCACTAAGGTACTCCAAATGTCTTTAAAGGCTGTGCAACTTGGACAGGAGTCTTATGAAGATTTCACCATGCAGGTTCAACAACAGTCTGTTTCAACTGTGTGTTTGCAGCATGTCACAAAACAAGACAATGTTCAAATTGAGCTCTAAAGGCACAGGGGCATCTCTAAGTAAGCCGAATGACAGTAATAGTCATGACAAATACTTGCAACAATACATAGCATGAAACATTTTCAACACACCAACAAAACACTAACATGTAAAACAAATAATATTTTTTCAAAATAACAAGGTCTCAGCATCTGAATAAGATGCTAAAAACTCAGGCCTACAAAAAAAACCCTAACTGTTAATACGTCTAAAAAAATAATTGCCAGTTCAGAGCAAAAGTTTATTGCTTTGTCATTTTCCTGGCCTTTTCACGATACAGTTTTCACCAAACGAACTGGTACAGTCATTAAGACCACTTGACTCACCTTACAAAACAAAAAATCAAACTCACACTCACACTTGTTTTAAGAACCAAAATAGTCAGAGCTCTGGTCTGTCACGTCACCTTATCTTAAATGTATTAGGTGATCAAGAAATCCTGGGCTATAGTTAAATTTGATACCACAGGCATGTGGTCTGGAAAAGGGAAGAGTCAGAAACACAACTGCAAATCTGTAATAAGATGGTAATATCATGATGAGTAACATAATAGAAAAAGCTTTAAACAAACTACTTACCTAATGGTTTCCTAGTAGTATTTTGAGGCTGATGAGAAGAAATGTTCACACAGTTGACACACTAAATACAGGCAGAGAAGTAACTGCAGGCTTAGTCACAGAAGCAGAAGGGCAATTATCCCAGTTTTCTTTGAAGTTGGTCATCAGAGGCTGCATCAGGAATGCTAAGAAAAATTAGTCCTTACAGAGTGACAACTGAAACAACTGATAATAATGCTGATGAAACTGAGACAGAACTTCTAGTAAAAGAGGCCTTGGTTGGATCAGCCTTCTGTTCTTTGACATCTCTGCAGAAAGATGATTGAGAGGCATGTAGTGGTAAGAGGTGGGTAGACTATGAATTTACTGTGATCACTGTAAAGTGGGCTGCGGCATGTATCAGATGTTCAAAAAAGACACAATGGAAAACATGTTGGATCATGGAGGGTATCCAGAGGCATTCTAGAGTGTTAAAAGTTGCATGTGGTGCATAAACTGTGAAGAAGTAGATAAACCTGGTTTAAAACAATTGCATTTACTTGCGTTTAGCCTCCACTAAGCCCTGATGCTTGATCCAAGAATAGTTGTTAACAGGGCATTGGCATCACAGTTAAATGTTGGACTGCAGCATACATACTGCTCTTCAAATTATCTACATTATATTTAAATCAAGTACCTAGGCTAAGAGAAAAACAACAACTAAAACAGACCACAAGAAGAAAACATGCACATCTCCTAGTCGCCAAATCTCCAGTATGCATATCTTTCCAGTTTGAGTGTGATTTGGAGCAAGTAAGTGTTTTCAATTCAGTAAACAAACATATATCATGCAACTGCACATCATGACGACAGGAGTGATGGCTGCAGGACTACATACACTAAAATGTTCTTGCGATATGTTATTGTCCACTTTAGAGGTCCACTGAAAACTAAATAATTTTAAAGGAATCTAAAAGTGTCCTTAAAGAGTTGTAGCCTATCTAACCCAAGGAACAGAATTTATATACATTTCCAAAGTCCAAGGAGTGAAAGAGATGGAAGGTGTTATACACTCTGGAAGATGCTTGATATAATATGATTTCATATCTGTGAATACTCAAATGTTGTTTGGAGAAAGAAAATGAGCTTTGATTTGCTCAAAGTTTGTTTAACATAAAATATAGGATACTTAACAAGAAAAACTAATTTGATTAGATTGGCTGGCCCACTCACAGGATCAAACAATGAAAGATTTAAGATGTTTTGGGCTTATTTCAGCCCTTATGTTCTAGAAAAGCCATAAACAATATTATTACTCTTTTCATTTTTTTTTTTAAGATATATATTTTTTCTCTCTTCAATCCTATATTTTTCAATTATTATTACCAGATTTTCCAATATCATCTTACTGTCTTTCTAGGTTCATGTACAAGGTGCAGCCTAAAGAGCCAGGTAAAACCCCCGTAGTAATTTTATGCACAAAGCATAAATGATTTTCTTTTATTACATATGTAGGGGTGGCAGTCCTTTGTTCCTCTACAGCTCGCTGTGCCCTCAGCAACAGGGGAGAACATCATTTGAAAGCCATCCCCTTTGGAAATGGAGAGTGGATTCTTTTCATTTGCTTAATTACCTAATTAACAGAAAGCTAATTACTTTGTTGTGTGCATGAGTGCATATGGAGAGGGTGTTACATAACTGATACTAATCCTCAATTAATTTGTTTTAAAGCGGCACTCTATCAAACCAAGCCAAAATCCATGGAGCATCGGCTTCAGCACAGAACAAGATGTCAAAACAAGCGAGACAAAAAACACTTTTGTCTCAGACTCAACATGGCTTACTACACCAGTACACAAATATGGATCAGCTTGTTCTTTGTTAAGTGGTGAACTTTGTAGGTTATTTAATTGTCTTGGAATGTCTATTTGAGTTCGTGTCACTTTGGGAATTCTGAATGAGGAACAGACCTACAAATTGCAAAAACTACTGAGATTTGCAGTGTGATCTTTTAAAATGACAGATTGATATTTCAGATGATGCTGTGGTATCCAGCTTCATTTCTGTCTCCTCCAGAGATCTAGTTGAATTATCTGACACCCTCATGCCACTCATCAATAAGATATTTAGCAATGTTTGCCTGAGACAATTAATAAAACTTTGGACTACAGGAACAGAAAACTACAAATAAGCAGCATAGAATTGTTAATGGATGTGGCCATTACATATCTACAGGGAGAAAATTATATAAGTTTAAGCTTTTTACAGAGAAAATTCAGACAGTGTTTGTCGGAGATAGTAGGCTAGGCCTAGGTGTGGCATCTTACAGTGACTGTGGATCAACGTCCGGGAGGTGGCGCTATGTACTAAAGAAATTAATTTTTTTTTCCAGCATTCACAACAGCAGGAAAACTAAGAGGCGACAGCTACAACCATCGATAAAATTATTTTCTCTTATAATTAAATGTCCTCTGCACCACAGATCTTTATGAAAGACAACAATTTGATATCAGTTTTACTAACCTAATAATAGCTTATTTTGTTACAAATTGGGGTTAGCATTTTTCACCTTTTTCTTCCTAACAGCCTATTTTAAAATCATTTTCAACCAGGTTAAACGCATCACAAATGTCTTCTGTCCTACAACTGTAGATTTTAACAGGACAAAGCTAGCTTAGGCCTTTGTTTCTGCTGTAGCCTGGTCCACTTAAAATCTCAGTGGTCTACTTAGAGCCTAACATATAAACTTATCTTCAAGTAAGAACAAACCTTAGGGTTATATTAAACTTCGAAAATGCGTAGGCCCACACATCAAGGGCTTAAACCTGGCATGATTAAATCACCATAGTCCGTTTGATTAGATTGTCGTTCCACAAAGGGTAAGTAGTAGCCCGTGAAGAACATGCATCCCTCACATTTAAGAAGTTAAGCACCACTTTTTAATGGCTTTACATAAACACTGATTTGAACACGGAGGACATCCATTCTCACTGACGTCTTGACTTTCTTGTATAGATTTGTCCTTCTCCTGAACTTTCACCTCCCGAACTTGCTCCGATTCACTGGACAAAGTGCAGAAAAGGGGGAAAGAGAGCCCCATTTGCCTCAACCCTAATTGGCCAGCCAGCCCATGCCACTTTTACTTTTATAATAATTTTTGGCGTTTCGCTATTTCTGGATGAAGGCGTGCGCATACATTTTACGAAACAAACTGATCAGAATTCTTGCTTATCCTTTAGATGTTCAGTGAAGATCTGCATTGAATGTTGTTTACCCAGCAGGTGGATAGTGGATATGACGTCACGGACTTGGAACATCAAAAAATAACAAATTTCTAAATCCGCGATTCCCCTTTTCTTTCAAGGCGCATTAAAGTGTAATAACATCAGAAGGAACTCGCCCCTCATGTTCGAGACAGATGGTGGTGTGAAACCGTAGAATCCCTCTTTGAAACTGTGCTTTCCGTGAATACAGTGGAGATCTTTCAGGTTCGGGGAGCGCGGAGTAATACTAACGTTAGGCTATTTGTTTGCATGCTTTCTGGTATACAAGATCTTATGTATAGTTGACTTTCAAGCCCAGAATTGCGCTCGCAGAGATAATCAGCCACTATCGAATTCCGGTAAGTTGACCATGCTCTCCTGCATTTTTCTTGTTGATGCGTCCTTGTTTGCGCTCATGTACATGGAGTTTTGTCTTTGTTAACACAATGTTTTCGGTTATTGTTTCTAATGGTGAAACAGAGTGATAAACAACAACAACCCAATTATCTGCGGGCAGGGACAATTCGTGTCAGGTGTCTTCTGCAGTGGTCTGTTTGGTCGTGGTGTTTCATTCCAGTCGGTCAGTGATTAGGAAAAAAGACACACCGTCACTCATTGCTACTTTTCTGAAAGTTAGCTAGCTCGTGAGCTAGCAAGTTGTTGCTCTCGCATCTCTCTTGGGTCCAAATCTTGATTAAGAGTTTAAGCAGTAGCCAGACTATATACCAACTGATGCTTCCACATAGATAAGCATGCATTTGTTTTGAAACGTGTATTGCAAGTCCGAAACTGAAGATGTGCAATCTGGGCTACGTAACGTTACAGAAGTTTCATACTCGTTTTTTTTTGGACCATAACCAGGGATTAGTGGCTGGTCCCACGTGTTGTCCTTCACCACAAACAACAGCAAATACCGCATTTTTGACAGCATAATGAGGAAGGATTGTAGAATGTGTACGATTTATGATTTGCCTTCCATATTTTGTTAATGATGAGTTGTGTTTTGATGAAAATAAACTGTGGCATAATATTACACCGTTGTTGTTTAATATGATCTGAAATGTAAGTATGAACTAAATAGAATTTTTACTGTAGAACTTAAATAGTTAATGCAAATTTACCATCAACACGCGTGTAAGAAATCATCGGAACTAGCTACCACCACTTTAAGTGGTCCTTGAGTTTTCGTCATGACTGATATTATGTAGCAATTGCAACACGATTCATTCGCAGTTCCACATTCTGTGGCCGTTGTTTCATGGTGTGTAGGCTTCAAGCGTTGCTGTTTAGACAACTCTCCAGTTCTTTTCATTGAAAAAGGCCTTCGGTCTGATCCGATCTTTTATAAACATGTTGTCGCTTTTCTGCATTTTTAAAGTTACGGGCAGTTACAGAAATGGCAAAAGTTTGGGACTTTGTTTTGATAACACCAAGCGGCTTAAAAGTGTTTTGACTGAACTACAGGGTACAGATTGCTACAGATACAGTCTTAATAATAATAACATTCTAATTAGGACGATTGCTTACTTTCATATTATATATGGCAATTGTTTTTTGAATTCCTCTTGGAAATGGCTGTCCGGCTGTCAACAACATGTTCTGCAGGTTATCCTATGTAGGCGGTATACTTAGTGTAAACTGGAGAGACAAAGGGGAAACATTAGTGTTGTAGCCTACCATAGTTGCACGAGTTTGTAATATACTGTAATCCCACTTAACCAGAACAGTCTGGATAGTTATTAGCATTAATCTGCACACGTTGCCTTGTTGAATATTTTTTTGTCCCCTTCATGTCTTTACTGAAATGAAATTTCTATCCAGTTCACCTTGTAACTGTGGTGCAAGTGGTAATTGTTCATAAATAAGGGTTCCAGAGGCACATAAACACATGCACATAGAATCAGGCTCTACTGAAGGCTATACAGGCCTATATGAGTGCCACATTTATTTTAATTGTTGTGCTCACAATTTTGCTTAAAAAAAGGCTACTGCAGCTTTAACAGTTTGCAGTGGCAGAGCTCCGTTTTCCTTGGTGTTTGGATTAGGCCAGTCATTGTCTGAGGGGGGAAAAACACTTTTTTTTGTCAGAGAAGTAAAGTAAACAGCCTCCAACAAGCGAACCTTGACAACCCAGATTAAGGAAAACACTGGAGATCAAACACCAGTGCTGCTGGGCTGTTGTCATGAGCTGCCTGGGAGAGAGCGGGCTGCAGACTATTTGAACAGGCGTCGGGGTTTGTGTGCTCACTTATGCAGAAATGGACCTTCGCAAATGCTGACCCAGGTTTAAAAGCACAGGGTGAACTTTCTTTGAAACTCTCCATGCCTGTTGTTTAACTTTACCTCAGCTCCAATGGCTCCTTAGCCATTCATCCTGATTATTCAAGTACTGGCAGAAATAGAAATGCACCAGTGAATCCTCCTTATTTTATTTTATTTATTTATTTATTGCACAAACTATTAAGGCAAGTGATGTATTTAGTCCCTTATCATACAGTGAAACACTACTTGAAATGCATTTAGCCTAGTGTTTTATGACCATTAGTTTTTATTACCTTTTTGGCCTGAAGATGTAATTACTTAGTTATATAAAAGGGCATATGTCTTTGTGTGGGATCTTGTTTTCTTGACTAATTCTGGCTGGATATTAATAGCCTCAACGTTTTAATGGTCTGGTCATACAAGCATTTGTTTGATCCTTATCAGAGTTTGGGGCAAATATGATCTATTTAACAAAATACATGTGATTTCTGAAATCAATAAAACAATCAATAAAGTATGATCTATCTATCTATATAGATAGATAGATAGATATTATATATTATATATTATATATATATATATATATATAGTCCACTTTATGAGGTAATCAGAGTCATGAATTACCAGTGTGAGTTTGTGGCATGTGGTAGCTTTGAGAGGTGGAGGTTGTTGTGTCCTCTCTCCAGCGGTGTTTTCAGGCAGATGTTGTCTCTCAGTGCCGTGTCCCTTCACACTGTGCACCCCAAGACAAACAGACAGGTCATTGGTTAAGGAGTGGTCACCCACAGGTGAGATCGGAGCCGTGTCTTCTCCTGTCGCCATGAAGAGTGTGAGCACTGCTTTGTGTCTGCTACCTTGTGATGCCCAGCCATTAATCAGTCTCCATGTACAGTATAGCACTGTCCATGGCACACCAAGCTTACACAAGTGCATATTGCAAAGTTACCTCCTTGCTCTAAGTGTAATGAAAGTATGCACATATATACATGTACATGTTGGCTACGTGAAAAAACAACAACAAAAAAACAACTTTGCTAGGCCAGCCTACATAACCTCTCCTCAGATTTAAAAAAAATGGAAACAAAAGCAATAGGCACACCACAAGGCCTATTTATTCCACTGAGCTGTCACAGCATACGTTTTTTTAAATGTTGCTGCGCTATTTATCGTTATTAGTATACAAACATAAATATTTATTGTAGAAACAAACTGCACCTGGTGTGCATTTGGGTAAGCTCTGTAAGTCTGTACCATTAGTTTGTCAGAATGTTAAGAGTAGGATGGAACACTAGTCACACACAGCTTATTCTAAAAATGAATGCATCAAGCAATTGGTTCATTTCATAGGCTTTTGTAGTTGATCAGTTTTCTAAACTGACCAGTGGGAGTTTAGTTTGCAACCAAATCCTGCAAAAGTTTTATACTACTATATAAGCTAAATGTTATTTTAATTTTTTAGATATAGTTGAGAACTAATTAACACTTTGTACAAGGAAATCATAATCAGAATATTTTGAAATCATGAGACATTAGTCCATGTAGTTACTGCAACAGATTGAATAGACACTGCTGTATGGTTACTTACCTTGAGCAAAAATAGGACATTTAATTGAAAATAGTGATTGCAGTCATGGTTCATTCCTTTTCATATTGTGTGATTCTCTCCTGTATTTGTTTAGCCAGATGTTACAACTTAAAAAAAGTAATTAAAAGTAATTCACAATGCTTTCTGTCATCTGTTTTTTTTTCTTTCCACAACACGGGGGGAGAGAAAAAAAATCCTTGCACAGTAGTACTGTAAATGATCGAAATGCCTGAAAATGTTTTTTTATTCTGTGTTTGCAAATAGAAAACAGAATGGAGAAAACAATGGAAAATATATATTTTTTTTTTTTTAATCAATTTAGACTTAGATGAGATTAATGTTGAAATAAATTTTGTGTTAAATGATCTCTTGCCGTTTTCCCCTTACCAGCATGTTACAGTATGTTCATACCATTACATGTTAGCGTTTTACATATGATTCCAGAACTTTGACTGGATTTTCCTGAGAAGGCTACTGGTTATTTGATGTTTTTTTCTTAGTTGTTTTGCATGATGACTAATGACCAGGTTTATTGATTAGTTTTTATCTATATGGTGCAATTGTCTAACAGTTGTCAATTGTCTAATTGTTCTCACCAACTGTTTTGCCGACAGCTGATAAGGCATGACAGTGGTTTCCCCAGTAACTTTCTTGCAAGCATTAGTTGTTCATGTCAGTGTTGATGGTGCATTTATGATTTGATTTACGAGCACACACATGCGTGCACACACACGTGTGCATGCATGTCAAAGGCATGTAGCTGACTGATATTGTGCCCAAAGCATTATCTTGGATTTGCATCCAATAATGCATGCAAGGCCTATGTGTTGTAATATAGCAGTATGATGACTTTGAACCCCTTGCGCATTCTGGTTCTTGCTTTGTCAACAACACCCATTTAGTTTTAATGAAATAAATGAAGTAGAGTTCAAGCCTCTTTATGTTGTCTTGTAATCAAGCTTTTTTTTTTTTTTTTTTATTCATGAAGAATTGGTATTAATTCAGCTGTCATATTTGACTGGATGGACTGTTTTACCAGCACTCGGTCTAGCATTCTAGCAACAATTGACAAACTAGAAATATTACTTTATACAACATATTGTTGGCCAGTCATCCAACAGTTATATCACAGACAACAACCAGTAGCTTGTGTAATCATTTCCATTTAAAGAGGAACATGAGTGGAGTCACTGGGAACAGGAGGTGGGTGATGGAGATGGCTAAGATTGTTGATTTTTTTTTTCTCTATGGTGGGGGTGGATTTGCACAGCTCACAAGTTTTCTTCCTGATTGTACTTGTTACTAATGGTTAACTGAAAGGCTCCTTTATTGTTTCTAAAGGGTTATCTAGGGGCCGCATCGCTATTTGCGTACATTTTCTAAGGAATGCAAAAGAAACTGACAGATCGAGCAGTCATTGTAGTAGACCTGACTCATTTCATGTTTTGAAACAAGTCTGTGCTTTTTTTCATACTGAAATCTGAAAGTAACCAGCAAATGTTCTTTTAGTCTGCAAAGTAATATTGATGTTTACTAGCTGAGGAGTAGGTTTGCAGTGACCCTTTTTTTTTCTTCCGGTTCTTCCACTGAATGAATGAACTTTCAGCAAAATTCTTGCAGCTATCTAAATGTACAGTAAAAAACATAAAAGTTTTAACAGAAAGAGACTGAATACCTGGCTTAGTTGGTTTTAACTTCTCAGGTACATGAGGTCTGTGGTTAGCAAACACTGACTGGAAGATTCATAGCAACACTCAGTGAGGTTGCTTAAAGACAGTTCAGACTTTTCCCACATCATATGGAAAAAACTCAACAATGATTTGAACATTTGAACTTAGACTTTACAGGCCAATGTAAATAACAGCTTCTGTTACATCTCACTAATATGCCTTGCATACATTGAAGATTGAGGTTATAGGTTAGAGCCTACATCTTTCTGCCTTAAAGACAATATGAAATGCTGGTTGTTTAATACAACTGCATGCAATAGCTTTGTGTGTACTATGCTATTTTTAAAACTGAAAGTTTCAAGACCAATTATCAAAGAACTATACCCATCATGGGTAACCAGCAGTAAGTCACCTCTAAACAGCAAATATATTATGCACTGATTTACCATGTGAAAGCCACAGTCACAGTCACATTCTAAGTAATCTCCAGAAATCATTCGAATTTACAGATGTAGAGATTGCAGTTCCGTAATAACTGCAGTTTTTTTTAAATTTTTTGGTCACAATCTAGTCACAAAAGTCCCAGCCAAAAAGTTAGTTGACTTTTTCGTTGTGTAGAAAACATACTTGAATTCTCATGAGGCAAATTCAATGGGATTCCTACCTTATAAAAACAAAACAAAACAAAGCAAACAAACAACAACAAAAACACTATGACATGATTCTAGATATGCAGTAATAAAACCACTGCCTCTTCAATATTGCAGTGCAGGATGCTATTACAATGCTCTCTGGTGTAAGTTAAGGAAGGATACATAGTGCAGTATATTACAATTAACTATAAACTCCAAGGGCTGATGTTGTATTCATGGATTAACCTTAGTCTTTGTTTAAGGTTTTTCTCAATGGATGAATGAATTCTCTTGTGCATGGAAGATGTCCTGGAAGGTCTTTTGTTCAGGATGGTTACTCTTTTCTGGTGAACGTCTATTTTTGTGAAGTACGGTAGGCTAGATTGATATTATGCATAATTGTCAGTTGTATAGTGTAGTTATGCTAGTTTAGTATTCAGAGTAAGCCTAACTAATAAGCTTGTACTGTTTAAAACTGATGTTCCTCATCAGTTCAGGGTTGATTTCGTAGTTAGATTGTAGCTATAGCCTCATTACACAGTTGTAAGTTGCTGGAAAAGAGTGACCATCCTGAATGAAAGTCCTTCTGGAATTTTACGTCTGCCGTGCACAGAGTCCATTCTCAGCTGAAGGTCTGAGAGGAGTAGATGCATTAAAATGGCCAGTGGTAGAATTTGCTACGTTTAGCTATTCTTTTCCAGCGGCCATCAAGAAGGCCAGTTGTTCACATGAGTAGACAAACCCTATTAAGGAGCCAGCCCTCGCCCTTTCACCCAGAAGACACTAATGAAGCCTAACTAGGTGATTCACTCGATAAGCTGGAGCACCTCGGTAGATTCCACAGCCTTGGGTTGTTGCCGTGGCATGATCTCCACCGGTGCGCCTCCCTGATGAGATGTGGGACATGGCAGGCCCTACTTCCCTGCTTCTCCATCACATCACCACGACTGGGAGGGAAGTTGTTTCCCTTTGATCATGCTTCTTCTCCTCTTCGCCCCTCTTCGCTCCTCTTCTTCGTCTTTTTTTTTTAAATATATACTTATGTGTGTGTGTGTGTGCATGTGTGTGTGTGTGCACATTGGGGTGTGTTTCATGGTATACCACATGGATCACTACAGCTTGAAGCTGCCACTCAAGAAGTGATAAGCCATCAGAGCACAGAGATCTGAGCCAGAGGTTCAGTGGGCCTACTGTGATTGAGTGGTGCGGGCAGAGTGGAGGTGGAGGCGTAGGGGTATAGCTACAGTAGAGCTACAGTACTAATTTTGTTGACAGGGTGTGTGTGTGTGTGTGTGTGTGTGTGTGTTGCTATGTGTGTGTTGCTGTGTGTCTTTTGAGACAAACAATAATCTTTCTGTAGCCGAGCTTTTTGTTTTAAGTTCCCTCCCTGGGAAATATGGGATTGCACCCTGTCGGTAGCAATATGTTCACAATTAAAACGTGTTTAATAAGGAAGCTGTTGTGCATATTAATGACCTTATCAGTGCTTGTGTACTAATTATTTTGCAAATTGATGCATTTTTCAATTGAATCTCAGCATGAAATTCAAAGAGCCTGCGACTGATGAAACTTCTTTTGAAGTTCAGCATTTGTGTGTGTGGTGTGTGTGTGTGTGTGTGTGTGTGTGTGTGTGTGGAAAACACACATTAAAGATCTTACTCTTCATTTTGATCCCTGCTGAAACCGACAGTTTTTAATTGACTGGTTGATGCTTGTTTATTTGATATATTTACCCACACGCTTAATGGGAGAGGCTAATGATCACATGCAGAATGAAGCTAACCTGACTGTTTAAGATTTAGAAACAGGAGGACATTCCATTGCCAGCAGGGTGACTTAAGAGAGCAGTAAGTCAGGTTTCTGACTTGCTATTAGTCCTTCTCCCATCAGAATATCAGAGTAATAGGCTAGTCCACAGATCTGTAATCAACTTGTGTGAGTGGTCTACCCATTATTCAAAACACTGATGCTTCATTATGAAAATTGTCAGCTGATAGATGATTGTTCTCAAAAATATGGACAAATACCTACAAATGTCTGATTTACCAAGAATTCAACCACAGGTGAGACTAATTATTCAGATAGCAGATAGTTGACTATAAAAGTGTGTTACTCTCCCCTCCCCATTTCCTGCTGTCAGCAATGGCACCACAAGGAAGAGAAATGACACAAGACCTGAGAAAGAATTATTAAATTATTTCCTTACACCAGAAAGGTAAAGGCTACAAGAAGATCAGCCAAGCTTTACTTATTAGTCAGAGTACTGTAGCAAAAGTGGTACAAAGATTTAAGAAAAATGGTACTGCGACCATGTCAGAGACGTCCTAGTCGTTCATGGAAGTTAACACCTCGACAGGAATGTCTTCTGATGAGAAGGGTTGAAGAAAATCGGCACACAAGTTTACTACAGTTAGCTAAAGAAGTAGAAAGCCAAACGGGGGTGACTGTTTCCCGTGACACAATACGCCGTACACTGCAGAGGAATGGCGTGCATGGATGCCGTCCACGAAAGAAGCCACTCCTAAAGCCCAGGCACAAAAAAGCACGCCTAGAGTTTGCCAGGGCCCATGCTAACAAAGATGAAGGCTACTGGGACTCTGTACTGTGGAGTGATGAGACCAAAATTAATGTTTTTGGAACTGATGGCTTCAAAACTGTATGGCGTCGCAAAGGTGAGGAATACAAAAAAAATGCATGGTGCCTACAGTGAAGCATGGTGGTGGCAGTGTCCTTATGTGGGGCTGCATGAGTGCTGCTGGTGTTGGGGAGCTGCATTTCATTGATGGCATCATGAATTCAGAGATGTATTGCTCTATACTGAAAAAGAAAATGCTACCATCACTCCGTGCACTTGGTCGTGGTGCACTTTTCCAACATGACAATGATCCTAAACACACATCTAAGGCATGTCACCTGATCTGAACCCAATTGAACACCTATGGGGAATTGTGAAGAGACAAGTGGAGCATCACTCTCCATCCAACATCCTGTCTCTAAAACAGGTCATTATTGAAGAATGGAAAAAGATTGATGTTGCAAAATGTTGCCAACTTGTTCAGTCCATGCCCAGAAGACTTGGTGCCAAGACTTGGTGGTCATTAAAAATCATGAAGGCCATACAAAATACTAGATGCACTAGTTTTGTTGGGGGTGTAATAATTTTTGCCCCCCTCTAATTTGAATAAAACTGAAAAATATGTAATCTAAGTTATATTATTAAGCAAACATTTGTGTTGTATGTTATGCAGATCTGATATTAAACTTAGTCTGCGAAATTTTTGGAAATATTTTTTGTTTTCATGGACATGTTGTTTAAAATTTTACTTTTCAAAGGGGTTCTACTCATTTATGCTGGGCACTGTATATATATATATATATATATGCCCTGCTGGTGGGTTCCTTAAAAGCATAAATTGCAGCAACATTGTATATTCTCACCAATCCATGTGAATTTACTTGCAAATCAAAGAATAGAAAACAGTGATGATCATTTTCGTGAGATATGTTGATCGACAAGCCAGTAATAAATGCCGTTTTGATTTCATGTACTTTCAGTTTCATTTCCTCGACCCAAAGTTTCAGATCCATTTAATCATCATCCATAAGCCATTTAATCATCAAAATGACTACGAAGCTGATATTACTCTAAAAATGTTGCCAAGTGTGCCTTCAAGATCATCGTAATGGAATAAGAGGCTGGCTATGAGCTGTATCAGCACCTATGCAGCCATTCTGTAGGTGGGGGGGTGCTACAGCAACAACCGAAAATTCTCGGAACAGAGGCATTGGAAAAAAAAAAAATTCAATCTTAACCACTGTGTTCCATCAAAAATCGGAAAACAAGGCCTTAAGTGGAAAAAACAAACTTGTCCTTTAATGTATAGCTTTACTGTTCCCATTACTGTGTAGTTTTATACTGGTTTCATACTAGGTTCTAAAACATCACAGTATTGTATTTGGGATTCTGACCTTTTTGATAATTCTCTACAGCCGTGTAGCATTTAGTTTAATCTGAAAAGGGGCAACATACTTTCTGTAAACTATATTAGCAGCCTGTGTGGGACTTCAGGTGTCGTATCTTTCTGTAGTGAAGAACTGATGGTGGAGAAATAGAGCTCTAAGCTGCTGCGAATACCCGAAGTGCAGCTTGACGATTGTCGACTACTGTAAACTTATCAGTAGCGGAGCTCAGCAGAAATTTTGCTCTTTATAGTCTTTAAAGAAGCTTAGAAGAATCATAATCGTTTTTTCATTCTGAATTTGAGTCTGATGGTAAACATCTCAATCAAAGCGAACAGCTTAAAGTAAATTTAAAACTTGGACGTGAATGTTAAAACAATCTTTTAACTCAAATACTTGGCTAAAATGAAATGGCGCAGAGTGCATTTCTCAGTGGTTTCATGACTGTCATGACCCAAGTGAGACTGGCGCAGCATTTGTCTGTCTTGTAATGTAGTTTTTACATCTTTAGGCCCTTGGTGTGACTAGTGAGAACAGAATAGCACTCATAGCAAGCGTTGCTACAGTAGCCTGTTGGCTATACTGTCTCGGTGACAAACTGCTTGTTGGAACGGTTTAGAAAAGCACACAGTAAATTGTGGGTGGCAAATCTGGACTGTATGTGAATACATGCTGTTTCTTCTCTCTACTCTCAGTTATATTCAGTTATACTCTCAAAAGCAGAGGCAGCTGAGCTGACCTCCCATGCAAAGTGACTCTGCCTAGTGAGTGGTAGGGTTGTGCTGTTTAATATGGCTGGCCAACACATCACAGCACACCCAGAGCACACCCAGTCTTTGTAAGGTGCCCTGCTTTGCCAACAGCACCTGGTGAATGCTTCAGGTGGCTTCTGATGCGGTGGCACGCCCGTTCCCTTCACCCCACCCCTCGCATAATTAGTGAGCGAGCCCCACCACTCCCACACCGAGTTGGTCTGGTGGCCCTGCAGTCTCTTCCGGCCAAGGGTTGCATGGTGTTAAATGGTGAGGAGAGCTTTGAGTGAATGGACAGAGATGGACATCAAGTGAGTCAATGGTGGGCATGAAATATGGCAAACATGTTGGCTGTCACTTATTCAGCTCTTTGACAGCTTCAAGTTTTTTTTCCTCTTCTTTTCGTTCTTTTTTCGTTTGGTATACCATACAATTTGGCTGACAGCAGTAACTGGCACCCGAACTAACCAAATTATTTAGTCATGGCTTTTTAACAGGCACAACGGCAAATGGATGTTAAGTAAATGATGCAATTTATTCCTTTCCTCCTCATTGCCAGGCTGCCTGCCACGGGACTTGTGCCAGCTTTAAATAAGTGGTACCCAGATGGTATTCACATGACGCCCACTTGGTTACAAAACCATCCCCGGGAATAACTCCACTACCACAACAAGCAATAGGTCAATTGAGCAGTGGAGCCTGTTGCTCGCCGTGTTTTGCATATGCAAATGGTGGTAATGTTGTGTCATTCCTGTAGATTCCGGGGGAAGAGCGTATCTCATGGGGGTCCCTAAATGAATTGGAAGGCAGCCTGGCTAATGAGCAAAGATGTAGAAGTACAAGAAAAAAAAAGAAAAGAAAAGAACAGGCGAGTGGAGACTTCCACTGCCGCAGCGCACTTCCTCTGCTCTTAAACGCGGTGCTTCCTGGATGCCTCTGCCTGTGTCGCTCCCACTGAGCATATGAGGAGAAGGAAGCTTTCAGCTCAGTCCAGCTCATCTCACCTTGTCTGGTGTATATGGGCTTTTTAAACAGCTGGGTAGCCTAGGTGAGCAGGGCTCTGGGATGAGTGGTTCTTCTGTGTTAGGTGCTCCCTTTTAAAGGAAAGAGAACCTATTTTTAGAGTTGTGCTGTGTTTTGTGTGTGTGTGTGTGTGTGTGTGTGTGTGTGTGTGTGTGTGTGTAGAAGACTACGCTGAAGATAACTCCTATGCTTGTTTTTATTTTTTTATGTTGGCCTTTCTTCTTTGCACTCCTCTCTCCTGGCCTCTCTTTTTCCATCTGCCACAGTTTTACACCCATCTTCATTTGCTGCAGCTGTGCTTTCCTCTCTTTCTCTCTCTCTCTCTCTCTCTCTGTCTCTCTGCCTCCCTTTCCCTCTATCCCTTTCTCTCGCTTTCTTTCTCTAGCCGTCTCGATTTCTCCCGGTGAAGTGAACTGTGGCGGCTGCTCTCTCTAACAGCCCACAGCTGCTACTAGTGCAGGCAGCAGAGGAAGGCCAATGTGGGAATGATTTTCTGCAGGAGAATGCATAAGTAAACAATGCACAACACCACGCATGAACCCAACACACGGCTTATGCAAATGGACAAAAATTTGCCCGAAAAATTCATTTTACTGAAGCAAAACACACCAATACTTTTGACCAAGAACCTGCAAGATCACCTACTTTCCATTCTTGCACTGGCCCACTGGGTTTAAAGGATATGTACAGGGTAAATCAACACATAGACCTGCTGATTGCGGTCACCAAGTGTTTTCGGTAGGAAGAAGAATTTTGTACAACATAGGAACAGCGAAACAGCAGCTAACACTAACTGATATGGGCAAGGAAACAGTTTCAATTTCATTTTCCCTTGCTCCATTCAGTTACCGTTCACTACCCGTTTGTGAATCATGTTTATATTGTACCAAATTGTCTAATTTGTCTTCCTACTGAGAGCACTCGGTGACCTTGAATAACAGGGGTATGGGTTGATTAATAAGCAAGAGCTGTTGAAGTTGGGCTGAATGCATTTTAATGTGACATTTGTTGAATCAGATAAGGATTTCCTTATGAGCGGTTTTTACTTTGGTCTCGGCACGGGAGATGAGTTCACTTCAGATGAGTAGTATAGCCAGTAGAGTCAGTGGGTAAAAGGTTGTTAGTGTTTCAACTTGTCTGAGAATGAAAAAATAGGACCAACCTAATTGAACCTAATCAGAAAGAACATGAGTAAACAAATCAGGAGTCGTCCTCAGAGACCTTGAGCGCCCTTGTGCCAGACAGAACCACTGACCTGATTTGCTGAAGTGCTGACTCACTTTGAGATCTCACATTCTGAGTTGGTTATGATTCCCATGCTGAGACATCTTGTTTTTCGCAAAGCATGGGTCATGGTTGCTATGTGGTATGCATCACATGCCACATTGCAACCATTAAAAAAAGTGCTAAAGAAGTTGATGACATGCTTTTCAAGCATCACAAAGCAGATAGGTTTCTACTAAACCCTGTTATAACTGTGTTAGAACAAAACCATGGCGTGTGGATTTAAACCTAAAGCCTTCTGCATTTGCTGTTCTGTTGTTTTTCCCATCTCACCTTGTGACTGCTCTTGTGCACAGGAAAATGTTAATGCCGAGTCACATCCAAGCCTGGAGAATAGCTCTCGATCACAATCTTGCATTCTTTTAAAAGGGAAAAAGGAAGATGAATTTTGGCCATAAAGGCAGTATCACAAGGGCTTTTTATCCTAAATGACTCTGGGGATTGTTATCTGTGGGATGTGTGTCCTGCCTCCGTCGTGTTCAATCAAGTGTCCACTTAACTGTGACCGGGAGTAATTGTTCCCAAGTGGGCCACACACTGACCCGTTAATGTCTGCGTTGACCCTGTAACCTTGTCAGCACGTCTTGGCTAGGGGTTTAAATCATGGCGCTTTCTTTCTCTCCCTCTCTCTCTCTCTCTCTCTTTCTCTTTCTCTTTCTCTCTCGCTCTTCTTCTTCTTCTTCCTCGCCTGCCCTCGTCTTCGCCTTGCGGCGCGGGGTCAAGCGAGCATCCGTGCTGAAAGACCACTCTCTTATAATTGTGCCGACCCGCCTGGGTCAGCCTCAGTGTCCCGTCGGCCTGACATTGCTTCAGATGAGGTGCGGGGGAGTGGTGCCACTAAAAACGGGTCAAGGCCGTTGATCCGGCGCCGCGGCCGCTTTCCACTCAGAGGGAAGATCCAGGGCCTAGCACCATTGAGCCAGTGCAGTCGGGGAGGGAGAGAGAGACCAGTTCATTTATGCCATTGTCTATTTTCCTCGTGATAACATCTGTGGCTGTTCTGAAGTCGTGTGTCTGCACGCACATACGTGCAGCTCGTGCGCACACGAGTGTGTGTGTGTGTGTGTGTGTGTGTGTGTGTGAGAGAGAATGAGAGAGAGAGTGTGTGAGTGCAAGTGACTGAGAAAGAGAGAGCTGAAAAGGGGCCTGTTGATTAGGAACGAAACTTCTTTTTTTTCTGCCTTTTTATTATTCACTGTACTCTGCGTTGCTGTTTGCAGGGGAAAATCCCCACCCTGTTGACATTTTTGTTTTGAGCTCAATGCTGTTAAAAGAAAGAAAAAAAAAAAAGAAAAAAAAAAGCAATGAGTGTTCGACTTCATGCCACTTCCAACACTAGATCACTATGAAAATCTCCCAGTTTTTTTTTTTTTCTCTCCCGAGGGGCTGGAAACTTGACACACAAACAAGTGGCAATTAACAAACAGCTTTAAAGTGGCTGGTAACTGGTTTCTTTTGAAACTGACAAGGATTGCAATTTGTGTGAAAAGCTGGGATTAAAACCACATGTTGGGAGAAGTTGAAGGGTGTCGTGTCGAGCAGCTGGTATGCAATAAGGGCCCATAGCCTTCCAAACTTATTGCGAGGGCCTGGCTGTCGTGTCGAAGCCACTGGACCCCAGCGGATGTGCACGGCTGCACGGAGACGGCTGTTGAAATGTCCAAAAGGGTCTCTTAGTTAACAAATGTACGCGACCCTTGTCAGTTGTCGGTGTCTCCAAGCAACGTTTGCCCTCTAAGACAAACCTTGCTTTCCCACCCCATGTGACAGTGTTCGGAGTTCGGAGTTCGGATTGGTTGTCGTCATGAAGCGGCGCTGGCTTGGGTCGCCGTTGGGGCTGCGCATGTTAGGGGGACAGAGTGCTCTGTGGGGATCAACATATTTTTTTGAGTAATGACAGGCATGCAGGCAGCTAATCATTGGGGTCTTATCTCAAGGGGGCCGGGGGGGGGGGGGGGGGGGAGGTTGAGGGGTCGGGGCTGATGCTGAAGCAAAGAATGTGGACAGGCCTCCTGCTTTCGCCAAGGGAGGAGAGGGGGTTGGCGGAAAAGTGGGCGGGCGGGTGGATGGGTGAGGTGGGAGGGATCGCCCATGCCCGAATTCCATACACGCATGAATCATGACAAGCCTGGTTGTCGGCTCTGCGGTTTGTTGTGTCTGGTTTTAGGCCTTTGGAGCTGCGGCGACACAGTTGCTGTTATATTTGGTCATTTGGATATGTACTAGTACACACATGTGCACTCATATACAACCACACACACACACACACACACAGACCAGAGATCAGCTGGGTGCCTGCCTGGCGAGTGGTGGCTTGACACTCAGCAACAGTCAGTGACTGCATTCTTCACACACTTATTACACCAGAGTTTGCAGACCGATGTCAGAGTTGGGGAAATGCTCACTAATTCACAGCCACATCTTAAGGCTTTGCACTCACAATGCCCCATAATGGTTGCCATGTGTTCCACGTTGGCCGATAGGCTGTTTTTTTTTGCCTCAGAGTTGTTGTAATAGTCAACTGTCCATGCAAATAGTTTTAGTAATATTGAATGTAAAATGTGAAAGAGCTTAAGTGCACGATAACCTTGGTCACTGTAGCTGACTCCCCGTCAAGGAAATCAGAGTGTCTCAAACTAATTTGCAAACCATCCTTGTCAAACTTTTTACACATCTTTGTTCAGACAGCAAAAATCTTGGTTTTGCTGACATATAGACAGATTTGTCTTGGTGACGTGAACCGACAGACTGAAATTCGACCACTTGCTTGGATCATTTTACAGTCAGATTTGGAGGACGGCGTGTGTCTGAGTCACTTTCTGAATGAGTATGGTTATGGACGTCGTCCAGGAGCATGACCTTTTCTTTCTTTTTTTTTTTGGAGGGGGGGCTGACACTTTTCTGCCGTCATCACGACTGATTGGTAACAGATTTCGGGTGCTGATAGTAAATATCTCAATTTTGTTTTACAAAATGGGTACTATACCATTACTAACCTCTGGAATGAGTGTGTCACCTGTCCTGACTGTGGTGATGGTGGTTGAAATCACGTTTGTGTGTGTGTGTGTTTTCTCATTTTTTTCCCCTTTCAGATTACTATTCCTGTTTATGTGGGTTGTGTACTGCTCTGTAGGTGCTTCCCCCACCTGTTGGAGTGATGTAGATTCCTGTATATAATAGTTGATAGCTATCTCTGTGTTGTTTCTGCAGGAACGTCAGAGCTGACACCTCTTTTTCGTTGCTTCATGGTTAGACCCGCAATGATGCTTAGCTGAATTCTCATTGGCAGAATGGAGTGTCAGTCTCACCAGAGCAAGTGATATAAGGTAGGTAATTAGAAGGTGTTTGTGTAAACAGTTTAATTGTGTGGATATAACACAACTTTGTTTTGTATTGGATTTATTTTTTTCAAATGTAGAAATGTATTTTTCTACATAATTTCAAATAATTGATAAAACACATAACAATATTAATATTATATTTTTTTATGATCATTATGGTATTTATTATGAAAGAGTATTGAATGTGCTTTGCCATAATGCACACTCACTCCCCCCCAAAAATGAATCCAACTACTCTTATTGACAGTCAGACACAATCGTTGTCAGTTGCCATACACCAAGTTCACCATTCCCTCTTCGAAAAAGCTACATTTGTGTGTAACATTTTCAACAAACTGCAGTGCCCTCAGCATGTATTCATTATGGTTAATGCTGTTAGCCAGTGCCTTTATAAAACGTGGCCTGTAAATAGTTCTGTGGGTTTCGCATAGAGGCTGAGATGCTGCTGCAGGTCACTTTGACCTCACTGTCTCAGAACCTCCATCACCGGCTCTTGTGTCTCTGTAGTTAACAGCACAGGAGGCTGCTTTGCATGTCATTTCTGCATTGTTGTCATTCAGCAACCTGCCACCTCCACTGCCTCTGCCTTCTCAACCCCCCTGCCAACCCCCAACCCCCCTGCCCTTCCTTGCATGCTGTCAGCCAAGCGCGTCGCGATTGGACGAGCGTTATTCCGCACCCGAGCTTGGCACCTCGCCAGCCATTCTCGGCAGCCCCTGCCTCGGCCCTGATCAGAAGCGAACGTGACATTTGTGCAGAGGTAATGGAATCTGTGTGCAATTAAATCTCCGACTGCGACGAGGAGTCTATCGCGCACCACCCCACACACCCATCCCCATCACCCACACGCCGACCCCGCCGCGTCGGCAGGAGGGGTGCCCGTGATGATGAAACTGTCCCAGCAGGCACCTCTCACACTCGCCCCTCTCGTTGTCCCAATCTCTGTGTCAGGTTTAGTTTTTTTTTTAACTTCCTCATATAAAAAAGATGTGCTCATGCTCGCCCGGCAATTAATTACTACTAACGTCAATTAAAAATCTCCACCCCCCCCCCCAAATATTGTGGCGGAATTAAATTTCAATTATAAAAATTACATTAGGACAAGACAACATTAGCATTGGTTTAATGAATTCTGCTGAAGGTGACAGTTGTTATTTTGTGGCAAAGCATTGTGGGGGCTCTTCAGCTTGTTTTGATAGAAATGTGAAATGGGGGATGGAGCGAATGAAGAGAGAGCGAGCGAGCGAGAGAGAGAGAGAGAGAGAGAGGTGGGAGGGAGATATGGAAGGGAGGAGGAGAGAGATGAAGCAAGAGCCATAGCGGCTGCTGAACAGGGGGCACGTTGCTCTCTGTGCCACTGCACTTAACGCCCCATTTGTAGGCTCTGTGGGCAACGGCTTGAGTCATTGATCTGTGCCATAAAAAGTGGCATTAGTGTGTGTTTTCTGCACCCCCCCCCCCCCCCCCCAGCCCCCCCACCCCCACACCCCTCCCGCTTGTGCTGCGCTACGCCGACTCAACTGCTGATTGTGCATTTGCCCGCTGGTGATGCCACCGGCTTCCTTTGTGCCCCGGGTAAGATATTTAATGTCTGTGCATCTTCATAATCATTTTTCATACACAGAACAGTGAAGGAGGGTTGAGAAGGGGGGTGTGATGGAGAGAGTAGGGTGGAGGAGGGGCTGGGTGGGGGCAGAACAACTCCTAATCCCTTGAAGCTCTCTGGAGATATGCAGGAGAGGACCAGCAGATTCTCGGGTGCTTGTGTGTGTGTGTGTGTGTGTGTGTGTTGTGTGTTTCCTCTTTCCCCTCCCTTCTCCTCCCCTCCCTTCCCTTCTTCTCCTCTCTCCTCCTCTGTCGTTTCTGTTTGCATGGGCGGGGATGGAGAGGCAGGATTTCCAGGTCAAGCGTTCACCCAGCAGTCTCCTCCTTCTCCCTCCTCCTCCCCTGGAGCTTGCCCAGGACAGCCTCACGCTTCTGGGCCGTGAGGCTACAGGTCAGGGTGCCTCAGACACACAGCGTCTGTCTGAGCAGGCGAATGGGACATATATCAGCGTCCACAAAGTCGGGAAAGCAAACATAGACTTGTCCTTAAGGGGAGACAGGGCGGGCCTTTTTATATTTCCTTGTTCTCTCTCCCTCTCCCTCTCTCTATCTCTCTCTCTCTCTCTCTGTCTGTCTCTGTCTGTCTCTCTCTGTGTGATCTCTAAGTCTAGTCTAGTCTAAGAATAAACAGTCATTCTGAACGAAGTAATGCTAATATGTATGTAACACTTTGTTACTGAGTGATTACTTAAGATCTCCTCTGCAGAGTAGCCTGAATGAGGATCCTCTTTTGACTTTAGATCAAAGTGTAGTGTTAACTGCAAATGTAAATGTAATACTATAGAACACTAAGGCATTACTGTAAACGGAATGGAAACAATTGAATGGAAACTTAAAGCCTAGACATCTCAGTTCTGGTTGCAGTAGTCATATGCATTGACAGACTACATCAACCACTGTGCTTGTTTTCTTTTTTTCTTTTTTTTTTTTTACGCTGGGAAAGTGAGATGGGTTAAGCATGAGCGTCTCTGTCTAAATTTGACTGGAGTCTTCTGAGTGCAGTCACCTTTTCCAAGGTGTGTTTGTGTTTGTGTGTTTTTTGTCTGTCTGTCTGTCTGTGTGTGTGTGTGTGTGTGTGTGTGTGTGTGTGTGTGTGTGTGTGTGTGTGTGTGTGTGTGTGTGTGTGTTTTGTCTGTGTATGTACGTGCTCCCAGTGTGTGTGTGTGTGTGCGTGTTTGTCACTCCTCCCCCCAATTAAATGCCCTCTGCCATCATTATGCTGCATTGTTGACAGAGGAGAGCAGGAGATGTATTTCGCTAAAGGGAGAGGTCACTGCAGCCGTGCTCCCGCTGAGCGCGGGGTTAATTTGAAGCAACAGCAAAAGCAAAAAGCTCCTCCATTTCCTCCCTGCCGTTTGGCTAAGACGATGAGAAAAAAAAAAAAAACGCTCGCCCAACCCGCCCGCTCGCCCTGTCTCTCCGCCAGCGGATCCCTGCGCACTAATGAAGAAGCGTCGGGCCCCCTTTCAATTATCATATCCCCTGCTTGCATATGTTTGCGTTTTGTGGCGGTGGTGGTAGTGTGAATGCGCGGCTGCGGCGTGCATGTGCCCCAGGAAGGAGGAGAATGCGTGTCGGCCCCGGCCTAACGTTCTCATGGCAAATTAGATGCTGACTGATAGACAAAGCAAATTGCTGTAATTGTTCAATTAGCTGCCATCAGTCAGCTGGGCAGAAAAGTGCAGCAATGTGCTTGAGGAACAGGGTGGCGGCGTGTGTGTGTGTGTGTGTGTGTGTGTGTGTGTGTGTGTGTGTGTGTGTGTGTGTGTGTGTGTGTGTGTCCAGCCTTATTTATGCTACTTATTTGGGCCTTTGAACTGGAGGCGCCGTAACATTTAACAACAGCCAAGGGTCCTTAAGACTATTAGACCCCCCACCCTTCCCTCTTGCCCCTCCGTTCACTATGTCCTCTCTTCTCACTAAAGTTCTCTCTGCCTTCATGCCTCTCTCTCTCTCTCTCTCTGTCTCTCTCACACACACACAAACACACACGCACACACACACAAACACACACATGCACAGATTGCTGAAGGCGTGAGTAGTGAGAGATTGGCCTTTAAATAGTCTCGACTTCATGCAGCCCCATCTCCTCCCGAGGCGTTGGCCCGCCTACTGTTGGCCGTCATGGCTGCAGCCTTGCAACCCATGCAGCCCTGCAGCGCTGCTGAGCTGTGTTTGGGCGAACGTGACGTGAGGGGCATCAGATGCTCAGCACGCGGACCCTGAAGCTCTCCATCTCACCACCACGGGCTGCACTACGTCTGCTTAGGCCCCTGCACCTTCCGCTGCCGTTGCCACCGCTGCTGACGCTACTGCACAAACACACACACACACACACACTCATTTTTTTCTAACTCCCCCCCCCCACACACACACAATTTTACATTTTGATAAGTCCAATTTCTTTTTCTGTAGAAATGTTTGAGGTTGGACGATTTAGCGAAGTACTGTGACAAGTGAGTACAGTCAGATGCGTTTTCTCTAAATTATTATTTTTCAATGATCATTGTCAAGCAAAACAAATCATTTTTTTTTTCTTTTGCTTCTAAATGTTCTCTCTGCTCCACCTCTTTGCCTCACATTCTTACTCATTGCTGTGTTCCTCTCTCTCTCTCTCTCTCTCTCTCTCTCTCTCTCACACACACACACACACACACACACTGTCGTGTCAGTAGTCAGCCACACAGTCTCTCTTGGCTGAACAGACCAAATTATTATTAAGATTTCTTTATTTCTTTCTTTTTTTTCCCTCTCCAAGCCTGGTGGGCAGCATGTTTGTCCAGGCAGAACACTGATAGTCACTGGCTGTGTGTAATTATCAGCGGCACTCACTGAAGTGTAATAAAACAATAGAAGGAGTGCTTCAGGAACTGCACGCCTTAGCTCCGATGCTCAAAGGCAGGCCAGGCAGGAAGGGGACAGCGGCAGGCGCTGGACTGGATTTTATGGGTCTCCCTAGGATAAGCATGTAATCGTGCCATATAATTTATTACTAATCTTTTTTTGGGGACATTTTGACTCCGTTCTTGTCCAGGGGAGCCAGTGATAAGTGCAGATAAATTGCCCTCATATAAATGACTGTAGTTGTTACAAAAAATGGGTCGTGCTTGTTAAGATCACCTCCTTATTCAATTTTGTGTTACGCTGTGGATGAGATGACCTTTTGGCTGAGAGACAGCTTGGCTGTTGGTAGACATAATGACAGATCAGTTTGAGATGGGGGGGGGGGGGGGGGGGAGAAAACCTTCAGATGTTTTTCATTTTGAGTTTTTATCTTGATTACAATCCTTGTGCACAAAGCAGTGTTATTTCATAAAAGACTTTGCTTTGTCTCAAGGAGGCGCAGAATTCAGTAAGAATTGGCTTCCTCGGCGCTAGATACCTGCGCTGATAAAGAGATCACGCACACGCGACTCTCTGAAGTCTTAACGATCAGGCCAATTTAGGTGACTGCCAGGATGCCATGTTTCACTTGTTGCTCTGTCACGCTCCGCAGTCTCGCCTGTGATGCTCTGTGCCTTCTCCTCTGATAGTTGCCAAGAGGATTAGCAGGTAGCACTGTCTTTTTTTTTCTCTCTCTCTCTCTCTCTCCCTCTACGTCTTTCTCTCTTGCCTCTTGCTTTCCCTGACTCACCTTCTCTCTCTCTCTCTCTCTCTCTCTCTCTCTCTCTTCTCTCTCACTCTCACTCACTCTCTTTATGCAGTCTCGTTAAGGGAGCCGCAGCCCGTGTCGGGTGTCGATGCAAACGCGGCCGTACCTAATGGTGACTTCCTGGCATTATCGTGGAGCAGGAGCCCTGGCCAGCGCTGTGCTGTTGGGTGACAGGAAGGAGCAGAGGGGAGTTCAGGGGGCTTGTGTGTGTGTGTGTGTGTGTGTGTGTGTGTGTGTGTGTGGGGGGGGGGGGGGGTGTAGTGCGACTTCGACCTCCTACTCCGCAGTCAGCCCGGCAGGAGAATAGGAAACACCGCCACAGAGGTGGACAAAAGGGGAGAGGGAAAAAAAGTTGCAGCGAGAAGCAAATTAAAGCTCATATCTCCCATCTAACCCCCCCCCCCCCACGCACACACACACACACACACACACACACAAACACACAAACACACACACACTCACTCCCACCCCACAGTCCACCCAACCCCCCCCCCCCCGCTATGTTTTCCTGTTTGGACTTGAAGGTGATTGGAGGCGAGGCCGTGACAGTTGACGGAAGCGCTGCGAGGAGAGAGTATTTATTTACAGTGCGGCACGGTGATGCACGCTCAGGATGCGGTTTCGGGGAGGATGTGAACCTCCCTCCCTCTGTACCTACCCCCCCACCCACCCCCTCCTCCCCTCCCACCAGCACCCTTTCTTTTCAAGTCACCCCCCCCCCCCCCCCCCATCACCAGCATCTCACGTTGGCAGTGAGCTGTAGGCAGGCGGTGTGGTGTGGTGTGGTGTGGTGCTTGCAGAGGCTTCAAGGCAGACGACATGCATTGTGTCATTGTGTAACAGGTCTTGGAGAGGGCTGCCATGATCCCGGCCGACTCCCCCCCCCCCCACTCACTCAGCATACCTTCCTGTCTCCGCCTCAGGACCTACGCTCAAGGTCAGCACAGGTCACTGGGACGCCCGGTGGAAAAGCCCAGTTTGTGTGTGTGTGTGTGTGTGTGTGTGTGTGTGTGTGTGTGTGTGTGTGGGGGGGTGGGGGAGCAAGACTGACTAAAAGAGAGAGGCAGCGGGAGTGAGTTCTGTCTCTAAGTGAGCCGGCGAACGGAAAAGAAGGTGCCGCAGACCTTGAATTGTGCCGGTCTCCTGGGTCTTCTTGTTACAGTATAATTACCTTTCCCTGCACCTCAGGTTGCCTGCAAGAAAGCACTTTGTGTGTCGGGGTGTGCTAGTAGAGCCTTTGTCTGCTTCAACATAAAGCCGCACAACCACCCGTACAACACCTACACATATGTTTGCATTTCTATACTGCACACTTAGCCTGCAGTACAAGTGAAAACAACATGCTGCAGGTAATGTCTGGCTGTAAGTTTCAGACCCAAAATCCATGTTCATCCATCCCGTCAAAGGCCAGTGTTTTAATTTTATGAAGAAGCTGATAGCAGGTGAACACACAACAACGATGGGGTTCAGCCTTACTGTCACTTACGGCATGAGACTGTCTCTGATGTTTGTCTAGCCCTGAGAATGTCTCTTTCACAGTCTTGTTTAAATATATCTGTTCTAGTGCTGTCAATAACATGTTAACGGATGTGATTAATGTCAAAATTTTAACAAGAATTTTTTTTTTTTTTACGCAAATTGATCATGAAGACACAATTACACACACTGCAAGGGCTGTGATTGGTCGAATTTGTCAACTCGCTATGTTTTGTTTGCCAGTGCATTTCAGCAGCCCACTGTAGATATTTTAGCAACATGCTAGTCCACTGTATAGACTTTGTAAATAATTTAAGACATTGTTGTTGAATTCAGTGGCAGGATTGCCCGATGGTACTGTGCCTATCATTCAGTGTTTTAAATTCAGCGCTTTGTCAGCAGACAGTACTTTGTAGGCAGCCATGAGAAGTTTGCTTGTCAACAGAACATAAACTGACTGCCCAGAAAACTTTGTAAATAGTTCTGATATATTTTATGCTGAAATAAGCAGTGACTCTTAACAATAATGTTAATAAAATGAAAGCATGACAAAGGAATTTGCTAGACTCGACTGTGTGGTCGGAGGGTAGATTATTCCACTCAAAGCAATTTGGCGAACGCGGACACACTCGACGCAGAACCATAACAGAAAAACGACGGCGACAAGGCACAGACAGTCTGCATCTGCTGCAAACTACTGCCAAACTTGTTACTGCCTAACCTCTTCTAAGGTAGTATAAAGTATACAAGTCACTTAGAAGAAGTTCAATATGTGCAAGACCGGTCCAAAGACAGCTATTCGTGTTTATCTGAAGGTTGATTGCGCACTGACGTGAAATGGCAAAGTGGCCTACAGTTGCCATAGTCGCAAGTTCTTGTTAAAATTTGGAGAGCTCTGTCTGGAGATGAAAGAGTTTCTCTTTGACATTCACAAAATACAAGCAGCGTAATGATGGAAGATGCTTGATATGGCATTTTAAATGAGCTGACAGACACGTTGAATGAGAGTACAAGGAAAAGGCCAAACCATGGTATATTTTGGGGTTAAAAATCATGTGGTCATGGTCATAGAAAACCTGTGGCAACCACTCTCTCACGCTGGATGTGAAGGAAACCAAGGAGCGCCCCTTTGCTGAAGTGTGCACCAACCAGGGACATTTGTAACATTCTTTCTTCACAAAAAAAAAAATCAACCAGTAATCTGGAACTTTAAATGTGTGATTAATTGTGATTAATCATGATTAACTTAAACTTTAATTTTTTCTATTGTTTGACAGCGTCGCTCTGTTATGTTACTTCTTCACAGTCCTAGATGTCTAATGTCCTTTGCTCACATACCATATGTCCTTTGTGTTTATTGATCTCTCTAAAAAGCGAACTGTGTCTCATGAATGGGACAAACACCAGTGGTCTTTTCAATGTCAATGTGGCACGAACAGTAATGAAAACACAGCACCAGAATTATTGTCAGATCATTTAAAATAATGTTATCTTATAATAAGTAAGGCTTTTCTCTCTCTGTCTCGCTCCCTCTCTTTCTTTCTTTTTCTCTCTCTCTCTGCCTTGTGCACTACTTTGCTATTGCTAGAGCATCAACAGTGCCTGGTTGTTTTTTATTTTAGGTACCAAAGGCACTGAGCTTAAGAGTAAGGCATAACTAAGTCTTTCTGCCACCAGGGCTCTTGTCTGACACATCAGAGGAGATTTTTTTTTTCTATAACAAAAATTCGGAGGAAGGGTGAAAAAAAAGAAGTCTTCAGAGCAAATGAGAGGCTCGGCTCTTGTTAGATGACATTAAAATCTCCTGGCGAGTATATAAGGTTAATAGCCTTAATGAGGCTGAAAAATGCAGAGAGACACTGGATCAGCTTTGCGTTCATGGATCACTTGTCTAAACGGTTCAAGTATTGTGCTGACCGCTTCGCTCCCGCCGCAAATGTGGAACTTAACTGGAGAGGCGGCCTTTTCGCCCTGATCAAAATGTATGCTGACTGCAGTCTCTTCTGTTAAGGCGGATTCGGGGGGAAATTAGGTGATGTGTGTGATGTGTGTGTGTGTGTGTGTGTGTGTGTGTGTGTGGTCTCCAGTAATTGTCTTACGGCGGTTTGGGTTGAGACGCATTAATTTTAGTGCGCCGCACTTCAAAGTTGCCACGATACAAGTTGCCCCCACTAGCTTCGAGGAGCCTTGTTATCGTTGGATATGGCTGCTCTGCACAGAGTGGTGAATTATTAACCGAGCATGTGAATTTAGGGTGTGTGGTTGTGCACAGGATATGCACGGGTGTAATGTTATGACACATGTTCACCTATACCTCAAACCCACCTTTGAAACCAGCAAACACTTTCCCTCTAAAACCCATTGAATACTTCTGTGATTTCAGTGATCTTTAAGATTCATATTGTCTGCATTTAGGAGGTTGATTGATGTGGGGGGGGGAAATCCACTCAGACACTGTGTGTGTGTGTGTGTGTGTGTGTGTGTGTGTGTGTGGTGTGTGTGTGTGTGTGTGTGTGTGTGTGTGTGTGTGTGTGTGCTCATCGGTGGCATGTACTTTTAGCAAATTGCCATGCTGAACAAGTAAGAGAGGGAAGTAGGATGAAGAGAAGCTGCCGTTGTGGCGGTGTTGTTGTGAAGGATGGGGGTGGGGGTGGGGGTGCAGGACCAGCGCAGACCCCTGGGGAGACGACGTGGATAACGAGGCACCTGTCCATCTTCCTCTCTGCCTCTCCCTCCCCTGTCTCGCCTCCCCCCTCCTAGTGTCTTCCTCAAGGGGACATGAAAACAGTGGAAAAAGCTCTAAACCTGTCCAAAAACCTCAAAACATAACAAAAAGTGGAAATAGGGACAGGAAAACAAACAAACAAACAAACAACTATCTGACAAACAACAACAACAAAAATAGCAAATGCACAAACATGGTTTCTGAGCGTGAGCGTGGAAGGCCTTGGGCTTTCCACCTGGTTGGGTTTTCAGCCTCTGCTCCTACACAGCCAGAGTAGATGCAGCTCTGTACAAGCCGAACTGTCTGCTAGCACTCCTCCTCAGAAGCACATTGTTGTCTGACAGGTTGCGCTAGTTTGTATTCCCTGTTCTTTGAGGTGAGTTAAAAGTCTAATCTGTTATCAGTGAAATTGAAAACCTAGATTGCCGTTCTGTAGATGTTTTGATAGCTGATAGATTGTTATTCTGTTGAATCACTTTGATGGATTTAGTTGTAATTGTCATTTTTCAATGTCAATTTCAATTGTCAATGAACAGACAATTCTGTGCGCTTGCTTAAGGAGGTTTTAATGGTTTTCGTGTGACCAGAGCGAAAACAGTAGCTTGGGTGGACTGAAAAAACTTAATGTGCAGTATGTTGCCGTGTGTGAGAAGAGAAATGATTGTTGTTGTTTTTTTATTTACATTTGTAAATGGCAGCTTGCTCAGGAGAATAGACTTATCTACACTGTTATGGAAATGACAAGCGTGTGAACCTAGGTTGAAGTGAGTGTGTGTCGCCTGGCTGACTGAAAGGCAGATAATATATACGTGTGGGATTGATTTGCGCACATAGACCCCATTATCTCCTCAGATGTTAATTGCACTGTGCTCGGCTTGTGTGTCAAAAGTCAGATAATTGAAGAAGGTAAAAGATGGGCAACATTTTATTTATGTGCTCTCTCTCTCTCTCTCTCTCTCTCTCTGTCTCTCTGTCTCTGCATGAGCTAGCCTCAGATGTTCTTCCTTTCTCTTTCCCTCTCTCTCTCTCCTTTCCTCACTCAATCTCAGTCTGTCTCTCACTTACACCCTCTCTCTCTCTCTCTCTGCTTCCTTTTTAGAGACCAGTTATTTATCGCTCTGTAATATCATATTGTCGAGGACGATATTGTGCTGGATATGATTCACCTCCAAATGCTCCTCCTGTTTGAGCTTGGATGATCCACCCCCACCCCCCCCAACCACACACACACACACACACAGTGTCAATTCAAGCCTCTCTAGTGCTTTTCAGTTTTTCAGTGACTTCTGTGCTTGTTTACAGTTTATCCGTCTGATTTATCTGTTTGGGATCCTGCAAGAGACTAGAATGCATGTAGCAGTCACCTGTTTAATCTTGCCCCATCAGTATGACAGAACAGGCAAACCTCAGCTCTTGAAAACAGAAACTACCAGCACAGGGGCTTTATTTAATAAGTGAGAAGTTGAAATGTTAAAAGGTGGTGCATGCACAGGAGGTGAAACTGAGGATGCTAAAATAAGTGTGTGTGTGTGTATGTGTGTGTTTTTCTCTCTGTTTGTGTAAACATATCTTTGCTCTGAATCTGGCTGCATAGCAAAACCTTCAGGGGACTTTCTTTTTAACACTTTCTGTGTTCACAAAGTTCTTTTTTTCCTCCCCTCAATCACAAAGCCTGCTGATATAGGTAAGATCAAAACAGTCTTTCCTGTGGTTTTAAGATGTGGTGTCTCTTTCTGCAGCACTCCTCGGGTCTGTGCGCACATACACACACAAACACACACACACAAACACACACACACACACGCACACACACACACACACACACACACTGACACACTAACACCCTCCTTAAACTGTGGCTACACAAGTGACGTATGTACAGACCTCTCTGAAGTCATTTGTTTTCTTTGCCACATCCTCTATTGACCAGAACAAACAGGCCTATTTGATATTCTAATGTATCATCATGCTGTAACAAAGCACAGAAAGCACAGAACTGCTTGCTAGCCTGCACCCCAAACAGCTGGCACCACCAATAGGCTCTACTGCATGGTATCAGACACCATTGCCTAATGTTTGTTTTTCTTAAAATAGCACTTCTTTTCTCTGGCTGCATTTCACCAGTATCTTCAGAGTACACTGGAATTCAGTATGACTAATAGCAAAGGGTACTTGCATCTATTTTTGGCGGGTGCAGTGTGTGTGTGCGTATACGTGTGTGCGTGCATGTTTGTGTTTGTTTGTTTGTTTGTGTGTGTGTGTGTGTGTGGTGGTGGGGCACCATGCGTGGCAACTCTGTGTGTGTGTGTGTGTGTGTGTGTGTGTGCGTGCGTGCCTGCGTGCATGTGCATGCACGTGCATGCACACAAGTGTCTCCTACACAGTGTGTGTGGGAAGAGTTGTGGCCCACCCTCTTACTTGATGGGCAAATGCCTTTGCTTGGTGATTTAGTGCAACACCTGGTGGACATGCACAGGAACAAGTGCTACTGTAAGGTGAATGATGGTGTGTATATGTGTCTTTGGCAAGGGAAGGATATACCATGAAATATGGCTTGTTATGGGAGGTGCTTAGGCAGTATTTAGATGCTGTCTGCCACGTTTGTTTATGGAAAGAAATCACACGGCTTTTGCACAAACTTGGACATCTGTGGCCCACCAGAAACGGGTGTTTTTTCTTTCTTGTTTTGTTTTCCTATTTTGGTTGATGTTTTTTGATGTTAGATGCAGGTACACAGCAGATCTTTTTGGTTAGCAACATAGACAGGGATAAAGGGAGTGTGTGTGTGTGTGTGTGTGTGTGTGTGTGTGTGTGTGTGAGTGAGTGAGAGAGAGAGAGCGAAGAAAAGAATGAGGGAAAAAAAAGGGTGAGTTGCGGTCAGGGAAGGAGCAATGGGGTGGAGACCAGAAACAGCGCTGGGCTGCTCCCTTTTCCCGACAGGAAGCCTTGGATGGAGACGGAGGCAAGCGCTCTGGCCACGGGTCCAGCCTGACATCATCCCAGCTAAGCCGCAGCACATTAACCCACAAAACAGCCTCCTACCCCCCCCCGCCCCCATCCACAGCCACGGCATCGTCTCTAGCAGCCCCACTCCTGCTAGAGTGTCCTCCCAAGTGTCTGTGCCTTGACAGTCTGAACGTGCTGTTTATTAACCTCCCCGATGCTGTTCACCATGGCCGTCTCCATCCTGATGCCGTAGTTTATGATTAGATGGGAATGAGCAGTTTATTCCATACCGGAGGCCTTTCTTTGCACCTCTCCACTGGCAAGTGGCATTATTTCAGTGCGTATGGGGCTGGCGCAAGCATTTTTTTTATTTCTGTGGCCTGTACTTGTAATGGGCTTTATTGATCCGAACAGCATCTGGTGTTCCCTTGATGTTATTAAGGGGGAGATAACGTGAGTGTAATTCCACTCAAACAATATATTAGAGTTTTTATTGGTCAAAATAACTTTGCAGTTTAGACAGTAATGCCCAGGGTGAGTTAGAGCTGCTCTTTATGTCTCGGTGATCTTAATAAACCATTTCCTCCACATCCTGCTGGGAAGGGGGTTGGGGGCGGGGGGTAATGACAGGTTGAAAGGCATGCTGGGAACTTTTGATGGCACGTGGAAGTGTAGGTGCGCTTTACTGAATGTGCTTGATACTGTACATCCCAAAGCAAGGAGTAGAAGGTGTGTGAGATGCAGTCTGTCAGGGCACATCGAAATGAATGAAATACATTAAAGACAATTCAATGCATTTGTATGTGATTACAGAATTTGCGCTTTGACACAGCTAACACTTGCTGTTGACACTGAGATGTGCTGTCAATGCCTCAGTGCTCTCTTGTTTGTGACCTCCCATAAGGGTTACCAAAATAGATATTGTTTGGACCCTCAGTTGTAACTCCCCACGTTTAACAGCCATTCCTGCATAAATAAATGTACGGTAACTGATTTAAGATTTGTCACACAAGCAATGCAAACAGTAGAGAAAGGGCAACCTGGCCAATTTCTTATATGTGTCATTTTTCTTGTAAGTTTCCATGTTTGCTGTTTGCTGCAGTAAGACTCACCGCACGGACCACACACAACCTCAGATTAAAAAGATTATAAGCCAGTGCAACATGTGGCAGTACGTTTTAAGACGCTTGTACATTATGTTCCACCTGAAAAAGCAGGTGTTAGTCTTGTTTGCTGCTTCTGAACAGGAAAGTGCAAGGGGACAAGAATTTAGCTCATTTGTCCAAAATGAACATGGAAAGTTGCTATATAGCTCTAACAGCAACAGCTATTGCAGTTGATCAACTCCTTTTCTTTTACAACTTTTAATGGACATTTCCCTTGTTTCCCTTTCAAGGACACAGTAAATCCAATATTTATATGAAATAACGATCCCATTTATCTAGAAGCATATTTTGTGGAGAGATTTAATTTGCAGCTATTTAAAGCCCAGGTTTTGGTAATGAATTATTTTGTCATCTTGCCTCTGATGAGATTCATCTTTAATAACTGCAACAATTATTTTATTAAAAAGAGAAGCCATGCATTATGGCTATCGCGCCCAGGTCTGGAAGCAGTGAAGGATTCTCATTAAAAACCTCTATATTGCCTACCCCACAGTGCTTTCATTAGGACACCGCTGCCGAAAATTATATTTAAGTGTCAACAATACTTGTGTTTGAAGTAAGCAGACATATTTACCTTTTTTAATCGAGGACGTCTCAAACTGACACCCGTGAGCGTGAGCTCTGTATTAAAAAGAGATAATGGCATACAGACGCTATCTGATGGTCGTCATATTGGAAAAACAAATCTTAAATGCTGACTTTTTAATAAAAATGTAATTTTCTTCTCTGCCACCTCTGTTGTTAAGTCACATCTATGGAGATTTTTTTTCTCTCCTTGTTTTGAAAGTTTGGTGATGTGGACTGATCCTAGATCAGTAATGTCTTTGTAAATTTTTTTGCGACCTGTCCTCATTACTCCACCATTAATCATAATCGATCTGTCATTGAGGATGTCGTTTGGCGAGTTGTGTACAACAACCGCTGGTGTCACATGGCATCCTTGTTCAGGGGCTCAGTGAATGTTATTACTAACAACAAATCCATCGTAGGTTGGTGGGTTTCCTCTGTGTGTGAAATAAGTTAATAGGAGGCAGAAAGAAATGACAGATAATGTTTACTGATTCACTGATAACCTTTGCCTTACAACTTGTGTTGCATGATTGCATTTGATGTATAATGTGCCGTACGTACAGCATTTGGACTCCATACATCTCCAGGTGTTCTGGTGTTTCATAATAAGACTGGAACGACAAAAAAAATTATTAAAGATTATTATTGTGGTTCATTCCTGTTTCTTGTGCAGTGAAACTTCAAAACAGTGCAGTACATCTCTCTCACAGGAAGTGGGGATTTTTTTGTTTGTGTGAATGTGTCTGTTTATCAACCTATAAGAAAGCATTTGTTGGCGTCAGAATAGCAGTAGTTAAGCTTGATTTGCTTCTTGTTTAGCCTTTGCTCATTTCATTTAACATGGTCCTTCCTTAGAGATTGTTTTCATCGTCAACAGATGGATAAAATTATGTTTTTTTTCCCCCCTCTGTCTCTCTCATGTAATCAAAGGCAGAAGTGAAATTCGTGGGATGTTAAGTAATCATTTATTTTTGACTGTAAGAAATGCCTACTTCCCTAAACCTGTGGCATCGCACAGACAGATCAAATAAAGATGGTTATATTGCTGCACGTTATGACTCATGCTGGTGCTGGGTGTCCTACCCCCTCACAGGCTCACGTACGTTCGCCAAGGCGTTTTGGGAGAATGAAATCCACTAACGGATATTTTAGTTGTGCAATGCGAGGAAGCGGCTCTGAATGTCGCATTAGTCTCCGCATTACAGTCTCCGCATTACATGTAATCTTTGTGGGAGTTAATGATTCCCAAATCCCAGTGGGACTCCAAGTTGAAATTTGTCAGTCATAGTTAGGTCTCTTCATTTAGGTACAGTTACCAGATACACGTGTGCTTAATATCCTTTTGAACCCTTTGTTTAACTGCAACAGAGATACCCAGGAAGCTGTTGCCACCCTGATGTTAATTGTTTTCCCACAGATTTGATCATTTAAATGCATTATCCGCATCTGGAACGCCGGGAGTAATCAACTAAGTGTAGCCGCAGCTTTCCACTTATTACCTGGGCGGTTTCACTTTTTTTTCCCCCTCCCTTCCTGCCTACTTCTCCTCCCTTTTCCTTCAAGGACAAATGGGGTGGAGAGGGAAGGCCGATCCGGCGTGAAGCCCCGGAGCTCGGGGAGGAGAGCCACAGCGCTAGCAGCCGATCTCTCTTTCAGCGCCAGCTGTTCTTGCCGCTACACCCGCCGCTGCTGCCGCCCGCCGCCTCGGCTGCCACTCTGAAACTCTCTTAATATAATTCAGCCCAGGCTCTGGAGAGTAGCACAAAAAACAAGCGTGCCAGGAGGAGGGGGGGCTTTGGGGTTGGAGTGGGGGTGGGGGTGGGGTGGGGGTTGGGGTGAGCGAGGTGAAGGCGCGTTTGAATTTTTCATCAGCCGGGGCCTGGACGGGGCGCTGAGTTGGGTGGGCAATGCGCTCATTCATGAGCAGATGTTCAGCGCTGCTACGCGCGGCGGTTAGCGTGAACCCTCCTGGCCTCTCCGCCACCGGCTGCAAGGACGTTGGCAGCGACCGGGCATCTGAGAATTGCGCCCCGGCAAAAAGGAGAAAGAGAGAGAGAGAGTGGGGGGTGGAGAAAGAGAGAGAGAGAGCTGGAAGAGCTGCTGCCCTCGGCCCCGACCCCCTTTTTTAGCCACCTCCAAAGCCCAGGCCTAACTTGGAGGAGGAGGTGGAGGAGGGGAAGGAGCTGTTGACAGGCCATCAGTCTTCGGGCAGACAGTGATGAAAGACTCCTCCCCCCCTGCACGCGCTCCTGGGATCGCGGCAAAAATTCCTGAAGACAATTTCTAAAACTTTTGTCATTAATTTTTTATGACATCCCTGCCCCATAACATGAGGCTCTTTGCCAGGCAAATTCTGTGAGAGAGCACACACACACACACACACACACACACACACACACACAAAAAATCCCTTCCCCGTCCACATGTGTCCCATCCCCTCTTCACCCTTGTCCACCACCACCACCATCACCAAAAGAAAAAAAAAAAACAAAACCTTTTTTTTTGTCTTTGTTTAGAGTAAACCATTCGCTTTTGGGTGCCTATTGCATCAGAGAGCCTGAAAGAGGAAACGCTGCTCTTTGAATGATTCTGTGGCTGGAAACTAAAGGCCAGCTGGGAGGAAGTGCTGGTTTGGGGCCTCTTCGCGTCCACCCTGTGCCCCAGCTGCCACTGTGGTCAGCCAGGTGGCCTGGTCGGCTTGTGCTGACCCCCCCACCCCCAGCATTTCACTCATTTCCAAGACTTAAAGTACAGTCACAGTCCTTCAGCCATACTTGATGGGCTTCTGATTCTCTGTCTCTCTGAGTGTTTGACTTTCTGGGTTAGTATGGTGTCGTCACCATGGAAAGCATCTGAATGACTTTGAGGGAGGTGATTGTGAGACTGTAATTGAGGGAAGATAACATTTTTTTTTTTTCCTTTCTTTTTTTTCTTCTTCCACTCTCTTCTCTCCCTCCTTCAAGTGCTTGTTTCTTCAGCACGTTCCTACTTCGCAGTTTCTAATTGCCAGTTTTCAGGTTGGGTTTATGAGAGCAAAACTAATTAGTGTTTCTAAATTCAGCGGGAAGAAAATAGCAGTCGGATTGATTGTTCTGGTTTCCTCTCCTGTGTCAGGCGCTCAACAATAAAATAAGACTCTAATCACTTTCAAAGCGTCCGTATTTTTAAACTGCCAGCTGAATGTCACTTCTGGTCTCCTGGCATTTTGTTTGGCAAGATGGCGGAAAAAGCGGGTTGCCCTCTCCTCTCTATCTCTGTTTCTTTTTCCCCTTCTGTGCGATTGTTTGTGTGAAGTTTTGGACAGGGACGGCACTGGAGGTGGGGGAAGGTTGTGGGTGGTGATGGTGTTGGTGTTGGTGTTAGTGGGTGTTGTAAAGAGAGGGAAAAACTGCGACAATGCTGTTGTGCTTTAGGCGGGGTTGCATCTCCTTTGATTTGGAACGTCCTGCTGACAGGGTTGGGGCAGTGTGTGTGTGCGCGCGCGTGTCTGTCTGTCTGTGTGTGTGTGTGTTTGTGTGTGTGTGTGTGTGGGGGGGGGTTGAGTTTACAGTAGCACTGTACACCCCGCTTGCTTTCTGGTCGGACCCTCACCGGCTGCACCGAGCCCTCAGGAAGTCAGCCGCAGGCCCGGGTGCCTCTCCCTGCTGCCCAGAGAAGGGCCTGCTGTTTGAGTTGGCAAATACTAACCTGCCCCCCAGCCCACCCCAGTTCCCACCACCATCAACGCTTTAACCCCCCACCACCCCACCCCACCCCACCCACTCACCTTTCGGGGAACTTTAGCAACCTCTGCAAGAAAGGGACCAGTGGCCGCCCCTGATAGAATATGTGTGTGTGTGTGTGTGTGTGTACCATGGAGGGGGTCAGGTGGTAGGCTGGTGGTGGAGGGACGGATAGGCTGCGGCCCGAGAGGGGCAGGATGGGGCTTTTTTCCCACCTCTCCGTCTCTTCCACCAGCGCAGGAAACACATTTTGCCTTCCCTTCCCTTTTGCATGGAAAAAGAGAGAGAGGGAACAAGGAGGAGGAGGAGGAGGAGGAGGAGGAGGGAGGGGGGAACAAGCATGAGCAGAGGAGAAGCATGAGGGTGAGGGGAGAGGAGAGGGTGGTGGTGGCGGTGGTGCTGAGCATAGTGGCAGCAGAGGGGGAGGTGGTGGTGGTGGTGGTGATGGTGGCGGTGGCGGTGGCAGGCGCCGGTGAAAGAGGCTGAATGACAGCATCGGGCCGTTGGGGGTTGGTGTTAATCTTTGGCGTTTATGTGCGAGGGCCGCGCAATGCTCAGAACAAGCTATTTCTGTGATCCGTGTGCGTTCTCCAGGCCTGCTCTTCAGGGGTTTTCGTTTCGGGCTGAATTAAAAAAAAAAAAAAAAAGAAGTTTATAGGTCATTTTAACAGCGTGCCGTAAAACTTACACTATTTTTATTTTCCCCACCCCTGCTCCGCAGGGATTTTCTTTCCGAGGCCAGTAATTAAGAGGTGGTGAATCCGTGGTCGGGGACGAACAGTGTTTAAATGCAATTAGAACAATCCTAAAATCAATTTGAACTCAATTACAGTTTTCTGGATGTGCCATTATTTGTGTAATCAAGGGAATTTTGCCTCCAAGATGCTAAATAACGTACCTCCAGATATGAAAAGCCATGTAGGGGGAACATGAAAGCTCGGCTCTGCACAGCCCAGTGGATTAGTAGCTTTTTTTAATGTGGAATTGTTTCAAAGTGACCCTTCTCTCTTTGTGTCTGTCTGGCTCAAACCAACAACCCCCCCCCCACACACACACACACGCATGCACGCATACAGACACACACTCCATTTCTTTTTCAGCCATCTAAAATATGAAAGCAGCTTTGATTGTCTTGTGATGAAGCGATCACAATAGTGGGGAGTGGAGGGTAATTAGTAGATTTGCTCCTCTGTGTTACTGGATGTGGAGCATTGAGCCACAGATGACTGACTGCTTGGACCTGGTGGATTTCCTCATTTGAAAAAGAGAGCTTGTCTAATTCTTCTCTCTTCTCCTCCTGCCTTTCACTTTCACTCTCTCTCTATCTCTCTCCCTCCCCTCTCTCTTTCTCTCTCTCTCTCTGTCTCTCTCTGTCTCTCTCTCTCTCTTGCTCTCTCTCTGTCACCTGCTGTGTCTTTCACTAGCCAGAGGACTCCAGTGGTCATATCCTGTGGAGCCAGGGATCACAGTACAGTAAGTGTCTCTTGTCAGTGTATTCATTCTGTTAGGAAAATTCTGTCTTTTCATCATTGCACAATGCTAACCTCTCTCACTTACACACAAAATGTAGTGTGCTACATTGCCACTGGATATGACACAATCTAGTGTGCTGCACTGCTGTTAGGTATGGACCCACACTGAACAGTTAGCATATATCCCTGTATTAAACACACTGTCTTATTAGCTTATGGGCAGACATAGCAAGTTATGAGGCTTGTGTTTTAAATGATGGCTTATATATGGTTTGCGTTCGGATTCGGATTGATAGTTTGTTTTTGTTTAACGCTGATGCTGAATGTTTGGGGATAAGTTTGCCATATCTGCACACGCTCAAACTTAAGTTGCTCTTGGGCAGATCTGCTGTTTTAAATTAATTGTTGGGTCAGATTCATCACTGTTTACATTTGCAGAATGCAGAATACTGCTAGCAAATTGTAATTTATTCCATTTGGTTCCATAAATGGTATGCATTCTAATGTGTCGCTGCAAACACTCAAGGTTGCCTTGAGCGCTGACTGACACGTGTGCGTGTATGTGCGTGTGTGTGTGTGTGTGTGTGTGTGTGTGTGTGTGTGTGTGTGTGTGTGTGTGTGTGTGTGTTTGTCTGTCTCTGGACCTTGATGTCTTAAGCCATTTACATCCCATGTGTTGTGTAAGCACACCATAAACAAACAGTGACTATCAGCAGACACCACTCCACCAAACTATTTCAAAACTTTTTGTGTACTGTAAACAGTGGTGGTTGACCTTGAGTGATAAAGCCAGGGCCTTCACATGGAACAGAGATGTGCTCGGGTTCAGTTAGCGCGTGGCTGTTCTTTTCTTTATATATATATATATATATATATATATATATATATATATATATATATATATATATATAACCAAAGGGCTATAGGCTAGTTGGTTGTATATCTGTTGCAAGGGACTGGAAACAGCTGTATTCTTTCAAGACCATCGTCTCAATAGTATGAGTACTTAACCCTTGAGCCCCGATCTCACAGGGACTGTTGTGTTATTTACTGATGCAATCCCTCCCGGCCCTTGTTGTATCTGTCCATTAAAGATGAATTCACCTTTTGCCCAGCTGAGTTCACTTGCTTTTGGAAGCAGTCCAGAGAAAAAAAAAAAAAAAGAAGCTGGCTGCCTCTAACCTTGAATTGCACTTTGTTGTCGCAAGCAACACTCTCACAGCTGTGGGATTTAGACTCTGGATGATACTGAGGGAACAGAGGATACATTCAGAGCCCCCGTTGAAAACTAGACGGCGTCGTCAAAGCTAACATAAGCTGTCAGAGCCGTAAGACTGCAAACAGACGAGGAGGTCAGTCAACCTGACCAGCACATAATTCCAGGCAAAAGAAAGCCAAGGCATGAAATCCATTTCAGAGATCTGAATGTGCATGACATAGGGATTAAATGTGCTACCTTAGGTGGAACTGTGAGTAATAATGTTGCACTATAGCAGATGCATGAGGGGACTCTTAATTCGTTAACTTAACTGGTTCAAGGTGCAGACTGTAGCTTGTTGTGTCTTGTTGTGTGTGTCATCACAATCAATATAGTACATCAGTATAAGCAGTCAGGTGCCCTGAAATGCGCAGCTAAGTGCAGCTGAGCGGCAAGCGTAGGTATAGATTCACTTTCTGTTGCTGCGGGAGTTCCTATGAAATGATAACAGTGGATGTGTATTTATAGCAGGGCTCAGTTTTTTCCTTGTAGTTCTTCTGGTAGTTGAGGGACAGCGTGGTGAACGAGCACAAGATGCACGTTGGATGCACCTGAACTCTGACACTTAACCGTTGAGTGTCTCGTTTCCCCTGTTGGAGAAAAAGAAAGTGCCTTCTAGAACCACACTCTTTGATATGGCACCTGAGTCCTGTGCTACCTCCCTTGGCAGGCTGACCCTGTGAACTTCCATAGTGAATCCATACAGGTTCAGGGTCAAAATGGGTTTGGAATTCACTTGCTACGAGAGCATGTGTGAATGGATGATTGGGCGGAAAAAACGTGATATGACACCATTTCCATCCAATATTCCATGGATGCTTAACCCTCAGTCTCTGCTTGTAAACAAAAACATTAACTTATGAGAGCCTGAAAAAAGTGTAAAGCGATGAAAAGCCTAAACTAGAGAGAAATAAAGATTGTAAGCATAAGGTACGTAAATGAGACACCTGAGAAACATCTTTTTACTCATACCTTTTGGTATGGCGTGTTTGCAAAGCTCTGCTTTTGAAGCCCTGGATTGATAGTAAGTGGAAAAGATGAATGTAAATGGTGTCATTTGATCATGTAAATGAGAAGTCGAGCTCTATTTCCCCCACCCCCATAAAGAAATAAAGTATTTACATAGACAGTTGTGCTTGTGATGCTTATGGAAATTGGTCTCGGCTATTTTTTTTTTCCGACAACAACATTTTACAGAATGCAAATCGGATATTTGCTTGCCATTCTGATGCTTAAAATGCATGACGGTTAGATGTAACAAACAGCCTTGGAGAAGGGGGGAAAAAAAATTGTTTTGTTTCTAAAAACACCTCCAACACTGCTCCCTCAAACAAACAGGACATGTTAAACAGCACCCTAATCCGCCCCCATTACAAATGGATGAGTGGTAACATAAGCAGTTATTTGTAACTTGATATAATGGAAAGACTGATCAGAAATTGCAAACAGGAGGATTAATTATAGCTGTGCGCCACTTCTAAAAGCTTTCCCTCAGATTCACGTGTTGTCATTAACACAATTAAAAACCTGTCTTCCCCCTTTTGCCACACAAACACATAAGCTTGCCTGTTGCAGTCAAGTCAACACTGAACTAAACGGCAGTTGTTTCAAATTTTCGACCGACTGACTGACTGATTGACAGGTTGTTAAAGGCTGCTGTTGGTTGCAGGGTCTCATGCGTGGCCTTGTAGTGCAATGTTTCGCTGTGGCGACTGAAAGAGCGTAAATCGAACGCTAATCATTGCCTGCGCTCTCACTCGGGTACGTTGTGAAACACACCACCTCATTCTGCAAGTACTCAGTGAGCTGCCTGCAGAGGGTTTCTGTCCTCACTCTTAGAGGAGTGGAGGCTAATTACTGTACGTTAGAGTGACGTGGAGGTAAGCTGGGGTTGGCCTTCGAAGGGCTATTAGGCACCTTTGTAGAACTCTGTGGGCTGCTGCTTTTTAACACTCCGAAAAGGCCTCTCTCTCTCCTGTAAAAGGGACAGTGTTGCGGTGTGTGTAATCAGCATTTCTATGCACCGACTCACACACACACACACACACACACATACATACACACATACATACACACACACACACACACCGAAATATGCGTACGCAGATGTAAAGACACTTATGTATACGCAGTAGCATCTATTCTTTCCAGTCTGGTCTATGTAAATGGGGTCAGAAAGCTATGCTTGACCTCTGTGAAGCTATACTTCACAGAGCTATACTTACTACAGGTCTGGCAAGGCAGATGACCTGCCTCACTGTGCAGTCTGTACTCTGTGTGTGGAACTTAACTCCAGACAGCAGTTTCACTCTGACCAAAATGTGTACCAACTGCATGTCTTTGTTTTTTTGTGTGTGTGTGTTTGTGTGAGGGAAAGTGTAGGTGTGTGTGTGAAGGACAGTATCGCAACAGGTCGACCCTGGCTGTGTCCCATTTTGTGCAGAGGGTAAACAAACACAACCTACATGTAAGTGTAGAGGATGGCATCACATGTTGACTGGAGGAGACCTCTTGCCTCCCAGATGTGCACACACACACACACACACACACACACACACACGTAGGCCTATTGAGATGTCTTTGCCACCCTAAAGAGCCTGGCGGTGCCAGCTGTGAGGGGTACCTAGGCCCAGGCTCACCCCCTGAGCACCTGGTAGTTTACCTAGTGTCTGATATGGCTCTGGACTCTGGGCTCTGGGCTCTGGAAAAGAGAGGGTTGAGCAGTCGACAGACAGACAGACATTCAGACAGTCAGACAGACAGACAGACAGACAGACAGATGGCCTTAGAGGGCACTGAATGACTCTGAAATGGGGAGATCAAAGTTCCATTTTTTCTTGTTATCTTCTATGCATTGTCGCCACACTGGTGTCCAGCTGTGTACGAGAAGAGGCGAGAGACGTACAGGTGTTGCTTGTACAGGCCATGCGTTTGTTGGCCATGCCCATTGTAGGCTAATCTCCGGATCTTTTCAGGCCACTAAGCAAATGGTGTGGGCTGGCGTAACTGAACTGTCGGCGGGCGCCGCCGCACAAGGCATGCGCAGGACAGGACAGAGAGAAGTCAGTGCATGGAAAAATTGGAAAGCTCATTGTGTGGCCTCCTGGTATCTAATTGTGTATTGCCTAACTGTGCTGTGTGTGTGTGTGTGTGTGTATGTGTGTGTATGTAGGTGTATGGGTGCGTGGGTGTGTGTATCTGTGCTCGTGTTTCTTCTCTTAATTTTTTTTTTTTTTTTTGTTTAAGTATATTTTATCGTTTTGCCTTATTGTGCTAGGATAGCGAAGACAGACAGGACGTGAATGGGAACAAGAGAGGGGGGGAAGGGATCAGGACAGCCCAGACTGTGGACCCTCATTGTGTCCTTTGCCACGTCTGCACTGGCTCTTCTGCTCCTCTATGTCTTGTATGGAAATGGACCCAGTAAACGTGTCTCTCTTGTCTGGTCCACAGGAACAAACGTAACCAAATTCAGTCAACTTGCGCGATTTGTGTTGTTGTTGCACCACACTCTCACAATAGCGCCTGTTTCTTGTGTGCTTGTGATCTTGTATGTTCTTCCTGCATGCACCCCTATGGAAATAGCCTCCAAATATCTAGATCTAAAGTGACTTATTTCAATATTCAAATAATAATCAAAAACAATTGGATGGCTGCTTGGCTAGGGGATTTGCATACAACCTTATTTGCTGCCCTGAATAACCTGGAACGGGGATGTTGCGCAGGCCGATCGGAAACTTGACGAGTGACACTTTTGAAAAAGGCCTTTGTTCTCTGATGTTCCAATGTGGACAGATTTCCCTCTTTGTGGTCTGCTGCAATTGCTGCTGTGTTTAAACCTGCCAAGATGTGTCCATTAATTTTCATGATTGTGTGTGTGTGTGTGGATGTGTGTGTGCATGTGCATGCATGTTTGTTTTTGCATCTTTGTGTGTCTGCGTGTATGTCTCTGTTTGTGCGTGTAAGCATGTTTGTGAAGACCATACTGTTTCATTCACACAGGTGCTTTTTTTCTGCAAGAACTGTTGCAAATGCATTTGCAGGCTGAGCTGAGTTGTGCTGAGCTTCAAACACACACACACACACACACACACACACACACACACACACACACACACACAGTTTCCTCAGGATAGGCCTCACTGAAGATGTGAGAGGAGCTGAGAACCTACCCCATGCCCCACCCCCCACCCGCTCCCCCATCAGGAGCTTGTGTGTGTGTGTGTGTGGGAATGGATGAGTCAGAGTCAACTTCACCTGCATCAGTGTGAACGCAGTGCTTCCCAAGCGCTCTCTCTCTCTCTCTCTCTCTCTCTCTCTCTCAACACAATGGTGGCCATTGTAGTGGAGACGAGCTGATGTTTATTTTGCATCTACTCTCTCAGAAGCACAGGTTGCACCCAAATTAAACAATGTCACTCCTCTATCTGGGACAGAAACACTTTTCTGGCAGAGAGTTTGAGCATCGGGGGATGGGGGGAGTGGGGGTGGAGATGGTGTTGAGGTTGTGGTTGTGAAGAACAGGGAAGACGGGGAATAGAGAACGAAAAAAAGAGAGAAAGAAGGATGAGGTGAGGAAGTCCCTTGGACTGTTTGATGGGGGTTAAACATGGTGAAATATCACCCACGCAAGCTGTGACATCTGTAGTTAGTATCAATGAGAGGCATAATTAAGTAAAATCAGCGATTTTGAATCCTATATGCTATATAGTAACAGCTCAAGCCTCGCTGAATAATTAAAGGAAAGAGAGGCGCAGAAGGGTCCTCCACCCCCGCCTCCCACTCCCTGCTAGGGTTTAAATTTAGCTGGTGTCATTGTCCAGCAGTTTGATTAATTGGTTATCTGTCAGGACTCTACATCTCAATGAAATATCTGTATTCATTTGTCTTTAAAGCAGCACACAACCAAATGGGTCATATTTCCAATCATTTGGTGGCAGTGGTGGTGGTGGCGGTGGTGGTGGTGGCGATGTGGGTGACGGGGACTGGGGAAATATGTATATTTTAAAAAGATTCCAATTTGGAGTCCACGTCAGCCTTTTTGTTCCAAAAGTTGTCATTCTTTGAAAAATGGGAATGGGAAGAAGAGTTTGAGTAACTTTCGCACTCCCCTTTTTCTTTTCCTTTTGCTGGAGATATTTCAGTTCATTTGCTCTCTTTCTTTTCAGTTTCTTTTCTGTACAGGTGGTTGGATTGATACTTCATTAGGTTTAGAGAAACATTGAAGATTGTGAACAGAGCTCTATATAGTGTGGGGAGGCCTTTTGCTGCTTCATAACCGTGTTAAACCCAACCCTTGTTTTTTTTGGTTCAGCCAGGCAGCTCTTATACAACAATCCCCTGAATCAGATGGACACCAAACAACCTGTTGTGTGTTTTATGTCTACCTCAGACAGAATGCTCTGGATCGTGTCACGTAAGACCTCTGTAAACGAGGCAAGATTTCCCATGCAGTTTCCATGGCAATTAGCTGCCGGTCCGTGTATGTCACGGACTTCCGACGTGTCATCGGGGGAGATTAACACATCAGAAAGTTGAGGGATGTTTACAGCTCCAAGGCTTTCAGGGGATCATGTTTTAGAAAAAAGATTTTTGATTTTGCGCTCCAGAGCTTACTGGTCGCTCGGGCTGTCTCCCAGTGTCTCCAGCTGATCATTCTTTGTATTGAATAATTGATTTGCATGCCCTGAATTATTGAATGAAGTTAATCTGATCTGATCAAATTAATATTAACACTCTCTGAAATATTTATCATCAGTGTTGAAAACTATTAACTTATAGACCTATTAATATAATCATAAATAGATATAGCAGAGAGAGCTGGAAAAAGAGCAGCAGCAGAAGAAGAAGAAGGACGAGGAGGAGGAAGAGGAGCATGATGGCAAATATGCATGAAGCTGTCCGGTGCCTCTGCCTTTGTCCTCACTGATAGAATAGGGAAGCAGGTCCCAAGGCTACGCTGTGAGCCAACGAAGGGAAGCTGTGGTCAGCAGGTTAAGGTCAGTCTGATGACCCTCTCGTCCAGACAGGGACCACCTGCTCCATTATTGTCTTTGACTAGACCCAGTCAGACGGTAAAACTGTGGCCAAAAATGTCTGTTCATTTACTTACTTACTTGGTGGTTTACTTACTTACTACTTCAAATCCATATGGCCGATGTGAAATATTCTTGCACACATGTGAAACACTGTGTGCAAAAAAAAAAACTTTCCATGAGCGTGAATCTCAGGGACATCTTGCTCTCCAGAGGATTGTGATCCCCACCCCCCCTCCCCTCTCCCTTCTCCAAATGAGCGTTTGGAGAGCTTTAAGGCCGTTTTAACTGCTCAGTCCTTTAGCTGTGTAAATGCACTCTTCTGGACAGCGTGCTCCTACTTCACGCTCTCAGACTCACCGCAAAGCTGCGATTAGAGGGCCTTGGTGTTCCACAGAAGCCACCAACTGACTTTGGTTACGGAGTGCTACAATCATAAAACCTTGTTAAGGCGAACAGATAGGCCAACTGAATGAATTTGCCTGGGCAGTTCGAGTGACCCCTTACACAGAGGATAGCCACTGTTCCTCCCAGCTGTGTTCTCTCTTTTGCACCTTAGTCATTTGAACAACTCCTTGCCTCTCCAGCTTTAGTGTGTGTGTGTGTGTGTGTGTGTGTGTGTGTGTGTGTGTTGGTATCTGTGTATTTAATGTTGTTTTTATCTTCTTTGCCTCTTTGGGATGCCCCGCTTTCAAGTTCACAGTCAGAAGGTCTCCCTTTGTGTGCGGGATAAGTGTTCCCTGTCAGTTTGTAGTTTGAAATTGGCTTAAGCTGTTATGACAAATAGATAGCCTTTTTTTACGTGTGCATTGCGTAATTGTTTATGGAGTGGTAAATAAGACAATGCTAAAGGTCTGAAAGCAAGTCATTACATGAGAATAATTGCCAGCCACTTCAATGAAACGCCGTCACATTTGATGGTTATTTATTTCTTTTTTTCCTCCTTCCTCACCCAGAATTTTAATTCCAGTTTAAGAACATAATAAAGGCGACATGAAAGACTCACTCTTTTCGGTATCTGATAGCTAGGGAGAAGCAAATTATTTCAAATATTTGATATTTAAATTATTTTCAAATGAACAGAAGCATGATGGGGGAATGGGGGGGTGGGGTGGGGTGGGGTGGGGTGGGGGCGGGCTGTGAGCACTTTCCCCTGGTGATACTCGGGGCGCCTTTGTTTCCTCAGCATTGGCTCATTAAAAGCCTGGCGCCCCCTGAAAGCACCAGTCCGCACTCTCTGCCCGAGACCACAGGCCCTGGCGAGTGCTGTTTTTTTAGAAGTCCGCCAGCTCTTTTGAGGGGAAGGGATGGCCACGAAACTGGCCTGATTAAAATGACAATAGTCTAATTAAGTCGACCTCCGTGTCAGTGCGCGCAAAGACTGCTCCCTGCAAGTTTCCGCTTTTAAAAATCCTTTGTCTTTGGCCTGCTCCAAAATAAGGCTTTTTTCTGTCACACACACACACACACACACACACACACACACACACACACACATACACCCCATCATCAGCACCAACCATCCCCCCTTCCTGGCGAATGCTTCAAAACCCTTCGATGAGATTTTGCTAATGGCAATTATTTTTATTAGCTAATTAAATCTTGAGTTTCTCTGTGTCTTTTTCTCACTCCCTCTCTCCCTCTCTCTCTATCTCTCTCTCTCACACACATACACACACATACCCACTCCTCTCATTCACACGCTCTTTTTTTTTTTTTGCACAGGATCCTTCAGAGACTCACATTGAGAGCCCTGGTATTACACAAGCACCTTCAAGCGCTCCGAGTTTCTGTCTGATACTGTATACAATCATTATAAAACACTCTGTTTGCACTCAGCCTGATGTTTTTACATTTCAAATACGCTTGATTGCACGCAAACACACACACACACACACACTTTCTCTCTCTCTGTGTTGAACTGAGGGGGCACAGGGGCCACGCCCCCCCCTCACCCACTCTTGTGCCCTCTCCGAGGGCATCTCTTTCAGAGCAGACAGAGAAGAGGCACGAATAAGAGTCTGAGATGGCACGACGAGGCTAAGGAAACCATTTTTATTCTTTTTTTTCTCTCCGCTGGCAGCAAGAGTTCACCGTTTCAAGAGATAACATTCGAGGCTTTGTTGCTTTGACAACAGAGGCCATTTTTTTTTTTTTTTTTAAGTTTTGTATTTTCTCTTCTCCTTTGCTCCTAGCCACTATCTGTTTCCTTTATTTGATTGGTTAATCTTATCTGAAAGGCTGGGTGTGGGATGGAATGGAGGATGAGATGGGGATGTGAAGGGAGGAGAAGAGGGAAGGAATGAGAGAAAGAAAAAAAAAAAAACAATGTAACCAAAAAGAAGTTGAATGACTGAAGTGGAAAGAGCGCTATGTTCCATTATCCATCTGCTGGTGATTAAGGTCTGTGGGGAGATAATTACGCTTTAGTCTTGAGTTAATGAAACGAAAACTTTTCTCTCTCCTCTGAAAAGGAAGGGCAGATCTTTTGTGCTGCTATCCGAGGCCATCGCCCGTCCCTACACAAGATAGACATGCGCACGCATGCACACACACGCGCACACACACACACACACACACACACACACACACACACACACACACATACACATAATGCTTGTGTGTTTTAGGATGGCGGAGCCTCTTTCCTGCTCTACTTTTGGGCCAGCCCGTGTTGTAAGTCACTGGGCTTGATATCACACATCCCCTAGTGCTGTGGCTGCACCTCCGAATCCCTCTGTCTAATATGGGCAACGAATATGAGGAGGAGAGTGATATGTGTAATATGTGAGGAGGTCTGACCTCACTCGTCCAGAGGCTGAAGGCCAGCTGCCTGTCCTGGTCTGACCTGTGGTTCAGATGTGGGGATGGGCAGTGGGGGCACACCTCCAGCTGATATTTTTCTGATACGACTTCAAATCAATATCACAATTATTTCAAACATTTACCTCAATTACAATTAGTGAGTGATTATTTATTGTACACATTGTTTTGCACTTCCTTCATGGTTCTCTGGGAAAGTTCTGGAAAATGATGGACTGAGCCAGGCAATATGACTTCAAATCAATATACAATTAGTGAACGATTATTTATTTTACACAGCCCTCATCCTTCTCTGACAAAGTACTGTAAATAGGAAATGACTGACACTGCATTCTTGTTAGGTATGAGGCTGCTTGGGTGGAGGTCTGTTGGATTGTTTTTTGCACTCGTGCACTTTGCATGAACTCGTAGTTGAATGGGCCAGAGACATGGCATTCAACGCAGCGTGCAACAACATTTTAAAAAACAAAAATACTTGAAAATTTCAAGTTATGGTTAAATAGTGCATGTGCACCTGCATTGGGGAAAGTTTTTTTTTTTTTTTTTTTACCAATAACATGAGCAAGATTAAATTGGATGAGAGGCCTTACGCTGTTGCATCAATACATTTTGGGTCCGTAGCCAAGCATTACCTCCAGTAGGGCCATTTGAGGGAGGTTTGTCTCTCTCTCTCTCTGTGTCAGTCCAACAGCACTACGTATGCTACTTTGACTGTGTGGGACGGATGGGGGAGAGCAAAAGTTTTGACATGAAAGACGTGTGCAAAGTTAAAACCTGAAACACACACACACACACACACTCACACACATTCGCACCACACAGAATGTGTGAATATTGCGGCTCCTTTGACAGTTGCCCAGTAGATCTCTCACCTGTTTTTCAAACCAATCCTGCTGCTTGCCCTCGTTGGCGTCACCTACGTGTTGAATTCCGTTTTATTCCTCCCTTTCAAAGGCACCCAGCTGCATTTTACACCAGCAGTGCAACTCTGATCCTGTTGCATGAACTGGTCCACTCATAATGGGCACGCCCACACATATCCTCTGAGGGGTCCACTGCTCGTGTGCTCTCCCCCCTCCATCTCTCTCTCTCTCTCTCTTTCTCTCTGTGTCGCTCTGTTTCTTTCTCTATCTCTCTCTGATGTTTATTTTCCGTTGTGAAAGTGGCGGATGGTTGTTTGGTGTATGTGAGGCATGTTGCGGCACTTCAGGCCAGAGAGCACATATTTAACTGTCCTTGAGGAAGTTCACATCTGGTGTGTGTGTGTGTGTGTGTGTGTGTGTGTGTGTGTGTGTGTGTGTGTGTGTGTGTGTGTGTGTGTGTGATTGTGTGTAGTTGCAGGACCAGTTCCCCCTTCCCTCTCTCTCTCCCCTCTCTCTCTCTCCCTCTCTCCCTCCCTCCCTCTCTCCCTCCATCTCTCACATTTCCTTCATCTGCTGTGCAGTGGCTGGCTGCTCTGGACCCATCTGCTGTTATTATTTTCCACTGATAATTGGCTTGAACAATGGAATGCCTGTGTCCCCCTGCCTTTGAAACTCTACACCCTGTTTATTTTCTGGAGGTCCCATTTCTGCTCTCAGTGCCGTGTGCTCTGCACTCTGCACTTTCTCTCTCTTTCTCCCTCCCTCTCTCTCTCTCTGTCCCCCTCTCGCCCTTCCTCCCTCTTGCTCTGCTTCCCCCTTCCTCTCTCTCCCTTTTTCACTCTCTCTGGCTCTCCCTCTTTAGCCATCTCTCTTGCACTCTGCCCTGTCTCTCCTCCTGCCCTCTCCTCTGCTCTCATCCTCTCTCGCTCTCTCTCTCTCTCTCTCTCTCTCTCTGTCTGTCTGTCTGTCTCCCTGTAGTTTCTCACTATCTGTCTCCCCTTTTACCTCTCTCTCTCTTTTTTTGTTTCACTCAGTCTCCCTCCTCTCCCCTCCTTGCTCTTGGTCTGTTTCCCTCACACCCCTCAAACCCCCCTCTCTCTCCCTCCTTCCCTCTCTCTCTCCCTCTTTCCCTCTCTCTCTTTCTCTCCCCCCTCTCTCTCTTACACACACTCTCTCTCTCTCTGTCTCTCTCTGTCTCCCCCTCTCCTCCTGCTCGCGGTGCGAGGCGCTGGAAAAATGACATCTTTGACTAGGCACATCAGTTATGTGTCACTCAGCATCTGAGGCCAGGCTCCAGATTTTCTTCGGGGCTTCGGCTCCTGTTCTCTCTGGTTCACTTGAAGTTTTAGTCATGAAGACTGGCAGATTCAGACAGCCACTCCAGGAGTCTCTCCCTGTCGTCAGTCTCGCCATTCATCTCCCTAGAGAGGAGAGAGAGAGAGAGGAGGAGGAGACGAGGGGAGAGAGAGAGAGTGAGAGACAGAGAGGGGGAGAGAGGGGAGAAGGAAGGGGGGGCGGGCGGGGGGGGGGGGGGGGGGCAGAATTGGGGTCTATGGTCTCTGAGTCTTGGACAATAGTAGCTGCACTAGATTACTTGATTGAGTTTTTTTCTCCCTCCTCTCTGCTGAATCTCTTACAGTTTCCAGTTCATCCACTAGGAGGTGTCTGTTTAAGACACTGTCTGTGGGACAGTGTGTCTGGGAAGGAAAGGGTAGACTTAATAGACCTTCACCAGACACATTTGGAAACATTCATACAGAATAATTCATTGGATACTTTTATGGCATGCACATAGCTTTACA
>PYXC01002417.1:2310000-2347500 GCA_015244755.2 Tenualosa ilisha
TCTCTCTTCCACCCCTCTCTCTCTGTGTGGATTGCCCCAGGCAGGGGGAACACTGTAGCCTGTTCCCATTTAAATAGTGTAAAGAAATGCACTGCCTTGTTTGTTTTGGGTTGGGAGTGAAATTCCACTTCCTTGGTATTAAGGCAGCAAAGCTCTCTGTGACGACTCTTATGGACTTTGTTCTTAGCTCAGCAGAACGTGAGGGCAGGTCCAAAAATCTCCAGGATCAGACAAGCTGACATTCAGCAGACTGCCTGCTTTCCCCTCCATTTTTTTCCCCTTCAGCCGTGCAGATCTCCACTGCAAAGCAGAGGTTGAGAGGAGTTGCCTTTAATTGGCGTGTGTTTGTGTTTTTTTGTTTATTTATTTATATATTTTTTTTCCCCAAACATGCTGTTGTTTACCGGGTGTATGGGTCTAGTACATAATGTCAGCCCCCTGCCAGTCATTTTTTATGAGTGCAGAGCTGGGGTGTTGCTCTCTCTTTCTCTCTTTCACTCTCACTTTCTCTTTGTTTTTTTGTGTTTTTTTTTTTGCTTGTGTGTGTGTGTGTGTGTGTTTGAGCTGTTTTATGACATACCATTTGATTGTTCATTTGAACTAGGCTGTCTTAATAAAGCAAAGCTCCTAAACTTTTTGGAGTCAGCCCTTTTGTGGGGCTGTTCGTAAACAGCTGGGTTTGTGTTGGGGTGAGTCATGCATTAGATTTTCCTGTATTTCAGGACGCAGACAGTGACTAGGAAAATCTCTTTTGCACACACCCTAAACACAAACACAAATGGACTGAATATAGATATCAATGTGTGATCCCAGCCAGTCCTCTGCACCCACGCCTGTGTGTTCAAGGCCTTTTCAAAATGTTCACTTCCTACCACTTGTCCAGTAAAATAAATAAATGAAATAATGCTAATCAATTGCCTTGCTGTGTGCGTGTGTGTGCATGTATGTGCGTGTGTGCGTCTGAGTCTGTGTCTGTGTCTCTGTGTATTTCTTTTTGTGTCTCTGTTTCTGTTTGTGTCTCTGTTTCCGTGTGTGTGTGTGTGTGTGTTTATTTTCCCTCCTCTTGTTTTCTGTATTCTAAATGTCCATAATAAATACATACGGTATCTGGGCTGCTGATATACAGTACACTACTTTGCACAAATGCACAGACGGCAGTGCTGAGCACTCCTGTGCTGTAGCGTTAAAGACATAGAGGGAAAAAACCCCAAGGCCTATCCTATTGACAGCCATTGAGTCACACACTAATTAATATGGTAATGACGTGTGAAAGTTCATTAGCGGGACCGCTACAGAAGTAGCCACCAATATGGTATGAAGCACGCTGGCGGGTAATTAATGGAATAACTTTACTTTGTGGTAAATATTCATGGGGCTCTTTCCTTTTCTCCACGCCTCTCCATTCTTCCTCGTTGGAACAGCGTGTGAAGTGAGTGAAGAGCTCGTCCATTAGACGTGCTGAAGAGGCGCTCAGAGTGGATGTGTGCCTTTTGTTGGGATTGGACGCGTTTCAGTGGAGGATTAATTCATATTTTTGCATGTGTCATTCCTCCCTGACCAAAAAAAAGTGGGAGTCCTCGGTAAAACGCCGCTGCGAAGGGCCTCCTGTGTTGGGGTGTTGGGGGTGGTGGTGATGAGGGGGTGGGGGTAGTTGGGGGGTAGCCCCTAAAAGTATCTATTTATTTATTTATTTTGTTTACTATGAGACATTATTGGTCTTCACGGACCTGCGGTTTCATAGGCTAAAGAAGGAAGAGGAAATGAAAGGAATCCTTTTTTATGGGTATGATGGAGTCCTTCCCCCCCCTTTCCGCCTCATTGCTTTGATTCCTTGTTAGCCTTTAAGGACTTACCACATTGGATAGTCTCTTTAAGGACTTATCACATTGGACAGTCTCACTCCAAACTGTGAAGTTTGACAAACAACAAATAACACAAGTCGCAGTCACCTCTCCTTTCCTATAATTAATATCACAGCAGGGTGTGAATTCTATATAATGAGCTAATAGTATGTATACTGGTATGTTCCGCTCCATAAATAGTGCCAGTGGTATGGATTTGCCCTAAGAGTCAGTGGAAGGTGAGTTAGCACAGCAGATGGCAGCAATCCAATGGCGCCATCCTTTTTGGAGGGAAGAGAAGATGGCTCAAATCTCGGACGCATTTTCCTCCCCACGTTCAAAGCAGCCAGCAGTGTGTCAACTGGCACCAACACCCACCTCCTTTTTCTTCCATTCTTCCATCCCCCCCCCCCCCATCCTCTCTCTTTTCCCTAAGTGTTGCGTTTCGACATGCTCAGTCCCACAGGCTTCTGGGTAATCATCGCAGCTAGGCCTCATTTTGCTTCTTGAGAATGGCGGGCGGCGGAGCACGCTGCGGAGCGGCAGCCTCCCAGCAGGGGGGGGCGGCGGGGGCTTATTTACCCGCCCTGCACGCTCCCTGCGCACCCACCGCTTTAAGCAGCACCGCCGCACTCATATGCAGCTCTGAAATGAAGACAATTATCTATTTAGGTATTACAAGACATGCGTTACAAACTGGGGGGCGAGGGAGAGAGAGAGAGAATGACAGAGAGAGAGAGAGAGAGAGAGAGAGAGAGAGAGAGAGAGAGAGATGTGCAGCTGTTCTGTCCCAGTTCTGTTGTTTTTCTCCCATTCTTTCTCTTATTCTTCACCTCCTCCACCTCCACCTCCTCTCCATCCCGCCTGATGCGGGCGCTTCCCCTCATTAGCGACGCTGAGCATTTATCTAAATGGATGTGCTGCATTTTTTGGTAAACTCATTTAGCTCCCAAGGCGCTTTGCAGGTGATTTGAATTAATGATGTTTAGTTGTTTAAAATGAAAATATTTGTCATTTGTCACCAGTCACTATTGATTTATGGTGGCATTGATGATATGTTAATTGAAGGCTAATGAACGGGGATAATAGGAAAACTGCCGTTTTCTCCACTTCCTTTGTGTGTGTGTGTGTGTTGGGGGCGGGGGAGGTCTATGTGTCCAGTGAAAATATAATACTGACCATCGTTTTTTTTTTTTTTTTTTGTGTGTCCCAGCAAGGGCGTTTAATACCTAATTAATGCAGAAGTGCACACACACTCATGCCTCTCCAGTGTCCTGTGTGTTACTGAGCTGTGGTTGAATGTTTCCTGCCTGCCGAGGAGCTTGGCCACAATTTTGACTCTCAAAATGCAAAAGGAAGGGAAAAAACTCACAGAGGAACCGAGTGAGAGCACTAGTATGTGTGTGTGTGTGTGTGTGTGTGTGTGTGTGTGTGTTTTATATTTGGCCACCCTCTAATGCTTTTATTCAAATGTAGGTAAGATATTACCCTGTTGGCGCTCATCTGTTTACCATAAAAACAAGGTTTAGGGACTTTTTTTATTTCAGTTCTTTGTTTTGTGTATGTGTGTGCAGATAAAGGGGGGGCGGGGGGGGGTGTTATGATTTTCCAGTAGTGTGTACAGTGGTTTAGATTGGACTAATGGAGCTCTCTTGACCCTTACCAACAATGCCACAGCACCCCAACCGCCTGTTCCTCATTCAGGCCCCGCCGTTCGTTTGTTTCGTTTTGTGAGTGAGTGAGTGAGAGAGTGAATGTGAGTGAGAGAGTGAGTAAGTCTGAAATGAAAGTGCTGTCCTCAGCACGGCTCCAGTATTACCAGCCTCCAATGTCACACGTACTGCTTCACGTTCCCTGAAGAGCACAGCTAGCCGAGGGCTCTACCCCAGCTGCCAGAGCCACTGCCTCCTGTGTTGGTGGTCTGTGTCTGGGCAGGGCGTTCTGGGCAGGGTTTCTCCTGGCTGCTCTTCTTGCGTCTTTTGCGTCACCGTAGCCCAGAGTTGAACTTTGTCCATCTGTTAAATACACGACGGTCTGCTAGGTACGTTCCGTCATCAGAGGGTGGACGCGTGGCTTTCTGCAGACATAGCAACCTCTCATTTCATTGTGACCACACTAACTTCCCACTACACAACAATGGGATCAGGTTAGCGTATGTGGATAGTCTCTAAGTAGACTATAAAGTACAAGTAACTAAGTGTAATGATAACTCTGCCTCTGTGGTGGCCGCGGCTGTCCGTGTGTGTGTGTGTGTGTGTGTGTGTGTGTGTGTCCTCAAGTCAGTGGAATCAAATGCTTGGCTCTGCTCTATTAGCTGCGCTGCTGCAAGCTAACTCCTCTCCTCTCTCCTCAGAACACTTCAGGTCTCGACCTTTTCCACTTCTCCCTTCATCTCCAGGTTCTAAAGGCTTTCTTTTTTTCTATACACATTTGTGTTCTGAGATCCATAAAAGGTTGTTAACATTGTTACAAATAACTGCTTCGGAAGAAGACCTGCTTGCGGTGCAACCCCGGTTACGCTGACTCAGTCCTCCTCATTGGGTCCATTAATAAAGTCTTAGGATGACTCTTAACGGTTGGCTGGCAAGCTTGTTTGAGTTTGTCTCCCAACCCCCCACCTCCACCCCCACCCCCCGAAGACACTATAGCTGTTTCACATATTTAGAGGAGAGTGTTGTAGACAGTTCCCATGATTATTTAATTACCTCTACTAATTTCTCTGTCTGCTGTTTGCAGGGCAAGGAGGCTGAACTTGTGAAGCTGGAACTGAAGATTGCTTTAAACAAGGCAGTCCTTGGAGAAGGTAAACACAGGCATCCATTAGAGAGCCATTTTTGGTGTGATTTGCCTGCTGCATTAGCAAATAACTGGATTTTGTTCAGATTTTTTTCCCCCTCCCTTTCTCTTCTTGTTTGTGAATGTCTACCCAGCTGAGAAAATAATTTTTCCTCTCTCAAGGTTTGCTGCCCCTGAAAAGGCTAAATGCTTCTTCCATGTTGACATTGTAATTGTATTTTATTGTGACAGCTTAGCGCAGTATCTGTGCACACTGACAATTGTGCAGACCCAGCAGCACGTCTTAATACACCGTGCCTCGACCTGTACGCTCTAAACTTTCAGATTTAATAGGAGTTGCTGGGATGAAGGAAAACATCCCTGTATGTCAATAGAGCCACAAGGCTGTTTTTCAGTTTTGCCATTAGCGAAAAGAGTTTCGGAGACTCTGCATACTAGCTTTTTGAAGGGTCAGACACATACACACACACACACACACACACACACACACACACACACACACACACACACCAGATCGCAAATCTGTTATCTCTCACTGATGCACAGGAGGGAGGGTAAAGGGGTTGTTCTCATATGATGACAGCCGGCCTTCAGAGATCAGCCATGTCTAGTGTTTGTTCTTCCTTGTTTTCCTGGGTGCTGGTAAGCTGTCGTGTGTGCCAGCCCCAGTGCGCACCGCGCTGAACACTAACAAGAGCGTGAACCCTGAGTGACCTCACACACCCCACTGCAGCTAAAATCGCTCTCTGTCCTAAACACAACCTCAAAGCAAGTCGTGCCCAACATATCCAGACACAGCGACTGGTGCTAAGTCTGAAGAGCCTTTATGAATGAAGAGCCTTACAGAGCCCTACGGAATGTTGTACAGGTGTATCAACACAGACAGACATGCACACGCACACACACACACACACACACACACACACACACACACACACACACACACACACACAAAATCTTTGTGCCTACGCTTGCAGCACCAGTGAGGTCCTTATAATTGTAAGCTCCACCATACCTGACAGAGAGTGGAATTTACATACGTGGGCCTTTTGTGTTCCTCGCTAACGCGGCCGAGGACAATGAGGCTTTGCCGAGGGCCGTTGAGGGCCAGCGACAGCAGGGGAAGGGGCTCCTTTTGTCGAGCCAAGACACGGTGTCATAAATCACTACATGCGCTCCGCGGCTGGCGAGATTTTTACCTCTCTCCCTCCCTCTCTTGCTCTATCTCTCTTTCTCCCTTTCTCTCCTTCTCTGTTTATGGCTGGCAGAGGAAGTTAGTGTCATGCCTGCTCCTGGTCACCTTTGCATTCAGACATGTTCCGCTCTGCTCTTCTGTGGAATTCCTCGCTAGTTACTGTGGAAGAGGTGGGTTTTTTTTTTTTTTATTACATGGAAAGAGATGCAAGGAACAAGAGTTTGGGGTGGGGAGGGGAAAAAAAGCAAATACGAGTGGAATGGAGGGTGGTGGTGAAATAACGAATTTGTATTTATCCCCGGACGCATTCTCCGCATACTCTCGACCAAGAAAGCACCCGCTCCTGCGCAGCACAGCTGCCTCCTGCCCGCAGATGCAGAACGGGCCTGAGAGCGCTCGAGTGATTGTGTAATTAATGTTAATGTGCCCAAATCAGCCTAATCATTGACACAACTTTCCAATGCGATTTTGATTGCATCTCTAATACAGAAATCCCTGTGGCAGCTTACGGGATTAACGTGTTTCCCCCGCGCAAAGCCAGCCTGAAGTGTGATTTAGTTTAAATGTGAGAGTACGCAGGCCTGGTGGCAGTGCACTCTCTGTATGGGTGGGTGGGTGTGTGTGTGTATGAGTGTGAGTGTGAGAAGAGGGGGTTGCGTGTGCAGGCATGCACATGTACACTATGTGCATATGTTCTCCTTTGCTTTGTTTGTTTAGGGATTAGGAGGAAAATAAGCCTAAAAGAGGGTTTGATTGCGTTTAGGGTGGCGCTTAGCCAGATAGCCTAGTTGCACTCCAGACAAACTGTTAGTGTTGAGTGCAGTGGGCGGGGGTGGGTGGTGTGTGAGTGTGTGAGTTTGCGGGTTGGGTGTGGGTGGGGGTGGGGGTTGAAGGGGTAGGCCTGCCTGGTTTATACACTCCCTGCCCTAGCTCTGCTGCTCTTCATTTAATGTGCCTCCACTCGACCCTGTGATGCCAGAACTTTCTCTCTCTCTCTGTCTCTGCGTGTCGCCAACGTCCTTAGCTTGTTTCCTTGACCGCTTTAGTACACAGACACCACTCTCTCGCCCACACTTTTTATTTTTTTTGAAAGAGAGAGAGAGAGATTGAAATTTCCTTCAAGCCTCACAACAGTGGCGAATAAACACACTATCACAAGAACAGTCGGTCGCTGACTCGAATCAGCATGCAGTGAATTGGAACGCCTCAGAAGATCACAGACGAGATTTATTCTTTTTTTTTTTTATAAAAAAAAGAAAAACCCAAGCTGTTTAACTGACTTCTGTTGATCTGCATTTTTACAGTGGTATTAGATACAAACAAGCAAATTCATGCGTTTCAAGAGCAAAAAAAGGAAGGTCGCGTATAACTGTACGTTTGGGGCCCCTTTCCACCCCCCAACCTCCGTGAAATATTTTGTCTGAGGGCATTTATTGCGTACAAAAAAAAAGTAATTTCTTTATATCAGCATCAGGCTGAAAATTGCTATGTATTAGTATTAGGGATTGGTAAGCTTCTAATTCCATGCCATTTACAGCTGGCTGTGTTTCCATGCATTTGTAACACTTTGATTCTTGAGAGTTGCCTTAATCGCTTTTGCCCAGTGCAGAACATAATAAACAACTTGCTGCTGTCGCTTAAGTGCCACGCGGGAGAGATTGCTAACAAGAAAGTTAAACGTTTCTGCCACCAGCACTTTTGTCACCATGATTTTCATGCACTGGAACTACCATGGTATGCTCTCTCTCTCTCTCTCTCTCTCTCTCTCTCTCGCGATCGCTCGCTCTCTCTCTCTCTTTTTCCCTTCCTTCTTTTGCCTACTCTCATAGCTTCTTCCTTGAAACGCATGGAGTGGGCTGGCTGCTGTGGGCTTCCGTTGCCCTCTTGATTTATGTATACAGCACCCCCCCTTCCCCCACATAAAAAAACAACAAAATGTGTGTTTGGTTTATGATGCCATCGGCTGAAACAAGCCACCCAGGCGTGCGCCACCCAGTCTGCTATCTGCCGGGGAGATCTCGATCGGAGGTTACGCTTGGAGCACCCGCACTAAGCCCTCTCACCTGGACCTGTCCCCCCGCCCCAAGCTTATCTGATGGCGGAAGCAGGCTGAGAGTCTGAGAGGATGCGCACAAACACACACACACACACAGACACAGGGCCTCTATAGCTCTTCAGCACTAACAAAGGGCCACCATAGCACCTCTCAGCTTTTTGATGTCATCGGAAACGAGATGCCCTGATATTCTTCCATTGAAATTTAACTTTAATATTGATTCACATGAGTAGAATATTCATCCTCATCTTCAGCGCATAACTAAAATAGTTCTGCCAGTCAAGAAAGGGCTTCAATTTTCTATTGAATTAAGCTGTCTTGCCTTTAACACCCTTCTTTTATATGTAATCCTTTTGTCTGTGTTATGTGTGTGAGTGGGGGGGGCAGCGGGCTGTGTGGCTGTCAGAGACGCCATGTGACAAAGTGTTAGGTTTGATTGACAAGGATACCAGCCCTTCGGGCTCTTCCACCACCGAGCAGCCATGTCTGTTAGGAGTGAGCGAAAGAAAGCTGTGAGTGGCACAGATGACAGTTGAAGAGTGTGGTGGGATGCCTGGCAGTGTAATGCCTGGGTTATTTCAAAGGGCAAACACCCAACATGGGCAGTGCCTTTAAGTGTCAGAATAGCACAAGATGCATGCAAACAGTATGTGCATGTCTTTAGCTCTCTGGCTTTCGAACAGAAGCACATTTTAACGTGGCAATTTGGCGACAGGGCCCAGGCATTCATGAAAGGTACAGGTCACATTTTTCTCCACGATATTCTACTTCTGTTTCTCCCCACTGCATTTTGATCTTGGTGAAAAATCATGGAAAGTCCTAAATAATAAACCGGTGTATAGTCATTAGTCTCTGAGTTTATTTTTACATATTTGACGTTTGCGCGGGATTCTGGTCATGGTCAATATCATTTTGGCAGTGCTTCTGCCTCGCCAGTTATTTGAGGAAACAAATCCCTTTTACGGACGAAACACCTGGTGGGGCTACTTAATGGAATGGGCTTTAGCGTTATGTAAATAAACAGCTCGCATTTTTAGACCTGAGAGCTTCAGCAGGAGCGGATATTGGTGGTGGAGAGGGGAAGAGATGGGGAGGCGTGTGTGTGTGTGTGTGTGTGTTTGTGTGTGTGCTGGGGGAGGAATAGGGATGGTGTGTGTATGTGTGTGTGTGTGAGTGAGTGAGTGGTAGAGAGGAGTAGGGATGGGGAGGTGTGTGTGTGTGTGTGTGTGTGTGTGGGATGGTGGTGTGTGTGTGTGGTGGTGGTGGGTGGATGTGTGTGTGTGCTGGGGAAAGAAATAGGGATGGTGTGTGTATGTGTGTGTGAGTGGTAGAGAGGAGTAGGGATAGGGAAGTGTGTGTGTGTTTCGGGGGTTGGGGGTTTGGGGCACTCTTCTGCTACATGAGGACAGTAAGAGATTCTTATAAGTTTATTTTTAAAAGATTTACACACTGAAAGGAGTGAAGTTAAACTTTTATTCTTCCTTGGTTTGTAAAATTGATCAGTAGGCAAAGGTTAGTTAATCGTTCAGTTCATGCACAACTTCTGTAAGAGTGGTTTATGACTCTTTAAATTAATTAATTTATCGGTCCTGGCTAGGTGATGTCAAAGAATGCAGATGGACTTTGTTCCCTTGAGCATGTAGAGGCTTAGATCATAAAATATGTTTTTTAGCTATCTGTGACTACTGGGGAGTAGGGGATGGTAAATCTTAATGCTAGCAGCTTGACTGAGGTGATTATTATGCTTCAGCATACGCTGTCCAGGAGCAAACACAAGAACGCACTCTCTGAGAAACTCCAAACAAGACGTGAAGAAGTTAAGGGGAAAAAAAAAGACAAAGTCTGTCGCCATGCTATATGTCTTTTTAAACATTTCCTGGTATTTCACATCACGTCAAATAAATGTAGTTGAAATAACAGGGAGATGGGAGATTCTCAGTCTCAGCCAGGCGGTAGGGCCTGGAATATGTTTTCATTCTTTAACCGTGGAGTTGGCCAGCTACAAGGCTCCCACCATGGGGCCCTTCAAAAAACACTTCATACATCGCCGCAATATGAGTTCCTCCCAACTTGCTTCCTCTCTTTGGAATCAGCTAATGAATCTAACCGCTAAAATATTTAAAGTGTTGAATTATTGTTGGACAGATTAAAAAGATGCACGCAAAAGCTGAACTCTTATCTATTAAGAGGGGTGAGAAGAGGGCATCTCTTTTTTTTTTTTTTTTGAAAGTGAGTTTATTTTAAGTATCGCGGAACAAGCTCAAAAAAGAACAAGTATTTTGAAGGCTTGTTTATTTACTCCCAAGTTTGTGCCGATTTAAGTCTTGGCTCCTTGTGTTGTTTTGCGTAAACAGTCTCTCTCTTAACCCCCCCCCCCACACACACACACTCTTTTGCACTCCCTTTCTTTCTTTTACTCCTTCCCTTTTTCTTTCTCTCTCTCTCTCTCTCTCTCACACACACACACACTCTCTCTTGCCCTCCTGCTCTGCTTATGGAAGCGAAAAAAAAGAAAACAGCGAGCCGTACAGAGGGCCGAAAACAGGAATGACAAACACCATTAGCTGAAAAATTTCCATTTCATTGCAACTATGTTATTGTTTACTTTACCATACACGTCCTAATATGGTTACCTCCCTGTGAAAGCTGCCCGGCCCGGAGTGGAGTCGAGACGAGAGGCCCCACTAAGGGAACAGCTTTTAACGGCCACTTAGACAATAAGAAACAAATGCCACAGCTTTGTAAAAGGCCCAACATTCACAGCAGCCAAGGCCTAGAGGCCGCCATGCTGCCTGTCCCTGGCCCCTATGTGGTATTCAGACAGCCGTTTTACCGCCTCAGTTCTATGTTTCATATCTGTCTTTTCATTTCCTTCTCTCTTTCTCTTTCTTTCTCTTTCTCTCTGTCTGTCTTTATGCATGCTACTATCACTCTTGTGTGTGTGTGTCTGTGTGTGTGTGTGTGTGTGTGTGTGTGTGTGTGTGTGTGTGCTGTTCTCTGTTGTGTGACATTAAAAACAGAGGGATTAAAGGCGCTCTCAGTTCTGTTTCTGGGGTGCAGTTGATGTGTATTTGTCTCGCGTGGTGTGTTTGTGTGTCTGTGTCCACATGCTCCGTCACTCGCACTGTTTGTCAGGGTTTCTCTCTCTCTCTCTCTCTCTCTTTCCCCCTCTCTCTCTCTCTCTCTCTCTCTCTCTGTCTCTCTCCCCCATCTGCCTCTTCTGTCTTGTTTCTTCCTCTTTTTTTCTTTTGTGTGTCTCTCATATGCTCCTTCCTGTTGTCTCCCTGCTCCCCCGCCACACACAAACACTCTCCCTTCAATATCTATCAGTCAATCTGTGTGTGAGTGTGTCTGTGTATGTGGGTCTCTGTGTTGTGTTTGTATGGTTGGGTGTGTCTGTGTGCATGGGGGGTAGCTGATCTGTGTGTGCTGGTGTGTTTATATTGGTGCAGGAGGGGGGTTGGGGGGGGGGGGGTGGACTGCTTTATGACAAATAGTTGTGCCTCAGCCACCACCTGCATGTCATCAAGAGTAGAAGTTGCAAAGTATTGTATAAAGTTTATATTTTAAACAAGAAGCATGTATCTATTTTCCATTTGGTGGTGATGCTCTTACTTTCTGTAGTTACTGGATGGTCTGAAATTCTTTCTCCATTTTGGAAAAAAAAAAGTATGCTGTATGTTTTTTTTTTTTTGTGCCTCTATTATCTGAACTATGCCTGTTTTTGGATGATGGTGAGGAGGTGTCGACAGGACTAGCCTCACCCCTTTCCTAAAATCCTCATGTGCATGCTGAATGCCCTGTCCCGATCTTCCTGAGAATGACCTTTGAACCTCAGGAATGCGGAAGGTCATCTCTGGTGTGCTTACGCCTGGGTTAGGATAGCAGAAAAAGATAGACAAGCCTCATATACACAGTTGTGTAAGATACATGTTTGTGCATTTGTATCTGTGCACACATTTCAGTCATTTGCTGTCTGCAGGTTTGTTGCTTTTTAAAAATGGCAATAAAGTCTAAACAGGCTTAATGCTAGTGAATGAGATGGCTGTCTCAAATTGATCTGTAGACTATACACACAGAGAATCAATCTTGGCCTTTTTTTCTGGAGCAGTGAAACAATGTTATTTTAGCATGTAAACCTCATACACCTGCTCGCAATCATTCAGTTCACTTGTTAATGATGTTTAGGTGTTCTTGTGTTACACTTAAATAGCAGTGCCTTTTTTTCTCCTCCTCTGTCACTATAGCCAAAGAGCTTGATTGCAGTGCCTTGGTGTGATTGTGATAACAAGACACACTGTCTGTGGGTGTTTGGGGGGGGGGGGGAGGGGCGGGGCTGCACATGTCTGCATTTTACTGTACAGTGAGTTATTGTCGCAGACTGCGGGGGGGCTGAGGGGGTTTGGAAACAAAGTCTCTCGGCACTAACATAATGTATGGCATTGCACAGTATCTAATCTTTTTATTCAGTAAAATCATCATGGTGTGTTGTACATTACACTCCTGTTTATAGTAAGCATCTTTTCTTGGCAGTGTGTGAGCGTTTCTTTTGTGGCACAGTGCTTGGAGGATGAAAAGCAAACCTAGAAAAAAATAAAACAAAAAAGCAAAAAGTTGACCTGGCTGATGTCTTTGGTTTGATTATTGCTGCTCTCATTTCTGGCATCGACATGAGTTGTGAAAACAGTTCAGAAAAGCGTGAAAGCAGAGTTGGTTTATTTTCCATACCTGGGGGGTGGTGGAACTACAGTGTTCCCTATCTGCAGTTAATGAACTTTGTGAGGAGGTTGTTTGCTGACTTCAAGGTCAATTTCTGCGAATGGCAGCAGCACGTTGTGGTTGTAAACATATTTACTGCCAGGCGTGTGTAAACACTGTAAATGTGTACAGGTGGAAAGGCCATACTGGTTCAGTCCCTGTTCTTTTGTTTTGGGCCATGTTCCCTTGTGGCACATGGTACACGGCTCCCCAGTGTGCACACGTGTGTCTGTCTGTCTGTCTGTCTGTCTGTCTGTCTGTCTGTCTGTGTCTGTCTGTGTGTGCATGCATGCATGTGCGTGTACGCACGCGCGTGTGTGTGTGTGTGTGTTTGTATACTTGCACTCAAAAAGTGTTGCGTCACACAGCCCGTGATAAGATCCCCACAGCAAGGGAACAAGTAAAGCACCCAGGCAGATGAGAGGCTGCAGAGGCTCAGGGGGAAGACTCTACGGCAAGCAAGCACAGGTGCCATTAGATATGAATTAATGGAATGTTGCTCAGCCTCATCACATGGTGTAGTGCACTGCTCAAAAAGGAAAAAAAAAAGAGGAAGAAAGAAAATAAATTTATGTTGCCAGCTACCGGCCGTGAAGGTGCATTTGGACTTGGTATCCCTTTAATTAGAAGTGAGATATTAGCATTTCATAGGGATTTGCGGCAGGAGAGAGATGGAGAGAAAGGAGAGAGAGAGAAGAGAAAAGGGAGGGGGGGATGGTGGGGGGGGGGGCAGGAGAGCAGCGCTTTCATTAGCCGGCCCCTCTGCATGTAATGAGCGCCGTCATTAGCTGATGGAGTGGATTTGCCCTCTCTCTACCTTGAAAGGCACGTCATTTACATACTTCTTAGGACTGCTGCCTTCTAATGGGGTCCTCAATGAATGAAATAATAATAATAATAAAAGTTAAAAAAGCCACATTCTTTTTTTCTTCCAAAAAATTTTTGGACCTCAGTATGCCTTTTTTGGTGGGGTTGTAGGGGGGGGGGTGGGGGGGGGGGGTCAGTAAAAGGACAGAAGGAGTGGAATTAAAGAGAGGGCAGAGAAGGAGCAAGAGGTAAGGGTATCTGTAATGTTGGAAACTTAAGGCCTCAGATATCACTTTGAGAGTCGTGTAGTGCATCATAAATTCTGAATTAAATCCACAATGGGTGACATGCAGGAAGAAAAGCGCGGGATCAAACAGGGGAAATCTGGCATTCCGGCTGACTTGGGCCTCCACACATGCACACATAAATAACATGTGTGTGATTAGCAGAGGTGGAGATGATGGGGGGGGGGGGGGTTCAGCCTACGGTTCAGGGTACTGTTGATGAGGAGGGGTCGTTTAACCACCATAACACCAAACACACACACACGCGCATGCACTCTCTCTCTCTCACACTTACACCTCACACACACTCATACACATTTTTCACACTCTGTCATACAGCAGGCATGCCACATTGGGACAGGCAAGGCAAGGGGTACCACTTCTGATCTAATGCACCGCAACTGGCGAGGCGGGGTTTTTATCCCCCAAAATAAAACAGGGAAGTTTCTAAGCCTCCAGCCACATCTCCTCTCCTGTCTGTCTGTATCTGTCTTTCCCCCCCACCTGTCCTCTCTCCCTCCTTCTCTCTTTTCTCTTCTCTTCTTCTCTGCCTCTTATGCTCCCTTTCACTCTCTCTCCCTCTGAATCGGGCATGAAGTGATTAGTGCGTTATTGATGAGCTCCCAAAGTGGCAAGTGTGGGAAATTGCATCTTTGATCACGGCGAGTTTGGGAAATGTAACGTGAGTGTGCCGAGGGAGCCTGCCAGGTAAAGTCTTATCACCCCCCTCCTCACTCCAACACACACACACACACAAACACGCACACAGACACACACACACACACCTACACACATTTTCTACCCCTGGATCCACACAGCACCCCTCTACTAACTCTCCCTATGTCTCAGTCACACACACACACACACACACACACGCCACCCCTGAATCCACCCCTCCCTCTTCCCGCCACGCTCCCGACCTGTCGCGGGGGACAGGGATCTTCCTTTCCTCTCTAAACCACATATTTGTTTTGGATGCTTCTCATCGGAGTATACATGGCGATTACAGCTGTTCATTAACAAAATTGGGTATTTGTTTTAAACTTTAACCAATCACTTTGATATGCTAATTAGGGTGTAATTTAATTTGAGCCCCATAATGATGATGCCGTTATTATGGACATAAATGATGCAGTTAAGCAGAAAGTAATCTCATTTGCATACTGTACATGCCAGTAAATTAAGCACTTTCACTGTGCCGCTCTGCCTCTCATTTTCCACTTCTCTACACACTGTCTCTCTCTCTTTTTTTCTCTCTTTCCCTTTCTCTCTCTTTCTCTTTCAGGACATGTCTCTCTCTTCTTCTCCCTCTGTTGCCATCGCTCTCTGCCTTCCTCTCTCCGTATCTCTTTATTCCACAACGTCCCTCTTCCTATCTCTGCGTCCCTCTGTCTTGTTATCTGTCTGCTCTCTCTTTCTCTCGCTCTCCCTTTCTCTCTGCTCTCCTCTCTCTCTCCCTCTCTCTCTCTCTCTTTCTCTCCCCCTCTCCCTCTCCTCCCTCCCTCTCTCTTTCAACCCCATGTCTAATGGCAGCCCAGGCCTTTTGATGTGGAGAGCCTGCTTCCACACTTAAAATCAGTGATTCACAATATGTAACGCATAAAGGGCCTCATTATCCTCCTAAGTGTTTCTTTAAGAAGTGGAGGATTAATAGGGAGAGGTGTTGTTTGTTAAAGTTACCTGCTTGTGATGTCGGGGATGTACAAATACAGCATGTTTTTCTTTTAGGATACACAGCTTGTCTTTCTTTTGTGTCTGTGTGTGTGTGTGAGTGTGTGTGTGTGTGTGTGTGTGTGTGTGTGTGTGTGTGTGCGTGCATGTTTGTGATGGTCATTTGACATCCTTCCTGTTGAAACGTGGCACATGAAAGGAGTTTTTTTCGGCAAGCACTGTTGCTGGAGCGCCTTTTCTTTCTGTACGTCTATCCATTCCTCTCTCTCTCTCTCTCTCTCTCTCTCTCTCTCTCTCTCTGTCTCTCTCTCTCTGTGTGTGTCTCTCTCCCTCTCTCTGTCTATCTCTCTGTCTCTCTCTCTGTCCCTTAGTGGTGCAGTGGCGCACGGTGTGCTGTGATCGCCGGTCCTGTCGGAGGGGCTGCTCCTTTTGTTTTGAGACATGATTAATGGTGACAGGATGCTTGGGGTGCATATGCTCACTCCACTTTTCCTTTAGCTCGTCACAGTGATTGAACCGACCCCTGAATGCATCTGCGCGGCATTGCAACCGCTAACGCCGTCGCGCCCCGCAGTCTGACGTCGTTAAACAATTTGCTTGCCGCATCACTCGCGAAGGCCACAAAATATTTTCCCCTCCAAAGCCCCACCCCCCCACCCCCACCCACCTTTCTTGCTCTACCTTTTGAGGTGAATCAAATGGTGTCTGTGGTTTATTTGCGGAAAAAATGAAGGCAGTGAAAGGGTTATTGTGAACACCAAGGTCTTCGAGTGATTACAGAGAGGTGGGCATGTCAGAATTCTGCTTCACATATTATAAACTTTTTTTTCCCCCTTCAGTCTTTTGTCTTTCTTGCATAAAAGCGCCTCCAGCCCTTTTGTTTTAAAGGAGAAATGCAGAGGGTGCGTGTGTGTCTGTGTGTGTGTGTGTGTGTGTGTGTGTGTGTGTGTGTGTGCGCGTGTGTTCATGGTTGGGGGGGGCTGTATTTTATGGACTTAACACTGACAATACAATTGCCCTTCAGCGAGAATGCGTTTCCATTTTGCACCATAAAGAATATTATTTTTTTGCCAGCCAATTTTCTCTGTTCGTCTCTAATTGGCTACATAAATCTCGGGCGCTGAGGGTGAGGAATGTTGCGGTGTCATAGGGAGTAATCCTCACCCTTATTTACCAATTCATTAAGATTCATTGATGCAGGATCGGTGAGAGGAAATGACAGCATAAATCAGGGCCCCGCCATAATGACCCTAATCAGTGGGGAATTGCACAAAATGTCATGATGAACTATGTCCTTGTGTTCGTGCCACTGTACATTGTCATTGTGCTGCTTTATGGGTGCGACGCATCCTTCTGACATGGGCTGTATTTAACAAAAAAGAGTTGTTAAAACCGGGGTTCCATTAAAGTGGCGGAGATTCATACAAGGTCTTTCGCTGTTTAGCCCTGTGGCCTTTACCTTCAGTTTAACTGCTTAATGGAAGACGCACACCCCTCCTTTTTAACCCGCCATTGCCCCCCCTCTCTCTCCTCTCTCTCTCTCTGTCTCTCTCTCTCTCTCTCCCTCTCTATCTTTCCACAGTGTCTGAGCTTTTAAAATAATGACATGCTTCCTAGGCACAAAACCCGGCCGCATAGCTGGGGAAGGCCACCCAGAGAGGATGTGGAAGTGAGGTCAAAAGGCATGCATGTTCACATGCCCTCCACAGCCATGCGCCTAATACCCACCCAGAACATATCCTCCCTGTCCACTTCCTGGTTGGTCACAGGCAGCCCAGGCAACCTGTCTGGCAGGGTGGTCACATGCTTTGAAGTGCACTTTTCAGCAGTTTTGCCTGTACGTTTTGTAGATGTTTTCTCTCTGTTTTCTTTTTTAAGTTTACTAAGGCACATATTGAAGCTAGAGAAAAGCAAATGCTCTATCAGTTGGAATCAGACTGCTTGATTGGGAATAAAATGTGTGTATGTATGAAATAAACTGTTACAGCCTTGCATCTGGGATCCCATAAGTATATATTTTTTAGGTAGTTTAATGCTCTTCTTTTTGGCTTTGAGACCATCAGCCTAAGAAGTGCAAACATGTCAGACTGGTACATGAAGTTGTGTATCTGTCAATGTGACCCCATCACATCACCTGCGCTCTGGGCCACAGTCATGCTTTGCTGTCGCTGGTGACACAATGACAAATGGGACAATAGATCCGATGTTAAATATTAAATGTCTCCCAATTTGACCAGGAGATAAACTGTTGGAGAAGAAAAAGGCTCCGAGCTGCATTTCTGTGCCATTATTTGTGTATGAAGGTTAATGATTGTGTCTGGTAATCAATAGCTCAACTTTATCTCACTGACACCGACTCCAGACGCATTGAAAGGCACCTGCTGTGTTTTGTGCAGGACAGTTAGACCCCTTGACTCCTTTTAGCTATTGAACAATGCTCAGGAAAACAGTAGGCTATTGAGTGACAGTGTTGGTTGCAGGTTAAGGTAGCACAGAAGTTGCACTGCCGCACTCCACTCCACTCCACCTGATACAGCGCACAATCAGATGATTGCCACACACTTCTCCGTTTGAACAAATAACGACAGAGACAAAACACACCGTTTACACCTTTCACACATTTGTTTTTAGTCGATGATTAGTTGAGAGCGCAGGGAAATAAATGACAAACTCTTGCACTCTCTTCTCCTCCTGCTAACGTGATCCCGCTGTGTTGCAAAAGAAGCTGCCAGCTTGCTGCTGATGTCAATCAAGTGCCGTGATTAGACGCCGTTGCTACCCTTCCTTAGTGACACCAGAGAGACGCACGCTCGTCTCAGATGGCGGTGTGCATCAACAGCCATACGCAAACGTGTGTGTTTACCCCCCGTGGTCGAGCTTCCTAATAATACACTCTACGTTTCTCCTATGATTTGGACCACGGCTCGGTTAATTAGATAAGCGCACGGAGGCTAACCTTCGTTTCCCCAGGAAAATGCCTCTGACACATTTCTCTGCCTCAAACGTCCACATTTCCACACGCCCCTGGGAACGGCCTGTGCACGAATTCCAGTAACAATGATTAAAAATATATGACACACTTTTAAATAATGTTAAAACAATAAGCGCCTTTTTCGTGGGCTCCCATAGGACGCAGGAGATTGAAGTCTGTGTTTTTCTTTGAGTGCGTCTGTTTGACAGGTTTAATTTGTAAGATGAGCTTCAGGGTACCACGGACCGGCTTTTCCCACCACAAGCTCTGGTCAGGCAGAGGCCTTGTGTGTCTCACCGCCTGTTGTTTTCTTTTTTCCTCCCCTACCCCTGCCCACCTCTCTCTCTCTCTCTCTCTCTCTCTCTCTTTCTCACTCTCTTTCTTCTTTCTCTCCTGCTTTCGCTGTCATAGTCTCATATTCTCTCTCTTTCTGTATCTCTTGTCTTTCTTTCTCCTGCTTTTTTCCGTCTCTCACTCCCCCACTCTCAGAGTGTGTGTTTGTGTGTGCGCTTGCGTGCGTGCGTGCAGTTAATCAGTGTGAAACACACATACGAACATGGGATATCAAAGTTAACTGGAGGAGAGCGGCTAAAAGAATATGTGGTGAACCACTGTGTATATGAGAGTCAGTGAGTGACTGAGGGAGGAATGGCCTGTGTGTGTGTGTGTTAGAGAGGAGGGGTCATCATCCTGGCACTGCAGCTCAGCTCCCACTAAACTCCATAGGCTTCCTCTTTATTTACTCCCTCAGTCTTTTAAGTGTTGAGCTAAAAATGACTTGAGGCCCACCTCACTCCCCCCCCCCCCTCCCTCCCCCCATGATTGTCTGCACACAGCAGGCTCATCCGTGTGCTGGCAGGCTCGTGGGCGACCAAGACAAACAGCTTTGTACATCATCAAAAAATTATATATCTATTTAGCCTCGCCACCCGAGTAGTCTGCCCCGTGTCACCCGACGCGTATTGTTCATCTCTTTGCGCTTGTTGTGTGGGTAATGGCTTCTTATTTATACGAATCATCGTTGACTGTGCTACGCTATTGTCCTGGTGCCTCTCCCTCTCTCTGCCGTGCTTGTAGATGCCATAGTAATACATTTGAATCTAGATTTCACGCTTGAGGATCCTATTACATTCCTCTCAATGTGTCGTAAACACGTGTTGGGTCTCTTAGATCATTCCCCACTCACCCCCCCTTCAGCACCCACCCCCACCCGTCCCTAGCCCTGCATCTTTTGAGGCAGGGGTAAATGGATTTGAGGTGGTAAATGAAATGAGTGTGAAACACAGTGGAAGGAGGAAGTGCTCCCTCATTCTCCTGCATCCACCTTGGCAGATGGCATGAGGCTGACATGAAAAATTCATGCCCAAGAAGATTGCTGCTTGCCTTTGGCTTTATCAGTGTCTTCTGTTGTCTGTCTAGATTCTCTCTGTTTTTTCTTCTTATTATTTTTTTTTGAGTGGGAATAGACGGTAAACAATGAGTTAAGTCACTTCATTTCATCCATATTTGTATTGAGCGGTAGTGTGGTCCACAGTCGCCCTGGTGGTACCTGTTAGTGATTGGTAGAAGACCACCAATGAGCAGCGAAAAACGGAAAGCCTCGACGACTCATGTTGTTCCACCTGGCTTGGATTCTTGAGCCGTGAATCACTCCGGGTTACGTCATGATAGTTCTGCTTATTTATTTCAGTCTGTTCACAGCAGACTTAATGAGAAGAACCATATTTCACCAGATTGTGAATTTTGTTTTTCTCCCTCTCGTGTGTGATGAGGAAAAGAAAGAAAAAGGCCACAGTAACGCACGGACATCATTTGTTGTTTCCAGTTACTGAATAATTGGCCGAGCTAATGTGTAACAGGGTTTACAATTTTCTAGCCATCGTGTTGTTAAGACGCTCAACCGTGTTGTGCCAGCAACTTACACAGCAAAGGCTCTCAACAGGCTTCTGAGAGCTGGCGCTCAAATGTTAGAGGAGAAATCACTCGCCACCAGCACCCCCACCCCACCTCACCCCACCCCCCCATCATCCCTCACCACTCTCGGTCCAGGCCTCGTCCCATCATCTCAACATGCACGCACACACACACACACCCAGCCCCCTCCTTAGTCTTGTTCACATTCTGCGAGGTCAGTCAGCAGCTGCACCACGCCACCACCCCTAATTCTTGTCCAAATGTCAGGAGGATGGCTGTTTGTTTGTCTTGAGTTCTCTCCGGCTGTTTATTCTCCCCGCGGTGCATTTGCATCGACCTTGATTCCCTGAGCCTCTCCACCCCCCTCTCCACCCCCCTCTCCTCCCCTCTTACCCTCCCACCCTTGCTCCACCTACACCCCCCCCACCCACCCAACCCCCCCCCCCCCCCCCCCCCCACACTCTGTGTTTACATTAAGGCCTGCCCTCGGTGTCACCTAGGAAATCTGTTGATCATTCCACCTGGTTAATGTTAAATTGGTCCTGCAAGAAGATGTGTTTGTTCATAAACAGAGAGCCCCCGCTCCCCTTGTGTACTGTAGTCATGGCAACAATCAGCTATTAAACAAATAGCCGCTTTGTTTGCCGGTGTCGCTGGCTGGCCGCTTTGCCCTACAAGGACTTGAAGGGAACTTTTTTCGCTTGAGAAACAGGGGTGGGGGAGAGGACGAAAAAAAGCTGCTCTCCGTCAATGCGAAAAGGGTGGGTTGTAGTGAGATGTGGGGGTGGGGGGGGGGGGGGGGGTGTAGACGGACGGACGGAGGCAGGGAGGGAGGGAGGAGGCTCGTTCTTGAAATGTTGTCACAGTAGTCTTGAGATATGCGTTGCTTATCTGCGACTGTGGGTTGAAGTGGCTAGTGAGATTAGAGGGTTGTTTGGTCTTGCTGTGAAGTCTCCTTTGGCGGAATGTCATCTCCGCTGTCACTTCCTCTTTGAGGAGGATGAGGGGATCCTCTGACGGACGCGCCCAAGCCCTCAGATTGTGCCGCTTGCCTTTTCTCTCTTTTTTTTTTTTTTTTTTTTTTTTTTTTTTTCCTGAGCCGATGTGATTCTGGATTCGGGACATGGGGGGCTCCCTCCACGGCTGAAGGTAAAGTCAACCCGTTGGAGCCTGAGCCTCTGCGCCTGTAAGGTCTGTGGGGGGGGGTGTTGGGTCTTATTGCAGCCGGCCAGTCATCAGCCGCACAGCGTGTCAGAAATGCCACCAACAACCATGCCAAAACTCACTTCAGAGTAGTGTGTGTGTGTGTGTGTGTGTGTGTGTGTGTGTGTGTGTGTGTATGTGTGTGTGTTTGTAGTGTAGTGTGTGTGTGTGTATGTGTAGTGTAGTGTAGTGTGTGTGTGTGTGTGTGTATGTGTGTTTGTAGTGTAGTGTAGTGTGTGTGTGTGTGTGTATGTGTGTGTGTTTGTAGTGTAGTGTAGTGTGTGTATGTGTAGTGTGTATTTCAGGGAAGAGACAGACAAAAAGATGCAGTGACGAGGGACATGGCATGAAATGTTTATGTGTGTTTGTCTTGTTGTTAGCCAAAATAGTGCTGCACAGACTGAATTCTTAAAACCTTGAGATGCCTTCTTTAAAAAAAAAAAAAAGAAGAGAAAGAAATAAAAAGAAAAAAAAAACAGGCAGTAGTGGTTGTTGTCACACCTTTGGGTACAGGCTGTTGTGTTGTCTAGTCCTCCATCCAAGCTGAACCTAAACACCAAAGCCATGAGCGGGGCCTCAGTTTCTCTCGGTTCTCATCCTTTTGTATTTTTTATCTTCCTGCACCCCCCCCAAACCCCCACCCCCCTTCCCCGTCCCCCCGTCCCCGTCAGAAGAATGTTGTGCTTTTGTTGTCCGCTTGTGTAAACAGGGGCTATGTGAGAACCGTGCAAGTGGGAGCAGGTGTCGACTGAAGGTTTACTGATGTAAACATTCATAAAATGAGAGTCGGCTCTGGAGATGGGTTGGAGCTGGAGGTGGGGGTGAGGGTGGGAGATGCAGAGAGAGTGAGGGAGGGAGAGAGGGAGGGAGTAATTTGCAGAATCCTACAGCTGCATTTGGTGAGCTACCTTTTAGTCATTCGCCTTCTTCATTCAGTTCACTCAGTTTGTCCAAGTTGGAGTGGGTGCACTCTGTGTGTGTGTGTGTGTGTGTGTGTGTGTGTGTGTGTGTGTGTGTGTGTGTCTACTTCTGTGTGCACATGTTGTGTGCTGTAGTCAGGGAGCGCCACATGGTTGTGTGGAGTGCTTGATTGCTGTTGTTTGTTTGGCCCTGAACCTGTTTGGTCAGGTGGAAGTTGCATGTGACTTGTGTTTTCACTGTACTCCTAACGCTAGAGGAACGAGAGGAGGGGGTGGGGTTGGGGAGAGGGGATGCCGAAAAGGAAAACACCAACAAACACAAACTCTGACCTTTTACATTTTCCCCTCCTATACTATTCTCTGTTTGTTCCAAACACTTGTTTTGCTTCGCAAGCAGACGTTCGTCTGAAAAAAGCGCAGACGTCTGATTTTCAGCAGTGAGGCTGACGTCTGTTGTGTGGATAGCTGGTGGCTTTGCTTTAAATCTCCTGGAATTTCCATCATTTTGAGGTTTTTGTTTTTCGTTCTTCCTTTTTTAACCTCTTTCTATTTTTTAAAGCTGTGACATGCTCTGTAAACAAACAGATCTGTTTCTCATGAGCTTTTGTTTGTGTCCAAACAGTGTGTGTGTGTGCGTGTGTGTGTGTGTGCGCACGCGCACTAGTGTGCTTGCGTGCACAAGTGTCATGAGTGTTCATGTGTCTTTAAGCTTACATATGCACACAAATGAGACCATATCCTCTATGTCTATGATTAAAAACAGTCAGCAGCAAAGCCTATAGATAAGACGATGACCATAAAGTCTGTGTCTCTCTGTGTACGCCTGCGTGTCTTTCGTGTGTGTGTGTGTGTGTGTGTGTGTTGTGTGTGTGTGTGTGTGTGTGTGCGCGCACGCATGCGCAGAAGCCTCATGCACTCATGCACTATTTAGGTCAAATTAAAACACTTATTGAGAAATAACCTTTTTTATGCTTATCTGTTTGATAGTTATGATGGATATTCATCCTTTTTCTTCATCCATTTTTGTTCTCCTTCATCCAAGTCATGCTATTGTAGCTTTGAGTTATTCTGCAAAAAAAGAAAAAAAAATTAATGAGATAGTAGATTTATGGGTTTCATTTGTTTGTCAATTCGGAAATTAATTGGGTGTTAATTTTCACCGTGTCTCATCAGCCCTGCCTGCGAGAGGCTGCGCATTACTTTACATTCATTGTGGGTTCCCCCCTCTTTATGGTGGGTCACTACTTTTGCATACATTAAACAAGCCCTGGGGTCCATTGTCTTGATTACTTTTAGAGATGCCATGCATTTCGCAAATTTACGCCTTTCCGTTATAATTATGAAAATTTTGCATGGAATGACAGCGCATGCATAATAGCCATTACTATTAAAGGCTTTTTACGGCATTGGCACAGGGGGTTGCAAGAGCGAGCGCCGGGCCAGTGTTTTTGGTGTTGACTTAATTTGGAGTTCTTAGTGCAGTTTGCTACACTTTAAAGCCTCGGTGGGGGGAAAAAACAGTAATAAATGGTGGAAAAAACGTCACACGAACGCGTGGTTTGTTTCAATACTTCTTTTTTTTTTTTTTGCTTGATATTAATGTTTTGGCCCTGATGCATTCCTCTAATTGATATCTTAGAACGCGGGTTTTCACTGAGCAGCAGCACCATTGCACTTGTGGCCAGCTGGCTGTCTGCTATTCTTCAGCCCACTCCTTGTTTAGAAAATCCCATTATGGAGCCGAGTTCTGCCAGACTAAGGAGGTGAGCTGGGTCAACATCTGTCTGGAAAGGGCCCTGGGCCTCGACAGCTAGAAGTGGAGCCCGGTGCCTGGAAGGCTAAGGCTCTGAGCAGGCCGAGCGCCGAGGCTTTTTCTAGAGGCCTTTTAACTAAGAATGCTGCTCTGTGCTGCGTTGTGCTGTGCCGTTCAGAGCATTCGGAGACCTGCCCCCTGGAGACCCGTCTGGCTGACACTCGCGTTTGCCTTTTGTCAAGGTATGAGGCAATGCTAAACACGACGCATGCTGTTTTTTTTTTGTTTTTTTTTTAAACGTTGGTCATCATGAGGGTAGACGTGCACCAAGAGGTCAGTGAGCTCAACGAAGTGAACACACCCCACCTCACCCCCTTCTCCTGTTCGGTTTGTCCTGTGTCGACCTGCTCAGGCTGAAAAGCAGTTCCTGCCTCACACGCAATGCTTCTCTCATTAACACTCACTATGCCTATTCTAGAAAGACTGGAGGACATACACTATTATAAATCTGAATTCTGAATTCAAAGATTTTTTTTCCTTTCTCCTCTTAATTTCATCCCATCCACCTTCCCCAGTTTTTTCATGTTCAGGTTCAAGGTGTTAAGGACTTTTCTTCTGCTTCCTATGAATAATTAAGGAGCCAAGTCAATTTACTTCTGCCTGATGTGGTCAGCTTCATTAGTCGACCTGTGATTAGGAGGCCGGACACTGCGCACCCACCCAGGCTTGACGAAATACCGAAAGATAATCAATCTGCTCTTTCAACGTCTCAACACTTTCGCCACCTGGATAGCTATCAAAGCCACTGGCTCTCGCTGTTTTCATTGGTAGTCATTGTTTGCTAGGATTGGACTGAGGATAATATATCCCTCTTGGACCAGCCAACCAGGGTGAGCGCTTCATGACAGAGGACCACCAAGATTTCGGAGGTAACAAAAATATGTTGGTGGGTTTTTTTTTTTCCCCCCGGTGCAAGAAAATAGATGTGGCAGAAATATATCAGGCCCTGGATTGTGTTCTCCTCTGCCTGAGCTCTGTTTGGATGTCAGGCCCTTGAATGTGGTGTTAATTTACATACGATTCAAGGTTTTCTCTCTCTTTCCTTTTTTTTCTTTCTTTCATTTCATTTCTTTTTTTTTTGTTTAGGACGGTGGGGGGGGGGGGTGACTTTTTAAAATGGATGGCTCTGGCGGAGATCCGCTCGCCGGCCAACTCCTGGGCTCCTGCTTCCCATTAAAAAGCCATCGGGCCGCGGTTCTGCCGGGACCACGCGAGTAAATATATCCATTTCAATAGCGTGTGTTTTGTTTGCGAGGGAGAGTGTTTTCTTGGGCTTGGGCTGCTGCGCCGCGCCTCGCCTCGGCTGCATTGGCTCCCCCCACCACCACCACCATCACCACCACCACCCCTCTGATGTGCGCCGGTTTCCTTCAACCACCCACCCCCACCACCCCACCCCCTGTGCCCGGTGGTTGCAGGGGGAGCACAGCGGCAGCAGTGCTTGTGCCCCTGCTAAGGCCTACACCTTCTGCCCGCCTTGGCCTACCCTACCCTATCCTGCCCTGTTCTACCGCCCCACAGCACAGCACAGCACTGCACAGCACAGCACAGCACAGCACACCAGCCACTGACGTGTCATCTGCAAAGTATCTGAGCTGGAAAAGACAAAACAAAGGCAACAGTTCGTTTTTCAGTTTGCTGTGGAGGGGGGGAAAGAAAGACAGAGTGTTTGTGTGTGTGCGTGAATGTGTGTGTCTGTGTGTGTGTGTGTGTGCTTTGCTGTCAGTGCGCCAGCAAACAAGAACCAGACGGGGCACCTAGAGAAAGATGGAAAAAAGGGTGTTCTGGAGGAGGAGGGGGAAAAAAAAGAAAAGAAAAAAAAAAGAAACGTGAAAGAGTGTGGGAAGGAAGTGACACATGTTTACAGTTTGGCCCCCGTTGCCTCGCACGGCCATCTCCGCTCGTTTGTTTTAACAGCTGCTTTTTAATTTCTCTCCCATCTCTCTCTCTGTCTCTTTCTCTCTCTCTCTCTCTCTCTCTCTATTTCTCTTTCACTTGCTCTCTGTCTTGTCTCTCTGTCACTCTCTCAGGTTTTTAAGTCATGATGCAAGAATCTGGGACGGAGGCGACGAGCAACGGTCCCGCCAGTCAGAACGGAGCGGCCAGCGCCGCAGAGAGCGCGGTAAGGGACGTGCGTTCCAAAAGTGCCACGCCCTCTGCTGACATCACCGCCGCTGACCTCGTGAGCCTTCACAGCAGCAGGTAGGCTAAAACTCATTCCTCAATCCACCGTCTTTCCACCACCCCCCAACACACACACACACACACACACACACACACACACACACACCTACCTGTCTTTATTAACGCATGTCAACAGCTCCCCAAATTCCCCCCTTTCCCCCACAAAGTGCCTGTAAATATTTCATCAAGCCGAAGTACATAAACACATTATTATTATTATTTATGTATATTCGAGGGCATTTTGAATTTTTAAACAGGTTGAAGTGCTCTCCTTGTGATTTGTGGGTCCATCTGTGTGTGTGTGTGTGTGTGTGTGTGTGTGTCTAGGTGTATGTGTTTAGTTTGGGGGATGTGTTTATCCTTGCATGCAGCATCTGCATTTCGGTGAAATATTAATGCCAGCGAGTTCGGGCCATCTTCTTTTTTCGAATCGCGCAGGTGCCACCCGATCGCGGGGACAGTTGTGGAACGCGTGGCTTCCGCCATCCCGTCAGTGGCTTCCTCCAGCTGCTTGTAAACACGCCCGGCACTCAGCGCTAATGGCCGCCCGCCCGCCCGCCTTCTTTCGGCGCGTCTTGGCCCCGCGCGCTGATGCGTGGTGAAATTGCATCGGCGATTATTACTCGTGAAGCCCACAACATTTTCAGCGTTGCGCGGCGTGAGACAAACAGACAAGCTCTTTCTGTTGGTGTCAGTGTTATGCGTTTTCCTGTGCGACAGCCGCTCCAAAGGGAGCAGCCCTGAAAAGAGCACTGTGTCGCGTGCTATCTGTGGCCCGGGCCACTGATGGGGGTGAGGGGGCGGGGGTGGTGTTGTCAGGGGTGCTTTAGGAGGGATGCTTGTTGTCAGGGGTGCTTTAGGGGCCACAGATTTTGTGTCTGTGTCTGTGTGCGTGCGTGTGTGTGTGTGTGTGTGTGTGTGTGTTTGTCACTGTGTTGCTGTCTCTTGTTTTCCATTGCTGTGTTTGATGGAGTGTGAGTGGTTACTAAAAGGCCCAGAGAACAGGGCTGCATCATAGCATTTCATTCAGCGGACTGATAAAAATAAACACAGTACATATGTGCGATGGGGGAAAAAAATGGCAGCGTGATTCTGGAAAAATACTTCTCTGCTACGTGAGCTACTGGTGTGTTATGGAAACCATGTCTCCCACTGTTCCAAGGAAATGATTTAGTCTCTGATGAAATGCATAAAATAAAATTTTTTATTTGAGACCTCGTTCAAGGTTTGGGAGAGACGGGGGGACAGAGAGCGGCTGCAGTCGTGTTTTGATGTTGGCTCTCCTTAGCCTCCTGAACAATAAATGTTCTGGTGCGAACCAGAGGTTATTTCACCACAAATGGGCCCCGAACAAACATTGGCCTCGGCCAACTTCCTCTGATGGCTTTTAAAAGGCAGGGTTTTATTGGAACACCGCAAGGTAAGTGTGCCCGTGTATGGACCGCCATGGTGTCATCGGCGTCCCCTGCCAACGGGGCCAAACAGCTCCATGCACACCCACCCCCTCCCCCTTACCCCCCAGTCCCACCCCTGTCCATCACTGTCCAGCCTGTGCCAGTGTTTCAGTCAGCTCAAAATGAGCATGTCGTCAGTGAGAAAATCACCGCCATACTGAATTCATTACTGCAGTAGTCACACAAAACCGTGGATAAAATTTCAATAACTGCGGGCCACAGTTGAGTAAACAGTTGCACTGAAACTTAATTCCTGTTGACTTTTCCTTCATTCTTTGCCAGGGGCACATTCTGATTCGCTGTGCAAAGACAACAGGGGTTACAACTTTGATGAATGTGAGGCAGAGGAGAGAGAGAGAGAGAGAGGGAGAGGGAGGGAGGCAGGGAGAGAGTGGGTGAGAAAAAAATGAGGGAGGCGAAGAGAGACAAAGGGAGGGAGAGATAGAGTGAAAGCATTCGATCACATTACGGATGGTCACTCGACACCAAAGGGAGGGGAAAGGGAAAAGGAATATACCTGAATTTGCCAGGCTGCACAAGATAGAATGTAATATTTTCACACAGTCACCAGCTCAGAAGTGTTAACCCCTTCCTGTAAGATTTCTTCCCGGCAGCCTCCGCACAGTTTATTCCCCATCCACTCATGGCTCTGGTGTGTCTTTGAAATGGCATTGGTGGCAGCATAAAGAGGAGGATCCATTTCCCTTTATGGTAAACGATCCCCATCATGGGAGCAATGGAGGAGAGTTTGGCTGTAAAACACGCACAGTGCTCCTATTGACCCAGCGCTCCTGACATTATGAGGCAACCTCAGAAAACACTCCACCGTCCCGTTTCATGCAGTCCACACAAACACTGAGCAAACAGACCCACACACTCACACACTGGACACACTACACATACACATGCACACACACGTCAGCAATTTGCAGACTCTCGCTCATCATCGACTTCCATTAGCCCTAGTGTTTTTTCCCGCTAATAGATGTCCTTCAACCGCTAAACCAGTGCATCTACAGCAGTTCAAAGAACCATTTATTTTTCTGTTTTTCTTTTTTGTCTTTTTTTTCTTTTTTCCCTCCCCTCTTTTTCTTAAAACTCAAAAGCCATTTTTTCTCATGCACAGCTCAATTTAGTCTTTGCTCTACCTCCAATTTAGAGATGTATGAGGGCCCTTTGAATCAGTGAAAACAACAAACCTACTGCTGGCATATCATCCATTCTTATTAGGGGACATAACTATGAAAGACAGTGCTCATTAATAAGGACGCTGGCTAAAATAATTGTAATCTGTTTGATCATCTTGATACTGACAGGGGAATTCATCTTCGGGAACTAGTCAGATTTGGGGGAAGTAGACCATAAGCTTGATTTAAACATCTCAATTAGCAAGTCAAATATTGTGCTCCGCATCCTAGGCAGAGGGACGACGATAAACCCAATGGTTAGAAGACAAATTCCAACTCAGTTGCTACCTTTTGAAGTTGCCAATAAAGGGTTTTTTTTTTTTTTTGGTTGTTGTTTTTGAAGGCAATCTTGTATGTTCAGGTTAATTTATTGTATATCTCACAGATCTCAATGCTGATTTACGTTGAAAGCTCAGTTGACTTACATCCTCGTGTTTTCAAAACGGTAGACTACACCTGTCCTTTGGAAAGTACAAATGGCTATTTCAGAAAGTACTTGTGGCACACAGTGTCCCAGTTTCAGTGATCCGATCCTAGTCGCTTACTTGGGGGACAGAACTCTAGAGAAATAAAAGGGGTTTCCCCCACCATCAACACGTGAAACATTGGTGTTCACTATGACAGCCCACTGTGATGTGCATGAAGGAGCTCTCTCTCTCTCTCTCTCTCTCTCTCTCTCTCTCTCTCTCTCTCTCTCTCTCTCTCTCTCTCTCTCTCTCTCTCTCTTGCTCTGTATATGCTTGCAATGCATTTCCTGGAAGGTCACTGGACTTCCCTCAGATCAGGCTGTGCTCTCCTCAAGCCTCCTGTGTACTTTCATAACGACCCCAGGCTAGGCGAGAGATACGTTTTCAGTTCATCCCCACACTGAGTAAGTACAGACAAACCAAGGAGATAACAGGGGAAGAGAGAGAAGTGAAGTGGCAATCAGGATGTGCAATCACAAACCAAAAAGAGCGAGAGTGTTTGTGGCTTCGCTCAATGTTTTGTTTGTTGTTGACGTGACAACAGACTGTAATGTTCAGGACGTGGGGTAACACAACAACAGACGTAGCGAGATCCTAGCAACAAGGTTTTTTTTTTTTTTTTTTTTTTTTTTGCTAATGTTCCATCACGGCCCTACTCCATGTATATTTGATTTCCCTAAGAGTATAATTTCTGTTGATTCACTGAGTGATTAAGTCCATGCATTTTCAATCTCTTGCATGTTTTAGCAAGCAATCATTGACTCCTAGTTTTGGCTTGATTGCCTGGGCTTGGCTTTAAGCGATATTACAGAGCCGTATTAAATATTAATGTTCTGTCTCATGGAAGTGTCCTTTTAATCAACATTGAGGGCTCCTAAAATATCAGAGTTTTTTTTTTTTTTTTTTAATTTGTCCACTGTCTTTTGCATTCACATATTCTAACAGTATCATCAGGAAGTTAAGAAAAAGAAGAAAAAATAGTAACGGAAATGAATAATAGGCTTTCTTTCATTGGCCGCCAACCCAATCCATTCCAGGCCTTTTTGTCGGACTGGCACTTTAAAGCTTTGTTACAAATCAGCAGATAAGACAAACCAATTATGTGTGGCTCGCTGTGCCAGGGCTGGGGCCTCAGCGCGGCTGGCTGGCTGGCTGGCTGACTGACTGACTGGTGTGGGCCATGGGAGGGCATGCAGGCTGCAGTGTGCGGAGCGTCGTGTGTGCTCGCGTGGCTGCTCTGGGCCTGTTTGCACGGAGGCTTGCCGAAAAAGCTGAGTGGGCACAGGTTGTGAAGCGTGCATTATGCAGAAGGCACCACCTCTTGTGGCGGAGGCAAAAAAGGGGGGAGGAGGGGGAGGTGCAACTGAGCTCCACCAAAGCTGTGCCACAGGGTGTGCTGGGTGTATGTGCGAGTGTGGGGGGGTGTTACACTCCCTCCAGTATCACCATAGACACACGTATACCCACAGATGTACACACACACACACACACACACACACACAAACAAACCCACACTCCCATTTCAGCATATGCACCAGTAGCCTGCACAGAAACGGTTGCGCGCACACTGCGCTGTCAGTCAACCATTTCAGCCACTGTGGCCAGCCCAGAGCAGTGACCAGCGTGTGTGTAATTCTGTGGTAATTCTGAGCTGTAGCATCACTGTGATTGCATTTTGCACAGTGGGTGGTGCAAGCTTGCATGTCTGCGTGGCGACTCAGGACCAGTAGTTGCCTGTGTGTGTGTGTGTGTGTGTGTGTGTGTGTGTGTGTGCGGTTTGTTCTATGGATCCGAGGCCAAACGGCTGCCTGCCTGGCATGAAATGAGATGCTCAGTCTGGGCAGAATTTGGACCCGCCTCTGTCCAATGTTATTGCATGCTCAAAATGTATGTTTTGAATTCCCAGAACAGGGTGTGTTTTTTTTTTTTTTTTGTTTTTTTTGGGGGGAAGATGCAGTGAGTCATCCCTATGTGAGCGAAAATCGTTTTAAGACACACACACACACACACATACACACACACACACACACACACACACACACACACACACACACACACACACACTCTTCACAATCTTCATCTTCAGCTCTCCTTCATCTGCAGGTGTTCTCCGATATCTGCTTGTAGGGACCTAATGTGGTTAGATTGGCCTGCAAAGAGAAGGGCCTGCAAACTTATTGAAAAATCTTGAGGGGTGGATAAGATCAGTGTATTTTGACACCTCATATTACCCCAAATTGCTTTATTGCTAAAACGATAGTGCTCGTCCAATTTCAATAATTGTATGGAATCCCTCACAGAACAGTTTAATTATGTTATCACACAACTTGCAACATCTGTCTTTATCCTGGAACAGATGACAGATTTATTACAAGGGTGAATTTCTTTGGTGGATGTGACAATTGATGTGTGATCTGATTAATAATCTTACAGATGGAGATGAAAATTGAACATTAATGGGCTTGTATGTGGCAAAGGAAAGGGAAAAAAAGTTAGAATTACAAAGTAAGGAGGGGGGAGAAAAGTAGCATTGTTTTTAATTTCATGCTCACAGATACCCTGGGACACAATTGAACTATATTGCTTTTCAGAGCTAATTGTTATGGGCGATATTTCTCTTCCAAGAGAAGAATACTAGTGTGCAAGTATGGCTTATTCTCTCACTGTTTCTTCCTCTTCTTCTCTCATCTCCTGCTTTGATCGTTGGTGGCGGTGGCTGGGGGGGGGTGGGAGGTGGGCAGCAGATCATCACTGCGGATCGCCTTTCTATCAGGGCTCGGAGTTTCACAACGGTCAGACGATCTCTCTGACCAAAAAAAGATGGGAAAAGAAAGAAAGAAAGAAAAGTGTTTCATTGTTGATTCTGTTAAGTCCACTCCCTGAAACACACACACACACACACACACACACACACACACACACACACACACACCAGGCACACAACCTTCGGTGTGCCTCTGCCCCGGCCCGGCCTTCAACTGTTTACTGATTCATGGGTTAACATCCTGTTTACGCCCCTACATACACCCTTCGCCTCTCCTCTGTCACCCCCTCACCCTTGCATGCGGGCAGAGAGGGTGGAGCAGCAGCAGCAGGAGGAGGAGGAGGAGGAGGAGGAGGAGGAGGGGAGGGGGAAGAGGGGGAGGGGGTGGTTGGGTTGGCAGGGCAAAGGGATCTTCAGACGGAGTTGTTTGACAGTGAGGTAATCAGAGAGGCTCTTCTAAACCCCAACCCCCCCACCCACCTCCATGCCCTGACAGGACTGCGTGGGGTTGGGGAGGGGAAGATGGCGTGCCAGGGAGCTCAGCTCAGCTCCTCTCCTCTTCTCTTCTCTCCTCTCCATTGGCCCGTCTCAACCAGATGAAAGAGACCCGCCTGATAATGGATTTCAGGTCAAACGGTCACCATGTGGAAAAAGAGGAATACTGTCTGTGTGTGTGTGTGTGTGTGTTGTGTGTGTGTGTGTGTGTGTGGTGTAATGGAGTGTTGTAGATGGCCCATTGTTCTGCATCCCATATTTACCGTGGATGATGTAAGGCTGTTTTTTTTTAACTACTTCTCTTTTTTATGTGCGTGCGTGTGTGTGTGTGTGTGTGTGTGTGTGTGTGTGTGTGTGTGTGTGTGTGTGTGTGTGTGTGTGTGTGTGTGAGAGAGAAAGAGACTAGGGGGATCTGAGGCCCAGTGGGTGCCCTATGTAAATGATTCCCCCTGCATGCTGGTATCGTTAGGAAGCGTGAAGTGGCTCTCATTGTGCTGCGCCCGGATGCCGTTTGATGCCCGCGCGCCTCTACCCAGTCGCTCGCCCGCTCGCCTGCCCGTGTGGCTGCTGGGGGAACTCTAAACTTGGGAGCAGGTGTCTGGAGCAGCTGGCATGGGCAGGGGCAGGGGCAGGGGCAGAAGAGGAGAAGGAGGAGGAGGAGTAGGTGGGGGTTGGTGGGGGTGATGGGAGAGAAGGCTGGCCCCCATCTTGCCTCAGCATTATGTGTGGCTTAGGCTAAGGGCCCCCGCGGTCAAAAGGATTTGGGCCGAAGCATTGTCAGTACTGGCCCTCCTGTGCCACAGACACACATTTTGTTTCTCTCTCCCTCTCTCTGTCTCTCACTGTCTCTCTCACACGTTCGCACGGACACACACACGCACGGAGAGAGAGAGAGAGAAAGAGAAAGAGAGCGAGAGAACAAACACAATTCTTCACTTCTCTTTCTCTTTCTATCTCTCTCTGTCACAGACACACACTCATTCAAGCACTTTTTTTTTTTCTAAAATTGTCTCTCTCTCCTCTTCCAATCACTCATACGCACTCATTCTCTCATTCTCAGACGCATACATACAGACATGTTTTCCGTCTGTCTCTTTCGCTCTCTCTCGGTCTCCCACACATGCATACACAAACACTTATTCTGGGCCCTACACTTGCTTTTTCGCACGCACATAAAAACACACACTCACGGTTGTTTTGTTTTTCAAGGTTGGGCAGCTTGTATGTTTAACATTATAAATAAGCAGACGTGTGTGTGTGTGTGCGTGTGTATGTGTGTGTGTATGTGTGTCAAGTGCCCCTAGAGGCCTCAGCTATGACTCAGTCTAATGGCAATTGTCAAAACATTTAAACAGATTAAAAAAGGCGCTCCACGCTGGTTTGGAATGTTTACATATTGTTGAATAATAATCATGCCTTTTTAGGAGATGCACAGTCGTTTCAGATTGGACAATTTGACCCAATTTATTAGGAACGAAGTTAAGGATGCACAGTTTCTCTTGGGACCTTGTGGAAGCACAGGGGCTTATACATTTTTAATGAGAGTTCTACTTTAAAAACTTCATAGAATTAATATGTATCAGGAAAAGTATTTTTCCTCCACACAAAACTTCTGGGTAATTAATATTCATAGACTGCGCTTGTTAACACCCCCAATGCAAGCGCTATGTAGATCCAATTAACATAGAATGGGCCCCAAGGAATTGGGCAGATAAGGGTTAAACGAGCCAGTGAAATTGAAACTGGGACTCTCTCCCATTAAAACACTTATTTGTTTCAATAAAGCCCTAATCCGTGTAGCGGGCGCTTCACTCAGATTAAGGCATGTGTGCAGGGGGCCTCCAGAGGCCTGGTCTGGAGGTGTGGATACTAACTGAGAGAGCATGCACTCTCCCTGTGTGTGTGTGTGTGTGTGTGTGTGTGTGTGTGTGTCTGTGTGTATGTGTTTGTGTGTGTGTGTGTGTGTGTGTGGGTTGGGGAGAGAAGTGTCGGGGGATATGAGGGGCAGGTGGGTGGGGTTGAAGGAGCAGTGGCAGCTAATGCAGAAACGCTGTAGCGGAGCTCCCGTTTTATCTCTTATTCATGACTGGCACGCAGGCCCGCAGAGCCACAGACGCCAGCGTTCATTCAGGAGCGCTGGCATCAGGGCTCGGCACCAGCTCCGGACGACACGGGCACGGGGATCCAGAGACTAAACACCCATTTACCAGCACCACCAGGGGGTCGTCAGGCATTGGGGGGGGGAGGGGGGTGCAGTGGCTCGGGGTGGTGGGGATGCACATACAACAACAGCGCCCACCCACTCATCCAGCTCCAGCCGGCAACCACAGGTTTGTTAGCATGCTAGTGTCGCTCCCCCAAGCCCCCTGAAAACATTGTGTGTGTGTTTGTGTATGTATGTGTGTGTGTGTGTGTGTTTATGTGTGTGTGTGTTTGTGTGCGCACATGCTGTGCCTTTCATGCATGCTATGCCTGGTCTCAGAACAGCACTAAACACACACGTTATCCGAATGACACTGCTCCCCTACTCCTGCTGGGAGGAGCACAGCAAATATTTGACTGCGGGTAATTGTATCCTGGTGGCTATTATCTCGATGGCCTGTTTGTGTGTCTCTGTATGGTTGTTTGGCGCATTGTGTTTAACGGTGCCATAATACATCCTCCGAAGTTTTCATGTCAACACAACACAGGTGATGTTTGACATCTAACTGTCAATAGACGGACTGCGGGTCCATTTTATGACTGCTTTTAGCGAAGTCAGAATGCATCAGAGTAAATATCACTATAAACAGAACACAAGCCATTGGTGCAAAAATGTGAGGGGGAAAAGGCCTGTCTCATATGTACTTTAGTCGTTTGACTTGGTTTTCCATCACGCCGTGGCGTGATTAATAATGACCACTGCTGTGAAGAGACGCACACTGTGGTCTATTTTAAAGAGAGGTGTGTGTGTGTGTGTGTGTGTGTGTGTTTGTGTGGTGAGGGTGTAGGGGTGTGGATGAGGCCCCGGTGGTGGCCATTGAGTTGTTGTGTGCCATTTAGAGAATGATGCTCGACAGCAGCGGCGGCGGTGGTGGCGGCGGCCATGACGGGCGAGATGTGTGGCCATAAATAAAAGCAGAGCGGCAGCCGAGGCTCCCCTGACTGACGGCTGCCATAAATAACGGGGGCCAACAGCCTCCCCGCCTGCAACCAATCCCCACCCGCCATTTGTCATTCCTTCCACATATAAATAAATAACCAAAACAAAATATGAAGGAAAAGGCGTCTGCACGCAGACAAAAAAAAAAAAGAACGAGGATATGTGATATATTATTTACACGGACAATGCAAAAACAAATGTTTTGTGGCGTGGATGGAGGCGGGGGAACAACCAGCCTCCGCTACTGATACAACAACCCCCCCACCCCCATCCCCCCCAACACACACACACACACACACACACACACACACACACACACACACACACACACACTGCCTGGGAACACAAGACTGCGTGTAGCCGTCTTGCTGTGGGCTTCAGTGCCGTGTTGTTATTTGGTTGTTTACAATCTCTGACATGATGTAATAGGATGGCTGTGGAAGCACTAGCCAGTAAATGGCACAGAAAATAAGACAGGCCTTTATGCCTTTTCCACCCCCCCACCCCCTCAGCCCTCAGCCCTCTCTACTTCCCCTGTTGCCTTACTCACACTCACTCTCTCTCTCTCTCTCTCTCTCTCTCTCTCTCTCTCTCTCTCTCTCTCTCTCTCTCTCTCTCTCTCACCCTCTCTGTGTTTCTCTCCGTCTCTCTCCATCTCCCTCCCCATGCTCACCAGAATGGGAAAATATGTTCTTATGTTCTGCATTTTACTAGAGGAACATGAGCCTTGAATATAAGTAACTGGTTTTTGCATTAGGTGCTCCCTGGAGGTAGGTCATGGGGGTTGGTGGGTTGGGGGGTTGGGGGAGGGGGGTACTGGGGGCACAGTAAGCACAGTGAAGGGAAGGGAAGGGGGTGGGGGGGTAGGGTGGAGTGAAAATATCATGCCCCCGCGTGAAATGCGAATGTGAAATCTAGCAGAAAGAAATATTTATGACCATTTTCTGCTTGATTAGAGCTGGATGACATGCGTTAGGATGGAGGGGACCGGACAAAAGCAGAGCGCAGCTCCGGGGGAATGTCTTAAAAAGAGAGAGAGAGAGTTGTTTAGAAAGAAAGAAAGAGAGAGGGAAGGAAAGAGGGAGAGAGAGAGAGAGGGGCTGAGAAAAGAAGCCTATGGAACGCACCACAGCCCCTTGTGCTGGACTGGGAGCCAGGCAGACATGAGTAGCGACGTGCACACGTCTGTGAGGATCAGGAGAGCATCACCTGACATTCAGCTACAGGTAAAGCCCCTCACCTGCACCACACACCCAAACCCCACGGTGTGTTTACGGATGATCAGATTAGTGTTTGGTGACATAAGTCAGATGAAGAGGAGAACTGTGCAAAGCAGCCGGTGCAAACATCATTCAGTGATGATGACGAGTCGTGTGTCTTGAAGGCCTCGTCCTAGTTTGAGATTTTGTGGTGTTAGCAACATGTTGGGCAGCCTGTGCACATTTCAGTTGACATTTGCCATAGTTTTTTTTTTTTTTTTTTTTTTGTTGCTGTGCTGTGTGTCCGCGTCCAGGTGTTGCATGTTTGCGTTATGTGCATGTATGCACACAATGCAAATGTGCACTTCCTGACTGTATT
>PYXC01002417.1:2352500-2385000 GCA_015244755.2 Tenualosa ilisha
CATCCATCCACTCATCCATCCATCTAGCCATCTCAAAGCAGCTAATTGAGAAGGGCTCCATTCCAGACTCCTCTCAGCATTTCAGATATGTGTTCGCAGAGCTCCTCAGAGAAACGTCAATGATATGACACCAAGCCTAGACCGTGTGCACTTTTGCACGTGTTTGTGTGTGCGTATATATTATTGTTTAAACATTTTTTGTTGTTGTTGTTGTTGTTGTTTTTAATGAGACCGGCGAGTAATATTTGCATGATAGATGATGCATGATAGAGACCAGGAGCGTTGCGTGCTGTGCATTTGTTTTCTGTCTGTGCTGCTGATCATATCTAGGCCAGGCTCCACGGGCCGCCTCCGTTTCATTTAGATAATCTCTCGCCACACATCTATTTCTGAAGATTGCGGGGACAGTCAGTCAACTCCCCAATGTATGGAAGAGTAAATGAGTATGCGGGGGGGGGGGAAAACAGGTAATTATGTTAATCCCACAAATGAATGACCCACTGGCCTCCTATTGTAATTGATTTAATGGAGGCAAATCATATTTATTAGTCTTTTGATATGTTTTTCTATTACATTTTTCTGATGTGGCTTAATTGGGTTTTAGTTAACAGCGGTGGCCTGCAGATGCCAAGAATATTTAATAAGGAGACTTTTTTATCTTTTTCTTTCCTTCTTTTTTTTGGTGATGAATAAGACAGGCTAGACTGTTTGGGGGTGTTCTTGAGTTTGTGTGTGTGTGTGTGCGTGTGTGTGTGTGTGTGTGCGCACGCACGCACGCGTGTGTGTGTGTGTGAGTGAGTCAGAGAGAGAGACAGAGTGCCTGTCCCCACAGAAATGTCCTTCCTGTCTCTCAATTTTACACCTAATCAGCAAAAATAAAAAACGTAGTAGGCAGCCTCGTGTTATAGTGTGTGTGTGCGTGTGTGTGTGTGTGCGTGCGTGTGCGTGTGTGTGTGTGTGTGTGTGTGTGTGTGTGTGTGTGTGTGTAAGAGAGAGAGAGAGTGGGGGGTGATTATTGGTAATAAATACTTTTTTATACATACTTATTATAGAGGCAGTTTTCTTGCTCAGTTAATGAGAGTAATTTGATTTGCTTGAGAGATTACAGTTCCCGAAGAATTAATGTGGCAATCCCATTCCAAGATTTAAAGAGATCGGAGATTGTTCACAGGTCGTGTGCTGCTAGATGCTCTTCTCACTCTTTCTCTCTCTCTCACACACACACACACACACACACACACACATACACAGAGAGAGAGAGAGAGCAAGCTAATGGGGGTGAACTGCAGTCTGTCATTTTCTTGCATTCTCTGCTCTATAGCAGACTTGCCCTTGGTTCCTGCAGAGCTTGTTGTTTAAGGCACTTTTATATCTGCACCTCACTTTTGATTTGGCTCATTCACTGCAATGGGCATAGTTCTCATGGAAATGGAGGGGACTGTAAATAAGGTGTGGGCCTTTGTGTGTGTGTGTGTGTGTGTGTGTGTGTGTGTGTGTGTGTGTGTGTGTGTGTGTGTGAAAAAGGCCATTACATTATGATTGTAACCTATAATACCACATCCACCTATTGATGTCTGTCCATGTGCTCTGAAATGCCATGGCAATTTTAGTCTGGCTGATAAAAACCTCCATTTTACAGGACAATGACCTCCATTTATTTGCCTCACGTATTTACAGTTTCGTTCTTTTTTGCAAAGCATATTAGATGTTTGTTATTGGAATATTCCTTTGTCATCGGATCTTGGGAGCGAGAGTGTTTTCCTTTGGTGAAGGCGTGCACCGACTCGTTCCCACAGCCGAGGCCCGAGGTTTTTAATATTTCCGTCACATGTTTGCGTAAGCCCTTTAAGCTTGGCACATAGCTTCATTTGCCTTGTGATCATCCTCAGACCCAACGTTTATTGAAGCTTGCAGCTTGGGAGGTGTCGCGGACAGGCAGCGAAGCCAAGGTGGCTCTCACAGATTGACGACGTCCAGTTCTGGCCACGCACACTCTCCCTCACTCTCCTGCCACCACCACCACCACCACCACCACCACCTCCTCCTCCTCCTCCTCCACCAACAACTTGCGTTGCTAATTACTTGGCTGGTGTCTGTTCAGCAACTGCTTACACTTACAAGGCTTTTCCGATGACGAGTTGCTTCTGCGACGGCGGTCCAAATCATGCCATTATCCTTAAACGCACACACAAACACACACACCCACACACACATGTACACACACACACACACACACACACACACACACATGCTCACCCAACACAGAGTTTTGTCTAGAAGTCAGAAGATTATTTTCATTTGAAGTAATCTAAACCCAGCACACCACGTCACCCACGCATCTCTCTATTTTCAAAAGAGTTTTTTTTTTCCCCGTTCTCCTGCCTTCTCTTTGCATCTAGACACCACTCCCCAACACACACATACATACACACACACACACACACACACACACACACACACACACACACACACCGTGCACCGTGAAGCTTTTCAGTTTGCTTGATTGGAGATGGGACCGGCCTCAGCTTTGAGATCCCAGGCAGTTTATGACAAAGGCAATTTCTTTTTTTTTTTTTTTCAAACCAACCCCCCCACACCCCCCCTTGTTTTTTTTTTCTTCTCTTCTCTCTCTTTCTCTCTTTTTCTCGCTTGCTCTCTCTGCCTGGCTCAGTGGGATCATATTACCCGACTTGGAATGACTTCAGCAGAAGCTGTTATATTCCCATGGAGCGACTTCTCCACTGCAACTCAATCCAGAGCCATGGCCAATTGGGCTGGCCGTGATTTATCGAAAAATTTTCTCTCCCTGAGCTCACGCACAGAAACACACACACACACACATACAGTACACACACATACATGCACACACTCACTGTCTGTCTCTGGTACATACACACACACAAACACACACACACCGACAAGTGTGTGCGCGCGCATACACACACACACACACACACACAGGCACACTCTCACTAATGGCACCCCTCGATGTCTCATACACCCAGAGCGGGCTTCTCAAACAAAAGCAAATAACGTTAAGTTGATGTTAAATCGGTGCAGCCCTAGGTTAATATAGAGGTCTCCTCGTCGTCCGTCCCATGTTGACAGACTTTAATAAAGTATGTGACCAGCGGTCATGGGAAGATGACAGCATGGGACCTGTTCTCATAGTGATTTCAGTGAACCCTGATCACTGAATCTAAACTCAATGGTAACCCAGTGAATTCCACTCTCTCAAACTGGGAAGCCTGAACACAGTAGATGGCCTTCCTACTGGGAACTGGGAAGCTCTAACAATATAATGGCCTTCTTACTACAAAACCGCTTTGGTCAGACATTTGCTGTTGCCATAAAGAGGTCATTCAAGAGATCAAGTCCTCAAAGCACATCAAGTCCTCACAGCAAAGAGAGAGGAGATTTTTTTGTTTCTCTTCCTCTCTCTTTCAAGTGGCTGCAAGTCCTTCGTTATATATTTTTTAAAAAAAAGAAGCCAATGAAAAAAAAGGCAAAAACACATGTGCTGCGCTGAGTTGTGTGTAAATTCAGTAGCAGCAGCTCAAAGGAGTTTACTGAAAGTAACCCACAACTTTCGCTCTGAGTGGAAGCGCTGGAGCTGTGACAACGCAGAGGCAGTGCTAAGCCCTTGTCTGTGTGAAAAATCAAGGGTTTCACACTTAGTAATTCTGCCCGGATTACTCAGTTCTGCCCGGCTTTTAACGCACCCATCTCATGCTCTCTCTCCACGACTACCTGATGCAACTCCTCCAACAAAAACTGCAATAACAATAAAATGATTTGGCTTCTCTTTGTTTTTTTCTTTTTTTTTTTTTTTTTTGTTTTTTTTTTAGTGGGCCTCCTAAGCGCTATCTAAATACCCAGCACAGTTGGCATGCCCATACCGTTTTCCGTGTTTTATCGAGTCGACGGAAATTGCAGGAGAATGCCATAGTGGGCATCCCCAGGCGTCGCATGTTCGGAAGGAAAAGGGAAGGGCAGCAAGCAGGGATGCGGGCGCCAGCCTGTATTGTTCTCAATGTTATTTTTATTTAGTTTTTTTTTATTTTTGATTATTTATTTATGTGTTATGTTTTTTTTTTCTCTCTGTGCACTCCTCTGTTCTAATCTGTCCTTTCTTCCGCTCCCCTCTCTTGCCTTCCGTTTTCTTTTTCTTTCATCTCCAACTTCTCCTCTCTTCCCTTCTCTCTCCTCCCCTCTCCTCTCCTCCCCTCCCCTCCATCTTTAGTGTGGATGTCTAAATGACTCTAGCCCCTCATCAGTCTTCTCAGTATTGTCGCTTCCTCCTCCTCTCTGCTGGCCCTCTGTGCTGGTGGAGTGGCATCCCTGGTGAAATGGTGGGGTGATGGGCAGGGAATGGGCATAGACTCTCTCTCTCTCTCTCTCTCTCTCTCTCTCTCTCTCTCTCTCTCTCTCTCTCTGTCCCCCTCCCTCCCTCCGTCCCTCCCTGATAGACTTCCACCAGTGAAGTGGATTAAATCAGCGCCAGGCTAGTGGAGCTGATTACTAGAATATGAAAATGCCGTATCTTAATGGTACATATTTTCATGAGGCGGCCCCCTCTTGCCTGGCGTTGAGCGGCTAATACGCCTATTCTTATGAATCATTTACTTCTTTAATTACCTTTGGCGGCAGATGCACAATGGCGTATTAATGTGAATGATTTTTACGGCCACTTCATCATGCTGAGGCCGCGGCGTTGAAAGGCGTAATTGACGTGGAAGAGCGACTCGCGCGGGGAAACAATATTTAGTTGACAGCTTCCCTTGTACGCAGCGAGGGTGTTTATGAGTTTACACCGCTTGGCAACAGCAATAAACACACTGCTCATTCAATAATGGCCCAACGGAGGCATGCAACACCTTTACGCCGCAAAAGATTTGCGCGTTTTATTGAATCAGGCTAAGGAACGGTTGTGTATGATTGGGCTAAACGGTGAGTGTGTGTGTCAGTGTGCAGAAATGTATAGACGTATAGTTGTGTGTGTGTGTATGTATGTGTGTGTGTGTGTGTGTGTTGACAGTGTTGTATTATGGACAATGATATTCAGCCTCAATTGGAATTGTATGGGGAAGCATGCAATTTTGCACTTAATCCTCAGACTGAGAAGTGTGTCTCAGTGTGTGTTTGTGTGGCTGTGTGTGTCTTTGTGTATATATGTGGTGGGAGGGAGGGTGAGAGAAAACATGTGTGTGTCTCCATGTGTGCCTGGGTATCCAATTGTCTGTGTGTTTGTGTGTGTGTGTGTGTGTGTGTGTGCACGTATTGTGCCTGGGTGTGTGTGTGTTTGTGTGTGTGTCCTTTTAGTGAAGACCTCGGAATGGAGGTCTTCTCTTGCCATCTGTTGTTAAGCTGTTGGTAAGCGGGTCCAGGGAAGCCAAACAAACTGTGGGCCCACTGCAAACGGAATCTGTCAGGCCTGCATAGCAGAGCTGACCTCCTGGGCTGAGCAGGGGGATACTGTGGGGAGGGTGGGGGGGGGTGGGGTCGGGCTGAAGCGAGAGGGTGGGTGGGTGGGTTGGTGGTGGGGGTGTCAGTCTGCCGTACCAGGCGCAGAGATCTGCGGTCATGTTTACTCTCACCCCCCACCAGCCTGTCCAACCCAGCCTACACACACACACACACACACACACAAGCCCCTCTCTCTATCAGCAGTCACACATCACAGCCTCCGCCTGCAACACTGCACTTGTGTTTAATAACTTCACTCCCTTTCACTGTTCTCTTTTACATAAAAAAGGGGGAAAAGAAAACATTTATCATGGCAGAACATTACCTGTTATTGAAGAAGGGGCGGGCGGCGGGTGGAAGACAAAACAGAATAGGATTTTTATTGAAGTCAGCTTGCATCTTATATAATTGCACGCTGTGCTGTTATATTGTTTAAACATGGCAATTTGAAATGTTTAGTGTTGTCATAAATATTAATAGATTAGTTGAAACGAACAGCCAGCAAAAGGGGGAGCATAATGGTTTGAAGTAGGGGTACGGAACGCTGATTTATTTATGTATTCGACATGAATTAGTCTGGAAATCTAAACACTGGCTGGAGAGCGTTTTTCCGAGGGCCTGCGATGTGCGGGGTTTGAGCCTGGGTCCCTGCTTACCATACAGGAGAGGCTTTTTTGGAAATGGCATTAATTATATACTTACGGGAAAGCCAACCTTCTCTGCTTTGCATTGCAGATAAACCTATCCGTAGCGGTGGCGGAGAGAGAAAGAGAGAGGGGAAAAGAAAAAAAAAAAAAAAAAAAAAAACGACAAGAAGACGAAGAAAATGCAATTAATATAAATAGACGTGATCCCTTGCCGCTTGTCCGCTCACGCATGTGCAAGACTTTAGCCCGTGTGCCGTGTTATCACATGCATTTCAATTAGAGAGAGAGAGAGAGAGAGAGACAATGCGTACAGTAAGCGAATTGTCTCACTACGTGTTGGTGTTTGGTGCATCAAATGCCTCCCATCACCTCTTTGTGAAGCACAGAGTGATTGTCACCCTAAGCTACCGAACGCAGTGTGGCACACACACACACACACGCACACGCACACACACACACACACACACACACACACCACTCCCTCTCTATCTCTCTCTCTCTACTTCTCTCATGACAACGGCTGGCAACTTTGCCTAATTGACGCCACTGCGTTGAGGCGGCCGTGGCACTTTGTGGGCGAGTATTAATGTGGAACCCAAAGTAGGTGGAAGTATTGAAGAGTCGTGGCCACGGGAGGAGCTTCTGGCTGGGTGGCTGGGTTGGAGGGCAGGTGGAGGGCTGTCTGGGTAGGTGAATTCTCTGGGGAGTTGGAAGTTGGGAGGAGGGGGTGGGGGTGGGGTGGGGTGGTGCTCCGGCAGGGTGTGCTTGAGACTGCTTGTCTCCTAACTGGGGTACTGATTACCTGGGGCGAGGCAAGGCAACTTGCGATGTGTGGTGCTGCCACTGAAAGTCAGACAGACCTTGACATTTCGGACATGGTCATGTGATCTTGTAGACAAACAAGAAAAGCGTGTGTGTGTGGTGTGTGTGTGTGTGTGTGTACGTGCACTGGCAAGGAAAGCACAAAGTAGAGGTGAGTAGCGCGCTAAACTATTAGCTGTGTTTTTTGCTGGATGGTCAGTCGGAGAGCTGCCATCTCCCGCCTAATAAACTCCAGCGCCTGAGTAAACAGCCTCTGCTGGTCCTCACCTGCTCCTCACCTCCTCTCCTCTCCTCCACACCGCACCATGGCCACAGGGATCTGCTTACACCTGCGCGCACATCTCCCCGCAATTAGGGGCCAATTTGTTTGAATCCATTTCACATTCAAGGTCCTCCCTGGCATTGGAGGGGAGGACAACGGTGAATAGTAGTCAAAAGTGAACGCACATACTCTCGCTCTCTCTCTCTCTTTCTTTCTCTCTCTTTCTCTCTCTCTCTGCTCGTGATGGGCCTGAACAAATATCCAGAGCCCTCATTTTTCAGCGCAGTGTTCCCAGCAGACCTCCTTGGCTGAAGGGAGACCACTCACTTGGTAACAAACCCACACTCTTTGGCCTTTTGTCATTTTTTCCCCCTCTTTTTCTTTTTTTTCCTATTTCTGTTTTTTTTTTTTGTTTTTTTTTTTCCTTCCCACCTTTCATCCTGTCATCCCTCTCTGAAACGAAGGACAAATCTCTTCGGCCTTCTCTTATTCCCATTAAGTCCCATCCTCCCATCCTTCTCCTGGTGTGAAATCCCGTTTTTTTTTTGTTGTTTTTTGTCTTTTTTTCATGTGCACACTCTTATTTACCAAGTTATTTATTGCCGTGTGTGACTTGGCCAGAGCACGATGGTGGCTATTTGCAAGCATTTTATTTAGTGAAGGTGTTGGATGAATGCAAGAGGGAGAGAGTGATGAAGGAGAAGCAGGGCTTGTATGTGTGTGTGTGTGTGTGTGTGTTGGGGGGGGGCATGGTGTATGAAAGAAAAAAGAAAGAAAGAACTTCTCAGTGGAGTAATTCTCTGAGCTGGGATTTGTAAGGCACCCAGAGCTGGCTTTAGCAGCGGGAAACGTACGGTCTGTAAATAATCCACATGCGCACACTGCATATAAAGACATCTAGTACTTAGCCATTCCCTTATCGCTGCTAGATAGCCCTGGGACATGAGAGCAGCCTGTGTTTCTTTCTCTCCCTTTTTTTTCTCTCTCTCTCTCACTTTCTTTTCTTTTTTTCCATGCTCCCTCTTCCTTTTTAACTCTTTTTTTTTTTGTGCACTAATATGGTGTGAAAACAGATGCAGATAAGCCGCTCGATGTTTATTGAGTCAAAGCCATTAACGCGAGGTGAAGGTGTGAACTTTGAACATATTTGAAAAGGAAAATAAAAAGGGGATTGTGAGTGACAAGAATACCAAGTTGCTTCGTCTTTGTTGGCGATAAGACAAGGCCCTGTCAGGTCCTCCAGGGTGTTTTCTAATCAGAAATAATACCTGGAGGGTTTGTTTGGTGCGTGTATATGCGTGTGTGTGTATGTGTGTGTGTGTGTGAGTGTGTCTGTAGGACTATGTCTGTGTATGTGTGTGTGCGCACGCACGCCTGGCCTGAGCGAGAAATAATCCTAACAAGGAATTTTAATGAAGGATTTGCCTGATGTGAAATGTCTTGCCAAATGAATCCCTCTTCCGCTGGCCCTCCTGTGAGTCACTGGCGGCGTTGAACGTGTGTCACTGAGGCTTGTAGAGGACAACTTTGTCCTATCTACACTGATGATGTACTTTACTACCAAATTGATTCTTTCCCCTTGTCTTGTGTTTTTTTTTTTTTTTTTTTTTCAAGTATATACTGTATTTGCTTCTAGATAATTCCATCAGCCTCACTAGCAGCTAGCAAGAAGCACAAGCACTGCCTCTCCTTTGTCACCCAGTCGTCTGTTAGCATTATCCGTCTTTGAACTGCTTTTGTATCTGATCAGTTCCACCTAATACATCTCTTGATTTGTGCTATTGTAGTGCCCTGGACGACATGCTGTTCCCCTCGCTTGTTTTTCTCTCTCACTCCCTCTCTCTCTCTCTCTCTCTCTTTTTCTCCCCCTTTTCTCTGCACGCTTTAGATGCTCCGGCCTGTCATCCGCTGGCAGTTTATCGCCCCGTGTCTGGAGCGGCTTCTCGACGTGTACGTCGATCAAGCCACCGCTACCTTTTGAATGCGAGATCAAACGCCACTGAATACCAGGCAAAAGAGGAGAGAGCAGGAGGCCCCTGTGTAGAGACAGAATGAAAGAGAGAGAGAGAGAGAGAAAGAGAGGGATAGAGACAGGGAAGAGAAGAGAGATGGAGGGGTGTGTGGGGGGGGGGGGGTGTGGGAGTGTGGGTGCAGTGTAAACATCACAGTGACAGCTCACAATGGGTTATTTTAGCGCAGGCATTAGCACTCCAGAAAGCCAAGGCAGCAACAGTCGCCTTGTTAAACTGCAAATCATTCCGCTGCCTCCAGCCAGCCTCACCTCGGAAACGCAGTCTGGCACCCCGCTCCCGACTCGCCCGCTTCTCATCTCATTGTGTGCTCCAAAGTACCTCAGTCAGACCCCACATTGCCTTTCTGTCTCTCTCTCTCTCTCTCTCACTCTCTCTCACACACACACACACACACACACACACACACACATTCTCTCTCTCATACTCTCTATCTCTCTCTCTTTTACTTCATCGACACAAGCTATTAAGAGATCCACATTGTAACAATGGATTGGAGGGAGGGGTGGGGGTACGGAATGAACGGGTCTGCATACACCTGAAGCTCCTATGAATTGAGTTAGGGGAGAGATAGAAACTGTGTGTGTATGTGAGAGCGAGAGCGAGAGCGAGAGAGAGAGAGAAACTGGAGGTGGCAGCAGACTGCGTTGTATGTGTCACCCAGTGGCCTCAGGGCCACTTAACAGGGCGTGCTACAGGGTTAGCAGATCATTAAATGGCCTTGTTGACCGAGACGCTGGGGACAATTAGCAGTGCGTGCGTCTGTGCCGCGCAGGTTGCCATATGTCCCCTCCTGCACACGGTGCACCCTCCACACCTATATCTCATCCTGTTTACTCAAACATCCTGGTCCTTGCCGCTCCCACCTGCTGGCAAACCCAACCGGGCGACCCGAGTGCATTCATGCGCCGTAAATCTCACCACAAACAAACAGGACACAGCCTCAGGTTTTTTTTTTTTCCTCCACTCTTATTTGTCTGTTCCCATGTCAATCTCGTTGGTTGAGCAGATTTTGGCGTCAACAGGCAGGGCTTTGTTTGCGGCACACCTTGCTCATGTTTCTCATTGTTTGTGCAACTCAAAGAGACATTTAGAATACTTGTGAGATCAACCATGTAGAGACCATTCTCTGAATAACTTCTCGCTGAGTAACCGTATTTAGTTTTGGTGGTGTTTGTTCGTTGTTGTTCTCCTTCACCGCATTGTAACATAACTGTGTACGCATTTTACATAACCGTACGCATTTTGTTCTTGTTGTTGTTTTTTTTTGCGTTAATGGCTAGCTAGTCTCTCATTCATGGTTGACTGTAAGCTAATTATAGCTGCGTTTTCCCCTTCTGTTTTTTCATGTGCCGCTGCTCTGCTGGTTTGTGTGGGAGGCAGGATCAGTCATCACTAAAGGGCAACCGTGTGCCTGTGTAGGCAGGGGGCTCCCCTCCAGAAATTCAGCTGAAATTTGGAGTGCAATGTACATTCATACTCACACACACACATACACACACACACACACACACACACACACACACACACACGTACATACATGCACATTTCCTAGCCAGGCAGTAACAAACGCACACACTCTTAGAATTCTAATGAATTCCTTTTACTTGTGACTCTGCCCTATGACATATACAGAAATATGAGACCCATCTGATAAGCTTTTGTGTGTGTTTGTGTGTGTGTGTGTGTGTGTGTGTGTGAAAGACCGTTTGAAACAGTGAAGTGGCCGGCCTTTGCTTAGCCTGTGGTCATATTCTTGCCTCATGATGTCATCCCACAATCTTGGTCTTTTTGAAGGGTCATGCAAACACATACTCTTTCTCTCTTTCACTCTTTCTCTCTCTGTACTGCTCACACACACACTCATCTCTCTCTTTCTCTCTCTCCTTCTCCCTCTCTCTGTCCTACTCACACACACAGACACACTCAGACACACACTCGTCTCTCCCTCTTCCTCTGCCCCCCCCCCTCCAGTGCACAGCTGTGTGGCCTTGCCAAGACCCAGAGACCCAGCCCCCTCTCTCAACAGCTTCTTTATTACTGAAGATAGTGGCTTTTCATGCTCTTATCATACCTTTTCCCTCTCTTTCTTGCTCTCTCTCTCTCCCTCTCTCTTTCTCTATGTGTCCCTTTCTCTCTCTTTCCTGTCCCTCTCTACATTTTGCTTCTTTTGCTCTTTTCCTCTTCAGCTAAGCTGAGACATTTTCTTTTCCTTGCACTCACTCTTTTTTTAACCACCTTCATCTCTCTCTCTCTCTCTCTCTCTCTCTCTCTCTCTCTCTCTCTCTCTCTCTCTCTCTCTCTCTCCTGCTTCTCTCCTGTCTTGAATCTATTCTACTGTTTTTTTCTGTCTTTTCTTGTTTTTTTTCTTGCTCTTCTAACAGCCTCTTTGGCAATCAACCAAACTTATCAAGCTTCTCTCACAGAGGCGAGGAAGGGCCCGGGTTGAAGGGCCCCAGGAGCCTCTGGCTTTGAGCGCACAGGGGCGACATTTCTTTGGCCGTGCCCTGGACTGTTTGTTTAATTGGACCAGTAATCGTCTGAGGAACATGGAAAGAATGAGCACAACCCCCCCCCCCACACACACACACACACACACACACACACATACACACACACCACCCCCACCTCTTATTTACTCAGATGGTTTACTGGTGTAGGTGCGAGGCCGGCCGGCGGGCCAGGGCAGGCGGGCGGCGCGCTGTGGGAACATGCGCTTTGCTTTTCTTGGTATCAATGTCGGTTTCATGAGCGCTGTTTTTCCCAGCTCTTCGGCTTTGTTTGTTCTGGATGGCATGTTTGATTATTTATCGTAAGGGAAAAGGGAGTAGCTGGAGCAATAAACATGTGACTGCACTGTGTTTTGTTTTCCTCTGAGAAGGCCGTGTCCTTTAACAGATATTTGGAGCAGCAATAAACCTTTTATTTGCTTTCTGGAAGGGGAGAGAGCAAGGCAGGGAGGGAGGGAGGGAGAGAGAGAGAGAGAGAGAGGGGAGGGGGGTTGGAGGGCGAGGGTCAGACAGACGGAGGAAGAGCAGGATCAAAAAGCAGCTAGTGGTTCCTCTCTTGACTTTCCTGTCCACTCTGTAAAATAGCAGTAAAATAAATGCATTGGCTGTTTATCAACTTCTGCCACCCCACACATTTCTCGCTCCCACACGCCTCGAATCCTTCATACCCCCCCCCCTCCACACACACACACACACACACACACACACACACACCGCCCTCCCCCTCACTCCCTTCACACTAAGTTTGTTTGGTCAACACACTTTTGTTCTGCGTGTTCCACCAAAAGGAAACTATGTAAATTTGTTTGAAGGAAGCTAGCTAGATAGATGGAGGGAAAAAAACACACACACACTCTGTTTCTTTTTTGTTGTTTCTTTGCACAGTCTGTTTGTGCAGAGAACTGTATCAGTTCAGCCAAGAACACATTGTCGTTGGGGTTACATCTGCTGTGTTAAAAGCCAATAAGCGTGGTCCCTTGGGAATGTCTCAAGTCTCAAACACAATAAAAAAAATATTTTGTCTGTTGTGGGATGGCTATTTTTCTCATCCATTTTATCTTTTTTGTTTCCCTTCCTTTTATTATTTATTTATTTTTGTTTTGTTTTTTTCAAAGGCTCTACAAGTTGCTCGCCAGATCCTTCTCCAGCAACAACAGCAGCAGCAACAGCAACACCAACAGCAACAACAACAACAACAGGCTCATCAGCAACAGAGTGCCATTAAGTCTCCTAAGAGCAGCGAGAAGCCAACCGGACTGCAGGTATGAATGATGCTGCAGCACGTCCACTGGCTGCTCAGAAACACACGAGCAGAAGCACTCTCACCTCACCACAAACCCCTTTTAAAGGTTCATGCTGCTCTCGCTGCTGCAGCACAAAAACTGTTTCTCACTCACCCATACACACACACACACACACACACACACAATCACACACAAACATATAGCAACACACAGTCACATGGACGCATGCCATTGATATCAGCTTCAAAAGTAAACAAAACCAAGCCTTTAAAAACAAAAAAAGAAAAAAAGTGGAGTTCACTAGGGTTTAACTAGTGCTGTTATTTTTTTTATTTTTTGTTAATGTTGTTTTGTTTTGTTTTTGCTCTCTCTTCAGCGTTGTTTGTTTGTCTTGCTGCTTCGCTGCATGTGTCTCAGTACAAAGTGTACCAGGCCAACTTCATAAACAGGAAATTATCAAAGGCAGGGCTGTTGCTCGCTGTGCGCTTTGGATTTTTGTCTATTACCAGTGGGTCCACGTGGTCAGGTGTTGCTTGTGTGACATCTGCTTGCGTGGACGGTGTCCTCCTTTTGCTGCCTTCACCATGTTCTTTTCTGGTCCTTGTTTGTTTGGACTTTCAAATGTAGCAGTGCCTCTAGATCAGAAGGGGCATGGAAATGCTGTTGTTACTTTTTGAACAGAGGCTGGCTAAAGGCATAGAAGGAACAGAGAACAGAGGCTGCTTGGGAGCTTCTTAGCCTGCAAGGTGCTCTAGGGCTCCTCTGTTCTTGGGCTTTTGATGAAAGAGAACCAGCACACGAGAGGAGAGACGGAGGAGAGGGAAAAAGAAGAGAAAGACAGAGGGGGAAGGAGGAAGAAAAAAGGGAATGAATGAATGAATGAGTGAGTGAGTGAATGAAGGAGAGAGAGGTGAACATGATGGCTTGTTCTTATTCTGAGGAGATCTGACACTGCCCATTCTACCCCCTCTTTCGCATTCTCACTCTCACCCGACCCCTCCCTCTCTGTCATGTGTACACACACACACACACACACACACACACACACACACACACACACACACACACTTGCTCACTCAGACAATCATTCACTAGCTCTCTCACACACACTCTCACTTACACTCAATCTCTCTCTCTCTCTCTCTCTCTCACACACAGTCTCTCTCTCTGTCCCCCTCTCCCTCTCCCCCCTCTCAGAACAGAAGTGTTCCTGCACTGTTGCTCTTGGTCTCAGTCAGCAGGTGGCAGACAGGAGCAGCCATACACCCCCCCCCCTCCCCCCCACCCCTCGCCCCACCCCTCACCCCCACCCTGAGGGCTGATGAGAGGCATTTATTTGGAAGGCCCCTTTGTGATGCAAAAAGAGAATCCGGACCCCCACACACATACACACACACACACACACACAGACACACACACACACACACACACACACACGTCGTCTCATTTTCATCTTATCCAGCGGTGCGGGCCCCCCTCTTGTGTTGCTGTTGTTATTTTCTCCTCTTAAATAAGAACAGCTCCGTGTTCAGAACCGTGTCTGATGCAATATTTAAGTTGAACTCAGGCAGGGCCGTTGGAACAGCCGCAGATGTGCATCTCTGTTTAAATAAGGAGGGGTTGTTTGTTTCCCCGCAAAATCGCAAACGACTTCAGGGCATTTGGTAATTAATACGACTGGGGCCTATTTGGTAGATCTGTGCATGTGTGTACATGAGTATGTGTGTGTTTGCGTGTTTGTATACGTGTGTGTGTATGTTTGTGTGTGTGTGTGTATATGTATGTATATATATAATCTAATACCCTACTTTCCCATAGGGGGCTCTGTTTTAATGAGCAATTGTAGCAGCTCGGTCTAATGTCAGGTGGTGAAAGAGTGTCTTTGTTGTGCAGATGTCTCAGGAAGAGCTCCGGAGGATGAAATATGACTGTGCTGACCTTTCGCTTGTGTGCGTATTTGTCGAGATTCAAATAAAGTGGAAAGGATCAAACCAAACAGTTTCCCCGAGTCAGGCTGGGAATTGTGTAGCAGAGGTCAGCGGATAGAAGGGGCCCGCCGAGCACATTCCGGCGCACGGGCAGTTGTTGGTACATAAGAAACCGGCCCCTGCTCCCGCGCAGACAAAGGCAAAATTAAAATTCTAATTTATTAATGTATACAGAGAGCTTGCCCAACCTGTCACTCAGCTATTGAAAGGAACGCCGGGGTGGTGGTGGTTGTGTGTGTGTGTGTGTGTGTGTGTGTGTGTGTGTGTGTGTGTGTGTGTCTCCACCCCCCCCATTTTTTCTTTCCCCTCCCTTCCTTCTCCTTGCTCTGTGGTGCTGCCGGTGTGAACCTTATATGCTCAGTGCAGTTTCCAAGCAGATTGTCAACGGCCTTCCCTGCTGTCTTAACATTGTGGTTACTAGGCTGGTATTTAGTTTAGACTGTGGTGCTTTTAGAAAGAGCAGGAAAGCTGAAATGAGGCACCTCACAGCAGCATAAATATGTCCACTCCCATTCCATCCCCACAGCTCTATTCACTTTCTATATATATTAGCACTGAGATTTAAATGATACCGTTTACAGTGAAGATATTACAGTAAGATATTACAGATATTATTTTTGAATGATGCAAACTATGTGCACTCAAATACCAGGATGCCCAACATTAGTTGTCATAGTGTGTTTGGTCATTTGTGTTGCATTGGCTGGCTGGTTTATTAAGTCTCACAAAGGTTGCATCTGTCTCTGACAGTAAGGGGGTAAAGATCTTTGATTCAGCAGCCTTTACTCAGGGGAGCTGCTTCTGTGTAAGACTCTCTAAGAGGTGTCTAATGAACAGCACAGGCCTCATCAGCTGTCTCTCCAACCGTCCTGTTAATCAACCCTCTCTAGCAGGAAAAAGGCATCAGTAAGCGACACTGTTGCAAATACTATGACAGCACTGCCTGTCACCGTAATAGGAAGATATGGATCAATGGCAGTGGTTGCTCCTGCCAGACCTTTTACAAAGAGAACCCTGGAAAGCCTCTCTTGATGAGAATTAAAGTCGTGTTAAGTCGACTTAAATGAAATGCGTTCCTTTGTGTCGTTTTTCATCTGAACACGTGCGTGTGTTTTGATCATCCCATGTTTTTTTTTTTTGTCTCCTTCTTTTATTTTCCTTCTACGACGTTCTGAACAAAACCGTAGATCTTCCCGTTGTCACTTGAAAGCACCTGCTGGCTGCATCTGCCCGTCATACCAAAGCACGCAAACATCTGCCGGCGGGCGCGTCAGCGGGGCCGCAGGCTCGAGTGGAGCCCAAACACACTTGACTGGTCAAAAAAACTCGAGTAAATTAGCGTCGGAATGACACGAGTAATTAAACGGGCTCACACGCCACTTTACCTCGCCGTTTACACCTAGCGGTGGCAAAGGAAAAGAGGGAGGGAGAGGGGGATGGAAAGAGAGAGAAAGCGAAAGAGAGAAAGAGAGAGAGAAAAACTCCCACCTTGCTAATTACGGTTATCACTGGAATGGTGGAGCCTGAGTCATTAGTTCCATGTGCATTTAATTAGTGGCAGGCTGAAATTGGATTTAACTTATTACTTTTTCATGGATCACTTTCTTGTCATCACTTCAAATTGGATTGCAGCCCCAGGTAACTAATTATGCCAGCCGCGGGATCGGGAGTGGAGAAATAGGTAATTAGGGAAGAATTCTGTCGGACCCTCACTGATAGTCCACTTTCGCTGTGGAGTGTGTGAGTGTGTACTTGGAGCAAAAAAACAAGCCTTGTTTTAAGGAGCCGCATTAAGAGAGAGAGAAAGAGAGACAGAGAGAGGCCTTCATGGTTAACTAGCAGCTGCAAGGGATCATGGGAAAGTGGCGAGCCACTTCGCACCGGTGATGAGATGATGGCGACCGCTGCCAGCATGGTCTTGCCCCCACCAGGGTGCCCGATTGGGGTGGGGAGGGATAGGCAGCTCTCCTTCTCCTGACTAGTGTCTTTTTAATTGTGCCCGGAAATAAATTCCACCTCGGTTCACCGCCACCTCAGCTGACACCGTCGTCGCCTCGAATAAAAGGTGTGAAAAAAATAGTGAAAACGGCAGTGGTTAGGAACCAAGCTGACTTCATTTGGAATGGTTGCATCGCTGTCACTCTGATACCCCTCTGTGATAGCAGCTACACTGTGCCAATTTGGCTCCACCTTTCTGTAGGCAAGCGCCGTACGTGTTCTTCCCGCTATCTGCAGGACTCAGCTTATAGGTTAAACATTCAAATGGTCTTCTGTGCGTTATGGTTATTTCCTCTCTCATTGTGTGCTGTGTTTCCATGTCGTGCCCCTGCGACGGAGGATGTGTGTTCTATAAGGCGCTCTGGCAGAGTTCCTCTCAGAAGAATAAGCTATTCATGACGTTATTGGTGTTATCTGACTAGAGTGTGGATGTTATATGTGAAGGGAACAGAAATTCAAGTGAATGCAAGCAGGCTTAGGTCTACTGTAAGCATGCACTGAGTCAAGGAAGCCACACACTCTCCCTCCCTTCTCCACCTTCACTCACATACACCTCCCCCAACAAACACACACACACACACACACACACACACACGTGTTGTGTGCTCTTCCTGTCGCCACTGTGCTACCTTTTGTAGCTTTGTAGTCACGTGGTGTCTCCCAGCAGGGGGGCAACTGCAGGTCAAACGGTGAAGTGCTTTTGCTTTTAGCCTCTATGAAAGCTGTGTAAATTTTACCTTTCTAACTCCACCCCACCACACACACACACACACACACACACACACACACATACACACACACCTCCCCCCAAGGCTTGTCTCGTTGGCTGGCGGCCCTCTCTACGTGTTCCTTCATTTGCTCTCCCCTGACGAGTGTTTCATGATATACCACAGCCCCCCCTCACCCCCCTCTTCTCTTTTATCCTCTTTGTCTTTCTTTCTGACTCTGAGACACACACACACACACACACACACACACACACACACACACACACTTCAGTCCCTCTTTCACATCTTTGTCAGTCTCTCTTTCACTGTCATTTTTTGGCTTAGGATCTGTGTGTGTGTGTGTGTGTGTGTGTGTGTGTGTGTGTGTGTGTGTGTGTGTGCCCCCTCCTCTCCAACTACTGTTTTTTGTTGTGGACCCGTGGCATTGTCCTGACACATGTACACCACAGTGCTGCAATCTGTAAGTCATTAGAGCGCGGTCGGTGCCGTAGCCGGCTGGAGCCGCTCCAGAGCTCCCAGGCCCAAACGCAAAAGCCGGGCCCACCACTCCTCTCCTCTCCTCTCCTCTCTTGTCCCCTCTTCTCCTCTCCCCTCCTCTCTATCTTCCTCTCCTCTCCCTGTCTTTCCTCTTCCCTTCTCTTCTCTTCTCATTTCTTTTCTCCTGCTCTCCACCCTCTCCACTTTTCTTGCCTTTGGTCTTCTCTTTTCTCTTGTCATCTGTTCTCTAGCTCTATCCTGCTCTCATCTCTTTTTTTCTCTTCTCATCCTTTCTCCCCCTTCCATGTTTATTTGTGTCCCTGCTTCTCTTCTCCTCCCATGTCCTCATCCCTCTCTTCTGTCCCCCCGTCCTCAACACTCCGGGGCCTGTTGGTGTGAGGTGACAGTGCACCCCATCCACACACACACACACACACACACACACACCACACACACACACACACACACTCTGGCCCGTGTCCCGAGCAGGAAGACCAGCTGCGATAGCGGGAACAATGGAGCTGGCCGCCGCCGCCTCGCCTTGATACACTCCCGGCCACACGGGTCCCCTGTTCTCAAATTAGTAAAAGCAATCAAGGCCTGCGCTGTCCATGTGGAGAGGCGTTTGCGGTCCGCCGAGAGGCACAGGGAGCGAGAGCAATCAGCAGCATGCTCCGGCACGGGCCGTCCGATCATCTACTGGAATCATGGACACGCAGACGTACATTGCTCTTGCTAAGGGATCCTTTCTGGAGAGAGAGAGAGAGAGAGAGAGAGAGAGAGTGAGAGAGGGAACGAAAAAAATAAAACAGAGAAACTGTGTCAACTCAAACCCACTGTGGACTGTGTCAGGACTGAGGTGGTTTGAGCTCATTTCTTTCATTTTAGTTCACGTCCCAGGCTGGTTTGTTTTAAAATGCTGCATTCATTGAAAGTCCAGATTGTGTGGGTGTACGTACAGATGTGCTTTCCTCTGTGTGTGTGTGTGTGTGTGTGTGTGTGTGTGTGTGTGTGTGTGGTGTGTGTGTGTGTGTGTGAGAGAGAGGGAGAGAGAGAGAGATGGAGAAAGAAAGAGGGAGGGAGAGGGGAAGAGAGAGAAAAGGAGCTAAAAGGTTGTGTGGTAATGAATTCTTATTTCATTTGTCTTCGTTACCCTGCTGTGATATCACATGCCAGGAATGATCAACATATCACTGATTCCACGTCTCTCTAAGCAAGGATCAGGCCGCGCGCATGCAGACCGCTTTTTTTTTTTTTTTTTTTTTTTTTTTTTTCCGCCCCTCATGGTTTGTTTTTTCTTGTCATATTGTAAAAATGTATTATGTGTACCGTGTGTGTATTAGAAACAGGTTTGGGTAATTCTGTCGGAATGAAGTCATCTCGCGCTTTTCCAGACGCTCTGCTGCCGTGGCTCACGCGGGAGGAGAGGCGCAGACATCAGATGGCTGTCGCGCCGACTCCACTCACGGCCCTTACCATTGCCATTTTCAAGACCTTTTTAGATGAGTCCTGACGTCTGCCTTCCAGCTCATCTCTCTCTCTCTCTCTCTCTCTCTCTCTTTCTCTTTCTTCCTTTATTTCACATGCTCTTCTCCTCCTTCCCTTTCTGCCTCTCTCCCTCTCTCTCTCTCTTTCTTCCCTCAAGTCTTGTGTCCTTCCATCATTCGCTGCCACAGTGTCTTGTTGTCAGCCGTATGTTGTTAGTGGGTGATTCATGCTTCCTTGGGGGGTAATGGATAGATGTACACCAAGCCATATACAGTACATCACGCTTGAGAGAGAAACACCCATAGCCCATGGGCAGGGGGAGTAGAGAGGGGAGGACGGGGGACAGGGGGACGGGGTGGGGGGCGCAGGGGCTGCTGCATTTTTGGTTCCAGCATCCCATGCATGCCCTCCCCCTCCTCCCCCATCACCACCATCTCCTCCTCCACCCTTGCCACCCACCCTCCCCACACATCTGTATGAAGTTTATTGTTTCCAGTGATTCCTGTCTGTGGTAGAGTCCACCTCCTCCTCCTCCTGTGGCTCACCTCTTGGTCCTGGCCTCAGCTTCACAGTGAGGCCGTGTGGTTAGTGTGCACATTCTGAGGTTAGCTTGTGTTCACAGTGCAGTCGCTCGCACATCTGTATTCCACAACTTTAGCCATCATTGTTTTTATTCCAGACCCCCCCCCCCCCCCCCCCCCCACACACACACACACACACACACAAACCCCCTGGTACACACATGCACACGCACGCATCACTCCATACCTCGTGACCTTAACAGTTTTATTTTGTTTGAACTGTGTCCCTGTACAAAGTAGTCACTTTCTGGCAGAAATATGAGCATGGCCAGTTCTGCATCGATTATTAGGTTTCCCCTAGTTGTAATTTAACACAGGTTGTTTTCTGTTCACCCAGCGATGTTTATCCAAAGTGCTTCCGCACAACGCTGGAGTTAAGGAATGCGCACCAGGGACAAGGGTGTGTGTGGTGTGGGTGTGTGTGTGCAAAGTGCATTGGGGTTCCGTGAGTGCCGGACAGGGAGCGGCAACTCCTGCTGCTGCTAAATCAAGCGCTAAATGACTTTATCGGAAAACAGATGAGCGGAGTCGGCAGCCATGATGGAGGAGTGGCGCGGGCCGAATGCCCTCTCTCCACAGCTCCTCATCTGTCCTTGTATGTTACAGACGCCTCGTCACTCTCATGTCCTATTTCTCATGGACTCCCGTGTCGGTTTGTGTGTGGCCAGCGGACTGCAGTTCTGTCACGAGGCGTTTTATTTTATTTCATTTTTTTTCTGCATTTAAAAGCAGGAAGTCTGTTTTCAGCCGAACCAGCTGTTTTAAAAACTAACAAAAAAAAAAAATAGTTATGAAGTTTTGTACTGAAATGGCAGCATAGGTTTCTGGTCATTTCTGAACTCGAAATGTTGTGATGAGGCATTTTGGGAGAGACGTCCATTCAGAGCAAGCCGTTATGAGTAAATCACAATAATATGTAATGAAAACAATGTTCCCCCACCCACCTAATTTGTACGGCACACCAAGTGAAAAAGTTCATGTTTTGACTAACTGAAAACCACAGCTCCGACTGAGAACACAGAGAAAACCAAGCTCCAGTACATGCTGACGAGCCAGCACAGGAAATATTTAGTCAATTATAAAACACGGTGTGCTCCTCCTCTAGTTAAAATGTGCATGCAGTCCCATGCATGCAATAACACACACACCACGCACACACATGCAAAATGACAGGCAGAAGCATGTGTTGTTTCTTTGTTAATTTAAATACGTGCTTAATAGTTAAACAAGAGCATATTGCATCAGCAGATGTCATTTTGGAGCTGCTGAGCCACGTACACTAATGAGCCCGGTCCTCTGGTAGAGATGCAGAACGCACAAGCACGCACGGACGCAAGGGAGTGAGTGAACGAGTGAGTGAGTAAGTGAGAAAATGAGCTAAAGAGAGGAGAGAGAGAGAGAGAGAGAGAAAACGAGTGAGTAAGAGAGAGAGGCTGAGGTTAAAGATCCTCTCACACCCTGAGCATTAATGAAATGAGTGACATTCAGAGGGCTGGAGCCTGCGGATGAAGGTTATATTCAGAGCACCAGCTGTTGGCTGTTATGCTTCACACCTGCTCTGGGTGCCCTGTTCCAGTAAACAATAGCATTAGTTTAGACGGAGGCGTGAGAGATGTATGTTTTTGATGATAGATGAGGCCCTCAACGTCATACCTGCCATACCTCCCGCACACAACACACACACACACACACACACACACACACACACACACACACACACACACATACAAGAACACAGGCCAAGAAATCCCTGCACTGCTTATAGAAACTCACTCCACTGGATTACACTAAACAGTACAGAAAAGAGACACTTGAAGGCAAAGATCACATTTTTGTACACTGTCAGTAATGTGTGTGTGTGTGCGCTATTTGTGGTGTTGTGTGATATGAGCCCCAGTCATTTATTATAGTCCTTGCTATCAGTCAGATCAGTTTAGACATGCATCCAGATGAGACATGAACTGCTCTCTCTCTTTCTCTCTCTCTCGCTCTCGCTCTCATTCTCTCTTTCTCTGTCTCACCACAGAGATTAGTAATGCTTTACCGTGCTGCCTGATGACTCTCCTACGTACAGTAATTCACTCTTCGCTCTTCCTGTGATTCTTCAAACCAAGATATTGATGTTTAGTACATGAAGGACAGAGAGAAAACATTTTAGTAAAGCAACGCAAGAAAGGAAGGAAGAGAGGAGAAGGAGAGAGGAAAAATACACACAATTTGTTTCAACACATCAATGGCTGTGTGTAATTACTCCATGCACGGGAGGCAGAGGATCAGGACGGCAGTGTACAGGGGGAAGCGTGCGAGGCTTGAACTGTGTGTCTGCTAAATTTATCATGAGGCCGTTGGGAGCATTGAAATGAGAACAGTGGCCTATTACTGCTAAGAAGGTGTTTTATTGAGAATATGCCGACATGCCACCCCAGGGAGACAGCTGGAGAGAGGAAGTGTGGCCAGAAGAGAGACCACTCTGTGTGTGTGTGTGTGTGTGTGTGTGCGTGTGTGCGAGTGTGTGAGTGTGTGTGTGTGGTGAGGGGGGCGTTGTAGTGGGCCCAGAGAAGTAGCAGCGTTGCGAGTCTGTCAAAGAGACAATAAAGAGCCTTTTCTTCCATTTAATTATTCACTGCGATATGTATTGGAATTGTCACTTCTGAAGCATGAGGTCTTTAAGTCAATAATTTATATAGGTCACCTGACAGGGAGAGCTGCTTGTTGGTTATTAGTACACTGGGACAATGGCTCTAATATTCATTTCACCATTCCATCCATGCTCTTGTCACAGTTAGATCACATTTGGCGTAGTGGTGCCCTTTCTGTTTCCTGTCTTAATTGTCTGGAGGCATTCTTTTTTGTCTGTGTGTGTGTGTGTGTGTGTGTGATACTCGTTGAACACATCGATCTATTTAGGCTTTTCAATTTATTTAGTATAGAGTTGTTTTTTTATGTTGTGTTTGTGGTGGCGTTGCAGTTGTTTGTTATTATAATCAATTGATAAGTTTCATTTTAAGCTTGGTTGTTTGTTAATTATTGCGTGATAGTGTTGTCAGAAGAGGGAAAGTAAGCAGAAATAACTGTAGGTGAAGTGATTGAAATGACAGAGAGGAGGGGGAAAAAAAGCCCCTCATGGCTTGTTGCCTTGTCTGTCTTCATGTGAAGTACAGGTCTGACCAGGAGGGGGCAGAGCTCTTTGTAGCTCTTTGTACAGCTGTGGAATATACTCATCTAAAACAAATAAGGATGTTTTTTTGTGTATGTTTTTGTGTGTGTGTGTATGTGTGTGTGTGTGTGTATGTGTATGTGTGTGTGTGTGTGTGTGTGTGTGTGTGTGTGTGTGTGTGTGTGTATGTGTGCCTGTATTTGTATGTGTGGCTGTGTGTTTGTGGTGATGTCTTTTTGATTAAGTACTGGCACTTTATTTGATTAAGTACAAAGTACTTTAAAAGGAATAAACTCAGTTATAATTAAATAACACAATTTAAATAATTGTAATATAGTTTCAGTACACTGAAAGGGTTCTAACATGATACAAATACTTTTATTAATTATCAACAGAGATAACAGTGTATATTAACAATTGTGGTATTAACACATAACAACAAGAAGATAAATGTGTCCTCCATATTCAGGAAAACTGCAGTGAGTTTGCATTTAGAGGATAAGATACATTTGGATATTTATTGTTTTAATATATTTGTTTTGATTAAATATGTTGTCTTCTGTGAGAGAAGGTACATACAGAACTGTGTGGGAGAAAAATTACAAAAATTGTAATGGAGACTAATTACAAGCGGAAGATAATTAGAACACTTCTTCAAATATTCTTCCACAGTGTTTGTTAGCATGATAACAGTCAATCAAAATCAGCAAGATTGTTTTATTTTGATATAAGCAAGTGAACAAACAAACAAAGTGTTTTTGTTTATTGTTTTGTATTATTATTATTTTTAGTGGTAAGCATTAACAGGGAACTATGTCAATTATCACATAAATTCCTTTTTTTTTTTTTTTTTTTACTTTAACCATTTTTTGTTTGTTGTTTTTGTTTGAAATGTGGGTCAGAGCTTTGTCCCGGCCCAGTAAACAACTCTGCATAGGAGAACAATAAAGAGCTGATAAAGAGTTTTCCTTTTTGTTTTCCTCCTTTCCTTTCTTCTCTCTGTCTTTCTTTCTTTCTTTTTTTCCTCTGCCCTGCAGATAGCTTGTGTTTACTTATCTGCTGTTTAATTAGAGGGCTTCTCTTTCTCTGGGCTCCATTGTTTCAATGGCACGGCCAGGGGTCAAGGGGTTAACAGCCGTCAACTGTGTATTTTTTTTCCTCTCTCTTTTTTTTTTAAAGGGGCCCACTCACAAAGGCATGTCTTCACCTGCAAACGGGGGCCCCCGCTGAGCCTCATTGTGCGGCCCATTTGAATTGATTATGTTTAGGGGCTGGTTGTGATTGGTGGAGAAGGGCGTGGTTGATTGGGTAGTTTAGTATCTTGTCAGCCAGGGAGCAACCTTAGCGCGTGCAATCTGTCTGTATCCCGAGGAAATAGCTGGAGACGCCACAGCTCAGCAGTGCTTAGCCTGCCCGCCTGCTTCTCTCTCGCGCTCGCTCTCTCACTCCCTCTTCTCTCGTGCTGCCTCTCCCTCTCTCTCCCCCTCTCTCTCTCTTTCTCTCTCTCACTCGCGCTCTCTCTCTCCCTCCCTTGGTCTCACGCACGCTTCTCGCAGCTCCGACCAGCTCCGTACGGCCCAGCGCGCTGTTTACCCTGCCAGCTAAATGGGGTTTGTCAGGTTTGTCAATATGATTGATTCTACAATTTTACCAGCTTACTTGTGTAAAATGTGACAATTTAATTGGCGCTGGGGAAAGGGAAAGGGAAAGGGAACGTCTGTTGTTTGTTGCTGAGTCTTCTTGTTGCTCCTGTGTCTTAGCTGGTAATTGGTGGATTTGATCATGCAGTTTGTTTGAAAAAAAAGAGAGCATGACACTCTTATGGTGAGAGTTTAGGACTACGGGACCAGACACTGCTGGGGTTTTTCACTTGTTTGCTTGTGCACTTATGAGAAGAGTTGATGTAGATATTTTAAGTGTTTGCATGCGTGTCATAAGTATTTGTAAGTGTGTTAGTGTTGGTGTTTGTGGTGACCTGTTTGTTTGTTAAGGTGTATTGTGGACATTGTAATAATGTGTCTAAGTGACTCAATTTTCTGTGTAACAGTTTGTTATTGTACTATGACTGTACTATATTAATATGGTTTGGTGATTTAGTTCTTTTGTGTTGTTTACTGAAATAGATGGGTCTTGTGTGGAGGTGAAGCACATGTTGGATTTTTGTTTTACAATTTGTCAACCATAGGTATTAATCACTTCAGAGCATTTTAGCTGAAATATTTATTGTTTCTGGTTGTTGTTTTTTTCTTGTTTTCACTTGAATTTAAGAAAAAAAATATTTAAAAATTGTTGCATGATGCAAAATTGTCTGCTGTGTTCATGAAAGTGAACATGATCTTTTTGGAATTGTTTGATGTTTAGACTGCCATTTGGAGACTCGTGTTGTTCAGTGAAGTCCATGTGTGTGTCAGGGCTGAGCACATGTGTGCTGTGATCAGACATATGCGCCGGCCAGTTTGGTCCTGGCAGGGAGGGGGAGTGTGTGTGTGTGTGTGTGTGTGTGTGTGTGTGTGTGTGTGTATGTGTGTGTAGGGGGGTGGTTGCTGTAGCTGTTGATAGAAGTAGTGGTGGTGGGGGTCTATTCTCCTCTCCTCTCCTGAAGCTGTAAAATGAAGAGCGACTGGATGAGCTGGGGTCTATATTTCACACTTCCTCCACCATTACCAGCATCTAAAGCTAGTCATCTGAGACGTCAACAAGGGATATCTTCCCGTAAAGGGTGTGTGCGTGTGTGTGTGTGTGTGTGTGTGTGTGTGTGTGTGTGTGTGTGTGTGTGTGTGTGTGTGTGTGTGTGTGTGTGTGTGCGCGCGCCTGTTTGTTCTACTGGACAGAGGAAAAGGATAAACTGACAAGCATAGGTGGTGAAGTTGGGAAGGAACTTAAGCATGTCTTATTTTTTGAGCATTTTTTTTCTCTGTGTTTCTTCTTTTTTCTGCTACACACAACACACACACACACACCCCTGAGGTATTAGTCTGAGGACCGATATTGTCTTTGTAGTGCTTTAAGTTTTAATGGCACTAAAGCCCCTAGAGTTTTCCCTCTAAACTAGAATCACTTTAATTCATATGATAAATTTAAAAAGATCTATATTTTCTCTTTTTTCACTTCGAGGGTTATTCATCTTTTTTTTTTCATTTATCTTTACCAGGTTGTGCAAACCTGATAGAATTGCCTTGATTGCTGATCTCATTTCTTCTGTAAGACAACAAGGCAGGTTTCCCCGAGCGCTTTAGACTTTCAGCACTGATGATGATTTTATTGGCTGTCAGGGGAGATAGAAGTTGAAATATTTTTGGCTGGTGCTGGCTCGCTTTTTTTCCCCTCCTGCTCTCCCTCAAAGGTACTGATCAGAGGCGAGCAAAAAGCACAGCCTTAACCTAGAAGCATGTTTGCCATAATGCCACACAGCTGTGCGTGTATGTGTGTGTGTGTGTGCGTGTGTGTGCGGGCACGGGTGTATGCTTGTGTTTGTGTGCGCATGGGGCTCCGCGGTTTGGGAGGGAACTGGAGTGCGGGCTGATTGGCTTGACAGTTTGTAATCAAAGTTGATTTATTGTTCATTAGCGGTGCATTAGGCCGCCGAGGCCCAGGACGGTATTTGTGCAGTGGCCTGTCAAAGCGCAGGGCTGCCAGCACCTGTCATTTCTAAAGCGTGACACAGGCGGCCCAGTCCTAAGCCTCCGCCGCCGCATCTGAAGGGGCATCTGGGCAGTTGCTCGGCCTCACTGGGAGATCCTTTACAAGCCCGGCCTGGGCTTTGTAGTGTAGTTGTAACTGAGAAAGGAGGGGGTGTTTGGGGTGGGGGGTGGTGGGGGGGGTCGTTTAGTTAGGAAATAGAGTCCCAGCTGCTGTCTCCTCATGCTGTGAAGGAAAGTTTAGTTTTTTTTGTTTTTGTTTGCTTGTTTCCTCCCCAGCAACGTTTGGTGTACATTGACCTACTGTTAAAAATGAACTTTTATTTTTAAGTTAAGAACTCTGTAGTGTAAAAATAATGACGCAGTCCATCGTGTCCTGTCGAATTGTTCAGTGTCTCCTTTAACAAAAGAATACTGATTGTCAAAAACTGTCCCTGTACACTTTTTTGGGAGGGGCAACATCTGTTCATGAATTCTAGTCTTTTTTTTTGTCAGCCTCTACTGATTGTCTGAGATTGAAGGGGAAAGTTTGAGTTGATATGGAATAATTCGGCATGTTTCATCCAGATAAATACAGTTGTGTTTGTGAGATCCAGCTCTATCCCTGCCAGTGTGTCTTGCCAGTTGCTGACTAAATCTCTCTCTCTGTCTGTCTTTCTCTCTCTTACTCTCTCTCTGTCTCTCTCTCTCTGTTGTTATTAATTGACAGCATAGTTTTCCAACTCACAAAAGACAACAACACACACACACACGGGATAAAACAGCAACACAGTTTGTTGGACCCCCTTGTCTGCCGCCATGGAAACGCGGATTAGGCGCGCGTTGTCGGTGCGCAGCGAGAATGGAAACAATCTGCATGAAGATGTGTCGGCCATTGTCTTTGGGTAAATTCTCATTCGGAGGGGGGATTTGGAGGCTGTATGATCTTAATTAAATCTCAGCCGGCTTGCAATAACGGCATCTGAAGACACGCGCCATTGCGTAACCTTGCTGAGTTGGTTAATCACGAATCAGTGGCGCACGTCGTCGGCCTGACAGCACGGGTGGGTGGGTGGAGGTCCTGGGGTGGGGTGGGGTGGGGGTGGCCATTGGTTGGGGTGCAGGCTGAAATGACGATGGAAAGGGAAAGAAGGGGGTCCTGGAATTTTTTTTTTCTCTCTTTTCCTGTAAGGGGAAGGTGACAGAGTGTGGTGATTGGTTCGCCTGGATTTAAGGCATGGCGACTGGCCTAGGTGGGGGGTGGGCGGGGGTGGGGCTGGTCGATGGGACTCACGGTGAAGAGGGGCTGTGATCAGCACAAAGGGGGAGTGGCTCTCGGGGTCACCCAGAGTGTCTTGGTGTCTTCAAGGGTCATTGAGGTTTGAGGGGTTTATAAGAGATGTTATGGGTTGTGAGTGTGTGTGTGTTTGTGTGTGTGTGTGTGTTAATGGGTCTAATTGCTTCATCCAGCCACAATAGTTGGACAAAAAAGGCCCAAATGTATGAATGTTAGTCGTAGTGTTTGACAGATAATATTTTTATTTGCTAGGTGTGGACTGTAACTGCGCTCTTGAGTTGCGCTGCTGAGTCAGTCGTGTGAGGTGTTACTTTTCATCGGATGTTGAGAGAGGTGACGCGCTGACGGGCTGCTGTTCTTTGCCATTGCTTTTCTCAGGCCAGTTCAGTTGGCGTCAGCTTGTGTGGTTAGTGTGATCAGTTAGCTTCAGCTTTTGTGGTTAGTGTGATCAGTTAGCGTCAGCTTGTGTGGTTAGTGTGATCAGTTAGCGTCAGCTTGTGTGGTTAGTGTGATCAGTTAGCTTCAGCTTGTGTGGTTAGTGTGATCAGTTAGCGTCAGCTTGTGTGGTTAGTGTGATCAGTTAGCTTCAGCTTGTGTGGTTAGTGTGATCAGTTAGCTTCAGCTTGTGTGGTTAGTGTGATCAGTTAGCTTCAGCTTGTGTGGTTAGTGTGATCCGTTGGCGTCAGCTTGTGTGTTTAGTGCGATGTGCTCTGAACCAACCGAACAAGACCAGCCCTGATCTGAGCTGATCTACGCTGATTTCAGCTCCTCAGCCAGACGGGGCACTGACTGTGTGCCACTCCACCCCCATAAAAAGGATGCCAGGCTCAGGCTGTACCCCCGTCCCCCGTCCCCTCTCCTCCAACTCTCCACCTCTCCTCCTCTCCCATCCCATCCCATCCCATCCCGGCCCTGGCGCTGCCTGAGCCCTGGGGTCCTGTGTGGGCATCCTGCAGGCTGTGGGAAAGGCAGCTACAGTGCTGATTGGGATGGGCTGTTATTGTTAGGTGGAAAAAAGGCCGTCGCAGGGGCCGTTTGTTTGTTTTACAGCGTGTCGGCCTGGACCAGGGGCCTGTGCTGAAAACTTGTTTGTGTGCGCTTTTAAAAAGTTAATTAAAACGCAATCGGGGATTTTTGTTTTTACAGTTGCCGTGTATCGGCATTGAGCTGAGCACCCTGCACACACACCCCCCACCCCTGCACCCCCCACCCCTGCGCACGTCCACCCGGGCTCCCCATCCAATGCGTGGAGCGAAACGGGGGGAGCAAATGTGACTTTGATTATCCTGTTTATCTCTAGTGTAAATGTTTTAAAAGTGAAGACATGAGAGGAATGACGGGGGCCCCTGTGGCAAATCAGCCTGCTCATCTGTCGTTCCTCTGACACACTTACACACACACTCTCACACAAACACACACACACACACACACACACACACACACACACTCTCTGTCTCTCACAAAACCTGTTATGTAGTTCAAGTCCTTCAATGCAGTCTGATTACATGTTAAAATAATAATGTTACAAATATTAATAATAATATTAATTACTTATTATATACTAATAATTATAATAATTATTATATAATAATATTTATTATTATTATTATATTGTAGACTATGCAAAGAAGTAGAATTTTCTGGCTCTGATTAGTAGTGTGTTAGCCCCTCAGCTTTGAGCATTTCCATAGTCCTGCATGAAGAATGAGAGTGAGTAGGCTAATGTCAATACTGCTGAGAACTAATTATGTTCATGCTTCACCTGGGTACAAAAGCTTGCCATGAAATTCTCATTTGCAAAGACATTTCCACGGGCACGTCTCTCTGCCATTTAAGGCCCGCCGTCATTTGCTATTCCAATATCTCTGGACAAGGTAAACCCAGCCAGCATCAAACAAGGCTGGCCCCTGTGATTTCTCAAGGGCTTGTTATTTTGTACTTCTCAATTCTATTTGATGTCTCGACAAAACAAGATGACACCAGGGAGTGGGCATTAAAATTTGATTTTTTTTTTCCCTCTTCTTCCTTTTCTCTGTCTTTTCGTCTTTTATTTCCTCTCCATTCCACCTGTTCTTCTGCACAGCCGGTTTAATTTTCTGCGATCGTCTCATTGAAGTTGGCCCTGTGTTTTTTTTTGTTTTTTTTTTCTCTTGCCCTCTTCACTATCACTCCTAATTGCCAAGGCTCAGAGACGTAGGCTCCTGCTTCACTCTGGCTCTGCTGGTTTGGGCCAACTCCCTCTTTCTCTCTCTCTCCCTGTGCTTCGACCTTTGCCTCGTGCGGGAGAATGTTCCTCTTCATTAAAGCACGAATCAGTGGATCTTCGGGCTCATTCTCAGATGTGAGGCCCATGTTTCCTCATTAGAATATGGTTCTCTCTCTCTCTCTCTCGCTCTCTCTCTCTCTCTCTCTATCCATCTCTCTATCTCTTTCTCTCTCCTCTGCGCACTTAAAGCCGCCGTGTGCGAAAAGAGGAGACGCTGAGCTGCCTTTTCATCACAGTGCTGCACCTCATGCAGACATCCGTGTTTTACCTTAAAACGCATACTGTCTCTTTTTTCTCCTCTACACACACACACACACACACACACACACACACAGAGAGAGAGAGAGAGAGAGACACACACACATGCACACCAATTCTCACATTTTCTCAAACATATCTTTTGAAGCATGCAGATTTTTTTTTTGTTTTTGTAGCACTCTATGCTGTGACAATGGATCTCAACCCTCATCACAGTCTGTGTCTCTCGGGTTTCATAAAGGCTTTTTTGAAAATGGAAGTAAATGTCTGTTTATTTTTTAAATTTGCTACTTAAAGATTTTTTGGCTGCTTAAAGCAAACAAATTGTGTGTGTAATTTCACAGTGCTTTCATTATTAGTCTAGTCTTAATATACACTAATGTCACTTTATAATGGTGGCTCATTTGTTTCAGTAATACAGAAATATCTTAATGGTTTTAATGGCTCCCATATAAATCGTAATTCCTCATGAGGTTAAATTGTGATTTTGTGATTCAGAAAATTAGAAATCATAGCATTTTATATATAAATAGCTTACGTCCAATTCAGTAGCAAGGAGAGTGTAATTATGTTTGAGATATTTTAGACAGTGTGTGTGTGGGATGTTTGCTCAGTATAGTTTTGTGTGTGTGTGTGTGTGTGTATTCTTGGGTAAGTGTGTGTTGGCTGAGTGGATTGCAGGTCCATGCTGGTGTAGCTCATCGCCTGCAGTCACAGCGCAGCTGCGAGAGAATGTTTCTAACCCTGGAGACTCAATGTTTATGTATATATAGAGGGCACCTGGTGTACGCCACACCTTTCTGACATTCATTAGCTCTATCTCTGGCATGCTCAGAATGTCCCCTTTTCCTCACACCTGTATGGATGTTGTGGTGGTGGTTTGTTTTGTTGTAGTTATTGTTGTTAGAGACAAGAACAAGTTTTGTAGGCACAGATTGATGAGGCGATGACTCCATAGATTGAAATAAAATGACAGTATTCATTTGAATGGGTGTGTGTGTGTGTGCGCGCTCTCTCATCAGCCGAGTGAGTTATACTCATGCTGCTAAGGCTGGGCTGAGAGCTGCTTCATCCTGAGAGCCGCGTCCTGAGTTTGTCGTGTGTTAAGTGCCTATGATACAGTGGCCAGGGTAATATTTTTTACTTAAAGTGCTCTCTCTCTCTCTCTCTCTCTCTCTCTCTCTCTCTCTCTCTCTCTCCCCTTCCCGCTCTCTCTCTCTCTTCCCTTCCTCCCTTCACTTGAACCCCTGTACAGCTGCCCCCTGCCACCCCCCGTCCCCCCCCCCCCCCCCACACACACACACACCCTCTCCTGTCTTAAGCAGATTTTCGCTCATTCAACACGGGATTAAATGGTAGTAGTTACAGTGATCAATAGGTTAAGAAGCGCCCAATCCCTCTCGCTGCTAATGACCTCGCTAGTAATGTGGGTAATAAAACGTGGGATGTAATAGGCTCGCCGCTTCTCTGCTCTTCTCGCCTCTCCTCCTCATGGCTCCAGTGGAGGAGGAGGAGGAGGATCGGGTCGGCCTGGCTGCTGCCTTCACACCCCCCCCCACCCCCACCCCCCGACAGCCAGCCGAAGGAAGGCGACAGCTCCCGCCATCAATCTGACGGCTGTTAAAAATAGAGGCAAACGAGCACAGGCTGAAAAGAGGAATTGC
>PYXC01002417.1:2390000-2647500 GCA_015244755.2 Tenualosa ilisha
GGGCGCAGGCTAGGCTCATCAGCGGCGAGAGCAGCCGCCGCGGCTCGCTGCGTGTTAATGACTGCCGGATACGCGCCGCGCTCCGGACAAAGGAATGATTATTGCGCGGTCAAAAGAAGTTCAAAGACAATCAGGGAATTTTCGGTTTTCCCCTCCGAGAGTCATGTTGGGGGGGGGGGGGGGTGTGTGCGGGGTGGGGGTGTGGGCTAAGGTGGAGGGAGAGAGCATATAAATTAAGCTGAATGTTAAACACACACACACACACACGCACACACACACACACAAGCAAGCTCACACAGATACACACTCTCAGTGCACCCCCTGACTTCAAAGTCCCCGCTTGCTAATTAATGAACTGCGGGCTTCAGTTTGGACAAGTTGTGGTGTGATGCGGCCATAAATCAACGTGACAGGCGTGCTCCTCGGCCCAGATAGGGCCCATCACCCCGTCCCTTGCATCTGATGTAAACACCCGCGGAGGTGGGGGCAGGTGTTGGGGGGGGGGGGGGGGGTTGTCTGAAGGAGGTGAAGACAGATAAACAGAAGACGTTTCTGAAAAAAAAAAAGAGAGAGAGAAGCTAAGAGAGAGAGACAAAACAAAGGCGCGCACCACTTCAAATGTGTTTTCTGTATGATCACAGGAAATGAGTGAAGTCTCAAGAGACGCGTCCTTTCTCTTTCTCTCTCTCTCTTTCTATCTCTGTCTTCTTTTTCTGTCTCTCTCTTTCTGTGTCTCTCCTTCTGTCAGTGCCCCCTCATTTTGTCTGTTTTTTTTTTTGTTTTTTTTTTTTGGTTCAATGAGGTTGCTAGCAGCCATCAAACGACAGAATGCGAATTACGCAGTTTCTCCCCTGCGGCTGACACACAATAACCCCCTGTTGTTGCTTTGTGCCGCTCTTATTTTAAAGACATCAATTTTGAGTTTCTCAAAGATCTTTAACTTTGGATTTGAAGCGCCACAATAAAGGGCTGCCACCGCCACTCTGTGTCATCCGTCAGGGTGGGTATTTTTCTCACGCTCGTGCCACTTCGCGTTAGCCTCCGATTGGTCGAACGCAGCCAGGGTGCACGATTGTGTGCCTGAGCGAGCGCGCGCGCGCGTGTTCGTGTGTGTGTGTGTGTGTGTGTGTGTGTGTGTGTGTGTGTGTGAGCATACAGTACAGAAAGAGAGCAAGCACTGGAGCTCCTGTCAGAGGATGAGACCAGAACAAGAAGAAGAAAAAGGTTGAAAATCAGAGACGGGGTGAAAGTTTGAGCTTACTGTCGTTTTTTTTTTTGTTTTTTTATGTATTAAAGGCAAGGTTGTGTTTACAGGAGGGGGGGACACGTGCAGATGATCAAAGGCATTTTCACCTCATCAGCCATCTCATTCACACACACAAACATTCACACACACACACACACACACACACACAACACACACACACACACACACACACACAGAGAAAGGGTGTAAGAGCCTCCCTGCTATGCGAGGAAGTGTGCAGACTTCATCTAATGTGGTTGGAGGGGGAGCTTTTCCTGCTGTGAAGTGACACTTAAACAGAGCACTCCGAGTCACCGGCCCTGCCGTCAGCCACGCTAATCTCACCTGTCAGTCGCCCTTTTCTCCTCCGTCAAATAGCTACATTTCTCCCTTTCTTCTTTTTCTTCGTCCTCTTCTTCCTACAGGTCTTCAAGACAATGAAATGGCGTAGGCCTTATGATGCCTTTTTTTACCATTGGCATTGCATTTGCATTGCAGTTATAGAATATGATTTGTATTTATCAAAGTATTGACAGTGTAATTCAGGTTATGGCATAAATAGACATAGGTAAATGCAGCCATGCCCCTGAAGGATTTAGTTAGTGTGAGAGTGTGTGTGTGTGGGTGTTTGTGATTGTGTGTGTCTACATGTGTGTGTCTGTGTGTACAGTAGATGAATGTTTGTTTCTGGGTGTGCCTGTGTCTATGTACATTTGTGTGTGTGTGTGTGTGTGCCCGTGTGTTTCTGCATACGTGCGTGTTTCTGCCTGTGTTTGTGCCTGTGCTTGCATGTGTGTATGTGAGTGTGTGTCAGTGTTTGTGTGTGTGTGTGTGTGTGTGTGTGTGTGTGTTGATGTGTGTATGTAGGCCGGTGCAACCGGGTGAGTTATCAGGATATGTCAGGCCCCTATCCCAGCCCTCTCCGGGTGACCTGACGGCCGTGTTGCGCTGAGACCTTTTTTGTGTGCGCTCAATTGTGAGGGGTAAACAAAAGTGGAGTATCCTGTGTTTGGTAACAGGGTGCGGCGCACAGCTTGGCAGCCTGGGCTGCTTTTAATGCCCCCTCCCCCCCCCCCACCCCTCCAGTCCCAACCTGCACCCTCTCACTCTCCACCCCACCCCCACCCAACAACTTTCCCTCTGGAACTAGCCTTGCTTGCTCATGCTCTCTCACATCCTGTACGCCTGTCATGCCACACACACGTTAACCCTGTCTACCACTGCGTGAGATCCCCAAAAGTTCAGAACACGTACACAGTTGTTTCATTCCCCAGCTATTGCTGTGCAGGTGAATGCAGAATGCAGAACATTGCCTCTTCACATAAAGTTCTTTCAGACTACTGGAAGTATGGTCTTAACTGAAACGTCAGTAGCTCTAAAAAATATTAATATTCTATACATTTCTGGAAATGATTTCTCTCTTAAGGACTAAGAAAGTGGAGAGCAGTCTGATTTAGATTATGTGTGCTTTGTGTTCTCTCCGAGGATAGTTCATAGGGTTAACCAGTCCACCTCGTTCCTCTGGAAGACATCTCCCATTTGTTTTGATTTTTGGAAAATTGGGGATATTAGATAATATCCTTTTATTTATTGTTCTGACTCCATGGTGTGTACTCCCTTTTCTCGCTCAAACGCTCTTTCTCTCTTCCTCACACACACACACACGCACACGCACACACATACGCATACAGTCACTGCAAACACAATTGTCTCCTTTTTCTTCTCTTAATTGAGAGCATTAACACACGGAGGGTCTTCCTGAACTTGATCCCGCTCCTCAGATTGGCCTGCTGAGCTCTTTCTTGTTTCTTTTTCCCTTTGGAAACGGCGGTGGCGGAGACGAGTGCGCGAGCATGGCAGCTAGCCTCTGAGCCACCTTCGAGAACCCAGCCCAGCGCAGGAAAGCGTAGCCCAGCGCAGGAAAGCGTAGCGCAGCACAGCGCAGGAAAGCGTAGCGCTGCACAGCGCTGCGACGCTGGTGCTTTTTCTACCTCCGAGAGTCGCTGACGTTGGCACCGGTTCTGGCTCTCCAGCGGCAGTGGATATTAAGAGCTTTTGATTCGGTCACACGTTGTTTGCTGAATTATGAATGGGCGTAATTAAAATCCCGCGGTTCTTATTATGAATGATTAACTATGTTGTTTCATTGTTTGTCATTCGCTGGGCCGCTCGTCGTTAATTAAGCGGGAAAAGGAATGTACCTGTCTCCAGCTCCGTTAGGGGGACGGAGCCACACACGATGAGAGTGGTCCTGCGGTTGTTTGTGTGTGTGCGTGCGTGCGTGCCTGAGTTTATAGCAAATCTCTGTGCCTTAGCAGCTTGTTGCTGTGGTGCAGTAGTGTGTTGGTCAAGATGTGTGCCACTGCTTCTCACTCTCTCTCTTTCTGTGTGTGTGTGTGTGTGTGTGTGTGTGTGTGTGTCTGTCTGTGTTTTTGAATGTCTGTTTGAGACAAAACAAGAGAGATTATAAATTTGAGTTTGAGTTTTAACAACTCTTCTCTTTTCTCCCTCCCTCCCTCTCTCTTCTTTTTTTTCCCTCCCTCCCTCCCTCTTCTTTCTCCCTCTCTCCTTCACCCCCCCCCCCTCCCCTCTCTCTGTCAGGTGTCCCAGTCCCAGGCCCAGATGGCCTTCCAGCAGCAGCTCCTTCAGGTCCAGCAGCTCCAGCAGCAGCACCTGCTCAACCTGCAGAGGCAGGGCCTCCTGACCATCCAGCCTGGACAGAGCCCACTGCCCCTGCACTCGCTCACTCAGGGTGAGTGACACACACACACACACCACACACACACACACACACACACACTTCCATATGCACACATCCATAATGCATACACATTTTCACACAGATATATCATACACACACTTGAACTTACACACACAGTCACTTACACATATACTATACACAGGACACACACACACACACACACACACACACACACACACACACAGTCAGTACTGATGTTTTAATGGCATCATTGTCCATTTAGTGAGCACACACACACTCAGCAGTTCAGTTTGGCAGTGATGTCATGTCGAGTCACAGACACATGATGTCTTGTTTGCCAGACGCTTCCTTAAACAAGACACCTGTATCGCACATCCAAGCCTCTACCTACTCATGGAAGCCGTGTGTTGTTCAGATTTGTTTATTTGTTTCCTCCACTGCCACTATCTCAGTCAGCATATTTCACACACAACTTCCTTCCCTTCTGATTTCCATGGAATATTGAAGATAGACAAATGATCTGTGTCCATGCCCTTTCCTGGTAGTACAGTAAGCAGGGTGTGGTGTCTCCGTCCATCGCTTGCCCACTGACGGGTGTGTCTGTGTGTGTGTGTGTGTGTGTTGGGGGAGGGGGCAAAGACTAAACCCATTGTTGCTCAACTGCTAGCCCCGTCACTGTGGAACACATTGTGTCAGATTTCATAAGAGTTTGATGAGTCAGCGTATGTGTGTGTGTGTGTGTGTGCGTGGGTGTTGTTTTCCTTCCAGGAAGTTTATTTACTTTGTTTGTTTTTTAATATTTTCTCAAGGAGCAGCACCCGGTTGACAAAGACTCTTTCATAAAATGTGTGTGTGTGTGCGTGTGTGTGTGTGTGTGTGTGTGTGTGTCAGTGTGTCAGAGACTGGGTGATAGTTTGAGCTCTTTTGAGCGTTTTTTGTGTTTTCTTGTTTTCTTGTTTTTATGTATAAAAGGTTGTGTTTATCGGGGGGGGGGGGGGGGGGAGAGAGCATGGTGTAACCACACACACAAACACATACACACATACACACACACACACACACACACCCCTCACTTGAGATCAGGCCCTAGCCATAGGCACAGGCGTGGAGGCACTAGTGGCTGAGTCCAGCAAACTGTACAGTGCAGATGTTTGCCACATGCACACACACACACACACACACACACACACACACACACTCACACACACCATGCTCTGGGAAAAGCAAACACGGTCACAAACATTGGCAAATGTGAACTTGAGTGTACACGCACACAAACAAATACGTGTTTACACACTGTAGAAAGACTCCATCTGTCTTGTATCTATGACGTGGCCTTTCATGGGGTGTATTTAATCATTCGGGGCTAACAAAAAAAAAAGGAGACAAACAAACAAAGCAAAACGTCTGAATCAGATCAATGCTTGTGTACGACCAGCGAAGGAGCATTCTATCCCTCCGGCCCAACTGCGTAATGGCTTTGTTTCGGGGAGGAATCCTTTCTGTCTCACTGGCGCGCTGAGATCTTGTTTTCTGGTCAGAGCTGGTTAGGCAGCAGCGGCTCTCTGCCAGTGAGGGATCTGTCCTTGGAAAGCCATCGGCAGTTAACTCAGTGTGAGCCAGCTGTTAAAACACTTACCGCAGGACAGGAGTCTCTCTCTCTCTCTCTCTCTCTCTCTCTCTTTGTCTTTCTCTCTCAGGTTCTCTCTCTGTCTCTTTATTTCTCTCTCTCTCTCTCTCTCTGTCTCTTTATTTCTTTCTCTCTCTCTCTGTCTCTCTCTCTCCCTATCTCTCTGATTTGCCACATTTTCTGCTTGGTTGTTTGAAGTTATTGATGACCTTTCTGTTTTCCACACGGCTGAGTCCTTTCATGCACCAGTGAGAGAGACCGACACCAATCCAGATCTAATCGACAATATTCGGCAACTAGTTAGCGCTGCTGCAAGAGAGAAAGAGGGAGAGAGAGAAAGAACAAAAAAGAGGAGAGCGAGAGAGGGAGGAAGCGCAAGAGATGAATTATGCGGCATGTGGCCGCGTCGAGACCTTGGCGATTATGCCTTTGGCTGCAGCAGCAGATAGCAGATTACAGCTGGGAGGGATTGGTGGGGGGGGGGGGGGTATTTGGCCCCCAGAGATCACCCATTGGCCTGTTTGTTTGCTCTGCAGGCCAGACAGGGCCCTAAGAGAGTCCAAAAATACATCTTGAGTTATTTTATAGAGAGAAGTATATGGCATTATGTTGGCGTGTGTGTGTGTGAGAGAGAGAGAGTGGGTGGCTGTGTGTGTGTGTGTGTGGTGTGTGTGTGTGTGTGTGTGTGTGTGTGTGAGAGAGAGAAGAGGGCAGGGTGAAGAAGAAAAATCTAAGAAATAATTAATACTGATTTGGCTTAATGGGTTAAGAAATAAACACTCTCCCATTGGCCTCTAATTGTCATTTCTATGATATGCTGGAAACGGCTGCAGTTAAACAGCAGGCTGGGAGAACCAGGGCCAGATGCCTCTTGCGGCTAATTATTTTTGCGTCATTTCTTGCTGTCTGCGAACAGGCCCTCGTCTGTTTTCCATTATTAAAATGTGTTGTTTGAGGACATTCTCCACTATCCTCCTTGCACACAAAAGGAACTGTTCTGAGCCTGCACACACCTTAAGCCCTAGAGAGAGAATGTGTATGCGTGCGCACGCGTGTGTCTGTGTGCGTGTGTGTGTGTGTGTGTGTGTGTGTGTGTGTTTTCCGCTCGTTGTGTGGCAGCCAGCGAGCACTCCCAGGTGTGGCTGCCAGGTGTGTGCCTCCGCCCCTCCTCCCTGCTTCCTCCTCCTCCAAACGCTGCCACCGGCTGACGTGTGTGTGTGTGTGTGTGTGTGTGTTTGTGGCCCACTGGCCTCTTCCCACCGGCCCCCCAACACACAGACACACACGCACACACAGATGTACACACACAAACACACACACACGCGCTGCCTCCTCTGCCGCCACCACCAGAGACCATCAGTTAAGTTGTCCAAGAGAGGGCAACGGGACGGTGACAAGACAAATTTGCCACTAATATGAAAGCAAAGAATGTGGCGGCGCGTGAAGCGTTTGCCGCGGCAGAGCGCGGCGGGGAGCACCGGGGACCCGGCTAATACCCTCCCAGTGGCAGTGATTGATTCAGCCGGCCGCCACGGCAACTGGTAATAGTTCCTGCAGCATTAGGACGGAACATATTTTAGGCCTGAGGGGTGCATATCAGGCCGGCAGTGATTACAGGAACATAAACAGAGGTGCACCAGAGGTCCAGGCCCTGATGGAACAATAAACTAATAGTGGTGTCACCGTCCCCCGTTCCCCCTCGTCCCCCTCCCTACCTCCCAGCCTCCCACACCCCCCCGCCCCCTTCCCCTCGTGGCATCTGGGGCCAGTGTGAGCGGTAACAGCCCACTTTAAAAGAGACCAGGGCAGTGGGCCATTTTTTATGCCGCGGATGATGGCTCGCAACTGATGTCGTTATGAACCTTAAATCAACTTTCTGCTTGCTCGAACATGGTCACCTGGGTGCCGCCGAGGTACAAGGACGGGAAAAGGTTGAAGAGCTCGGCCCCAGCTACCTGCCGCGGTAAAAATTGAGTTGTGCCTCCGGTGATCAATCAAGTGTCCCAACAACATACATTTTTTAGAGAGTTCGTCGGCATCTCCCCCCTCATCCTTTAATGAGTGGAGCGGACCGCCGCTGAAAAATGGCGGAAGGTGAGATAAACCAATCCGCCGATATTTGAAAAGAATGACCTGGAAACGTTAGGAATAGAAAAGAGGCACACAAGGGGGTTTTGGAGCCGTGTGTGTAACCCCTAATAGAATGAGACCCCTATTGAGGCAGTGCTCCGTGGGTCCAGGAATGCATTATATTAAAGATATTAATACGTTCGACTGTCATAAGTGATAGATTTTGAAAGGTGTGCGGTTTTTCTCTGACTCCCTGGTGATGACAGAGGAAACAAGTCACACAGAGGACAGAGAGAAGGGGAGAACGAAAGCCAGAACTGGAGAGGGAGAAATAGAGGGATTACAGAGTGGAAAAAGAGGGAGAGAGAAAGAGAGGGAGAGAAGGGGGATCAGGGAGCATGTGCGAGAGACGGCTTCGTCCCACTCCGTTACCCCTTCTCATCAGACGAGTCTATCCGGCGTGGTCTCGTCTCAGTAAACAGTGGTGTCGGGGTCAGCAGGACTGTTGGGTAATTGAGGGAGAGTGGGCCGCCCTGTCAAGCACATCGGCTAAAAATACATCGCACACTGTCACCGGGCACCAAGTGGGGGAAAATGATTGTTCCTGCAGCTGCAACCCAGGACACTTGCTACAACTACAATGACCTTCCCCATCCAACATCAAACCCAAAACTTTCCCTCCAAGGATTTAACCATCTGAATGACCAGCCATAAAAAAAGAGAGAGAAAAGCAGGGCCAAAAAAAGCTAATTCCCAGCACATCCTCATGTTTTTTTTGCTGTAAGATTTTAGCCTTTGACATTTTATGCTTGCACAGTGGTCAACAGAAGGTCTTAACAGCACATCAACATACAGCTAAGAGAAAGAATATTTAAAGACATGCAGAGAAGAACAGATAGACAGAGAGAAAAAAGAGAAATGGGAAGGAGAGACTGTGTGTCTATATTGGCGTCAGGATGAATTACAAGAAGAAAAAAAAAAAAAGGATGCTCCTTGGAACGTGTAAAGGTTATTGATTTGTCCTGCAATAATTTCCAGCTCTCTTTGATATGCAAACGATCCGGCATGAATTTACAGCAATCCTATCAGCCTCGTTTGAGTGCGCTGAGACTCCTGCTCTGCTTGCTGCTCGCTGCTCCTGCAAGACAACCACCCCAGCCCAACCAACCCCACCCCAACCCGCCCCGCTCTCTCCTGAGGCCCCGCGCCTCATTAGGCCACTGTTCTCCATTACGAGCGTAATTAAAATCTTTAGGAGCTTATCAAATTAAAAATGTTTTTTTCGCTGATCATATTGAGATCTTCACCTCGCCGCTCGCCCGTTATTTTGGACCACAACAGGAATAAATTAAGACTAAGCATTTTGCACAATGCATTAGGAAGCTGGCTGCACTCGTGCTCGCTTGAAAAGGACCACTTCTCGTATCTATGGAGAACGATTAAAAAGTGAGGCGGGGATGTGTGGGTGTGTGCGCGTATGTGTATGAATGTGTGTATGAGCGTGTATGTGTGTGTGAAGGGAGGGAGGGAGGAGGTTGGATGGTTTGTGGATGGGGTGGCACTGGCAGTCTAAAGAATATAAACCCATCCCTAGATAAGCACGTGCAAATCATCTTTCATTTGCCATTTGCTCATTTTCAAAAATCGATTTAATTAATTGTAATGTTAAGCGAGTGGTCTTCCCGTCTCTCTCTCTCTCTCTCTCTCTCTCGGCTTAATTCAGCAGCATATCCAAGGGGTCTTTCAACATATTTAAAAACCTGCTCCCCCATTGAAGTATTCATTTATGAATACCCACTGCTAATTTGTGCCCATTCCTCATGAGTACATATTGGGTTTCTCAATATGCCATTAGAGATATAGGATGGCCAAATACATTTCAAATAGTCAAGCACTTAAAAAAGAGAGAGAGAGAGAGAGAGAGAGAGAGAGAGAGAAAAAAGAAAAAAAAAACTTTAGCCTGTGCCCACCATTGCTGTCTTCTTTCTTTTTTTCCTCCTCTTTCGTCCTGTCTGATCTGCACTGTCTCCTTCATGTCAGCTGAAGGCCACATTTTGCATTCTCCCAGACACTGTATATTTGCTCTGGCACACGTATACATGGCTGTGCAGACAGTGGCTGTGTTCCCTCTGACACGGAGCGCTCAGAGTACAAACATAGCATCTCACATTCACCCCACCCCCAACCCCCTCCCACACACACACAAACACACACACAGACACAGACACACACTCCTTCTCTCTGTCCCCAATGTCGCCCTGGGTGTGTGTATCGCTTGTCAGTCAGGAACAGAGAAAAATCACGCTTTATGTGTGTGTGTGTGTGTGTGTGTGTGTGTCCATGTACGGGAGGGAAAGAGTGTGTGTGCGTGTCTGTGTTTGCATGTATACACACATTTGTGATTGAGCAGGAGAGATGTCTTGTCTTCAAGGGATTTTTTCTCCCCCCGCCCCTTTCAAAGGATGTTTGAGCCACTGTGTGCTTGACTTGTTAAATGAGGTTTAAGTCTTCTGTGTCAATTGGAGGCGGTGCACAGCTTTAAGTATTTTGCACATTAATGCGCTTTCCAGAGTATTACCCCAGGGCCTTGTTTGTGTGTGTGTGTGTGTGTGTGTGTGTGTGTGTGTGTTGTTGTTGTGATGTTCCATTGTAAACTTTTATCTCTCTCTCTCTCTCTCTCTCTCTGTCACTGTGTGTGTGAGCTCTCCCTCAGCTTTCCTCTTTTGCTCTTGTGTGGAAAAAAATGATGGTGATTATTCAGATTTCATGCCTTGTCTGGATGTTAATTATTTACTCAGGGCATGAAATCTGTGTGAATGCCAGGGATTTGTGTACACAAACACACGGCACATCACAGGACGGGGTGGAGGGGGGGTGGGAGGAGAAGAAAGAAAGGAGGTGGGCGGGAGAGAGCAGCATCGTTCGCTCTTACACACACACACACACACACACACACGCACGCACACAGAGAGAGACACACACGCAGACACACACACACACACACAGCATCACCTCTGTTGTGGAATTACTTCTTTTTTTTTAATTCCCCTAATTAATACTCGCCTTTGTTTACACATGCTTTGATTTAATTATGTGACGAAGAGTCGGATTAGCGGTTAATTGATTTAATTATCCAATTTGTTTGTTGCAGGCATGATTCCAGCCGAGCTGCAGCAGCTGTGGAAGGAGGTAACGAACGCTCACGTGAAGGAGGAGAACAACAACAACAACAGCAACGGCAGCGGCGCCATCAGTGGCGGAGGAGGCGGTGGCGGCGGCAGCAGCAACGGCCACCGCGGGCTGGACCTGTCGTCGCCGACGCCCGCCAAGAACCCGCTGCTCAACCAGCACGCGGCCACTAACGGCCAGTACATGGGCCTGAAGAGGGAAGGGTGAGTGTCGGGACGCCGCCAGCTCTAGAGGCTAACTAGGCATGCACCAGGCCCAGCCTGGGTCAGTCCACCACGGTTAAGGTCATTACATGCAGGGAACGCCAATGTGGGTCAAGGTTTTTCTAGGAAAAGCAAGAGGTGGAAAAATAAAGAGGGAACCGCGGTGTTTTCTTTCAAGGAAACATAACTACACGGTTGGGATAGAACTACAGCTTCTCACAGCATCTCCTCTCCCTCACACCCCCCCAACCCTAACCCCACCCCAACCACCCCGCCCAACCTTTAAATTGAAATGAGACACATTAGGTGCTGCACCTCCCCATCATCCTTGCCTAAAAGAGAGACAGTGGAGGTGGGGTGAGTGTAGGCCTACTTTCCTCCAATGGAAGAGGCACACTAGTCCTCCCAGGGACTGTGCTTGATGGACACATCCCCATAGGGCTTTGCCCACAAATGAATATTAATTTGTAGTTTGTAAGTACCTCACTATTTTCATTAAGGTGCAGGCTCTCAAACCCCCCCCCCCCCCCCTCCCCCATCCCTGTGTTCCCTGCATAGCCACGGTCAGCAGGGAATTCAAACGAAATACCTGGGAGGCAGTAGGATGGCTTGGCGAGCACATTGCCATTAATTAGTGGGGAGTGGTTGGTTTGTCTGTGCATGTGTGTGTGTGTTGGGGGGGTGGTGGGTTGGGGGTAGATACTATTTCAGTTTTGCGGTTGTCCAACTGCAGCTGTGAAGTAGAAAATCAAATTGCTCGCAAAAGATTTTTTTTTTTTTTTTTTTACTATTATTTTCTCGTTTCCCCTGCTTCTTCCTCCTTCAACAACACAAAAATACACATGCTTTAACCCATGGTGCCCCGTGTTATAATGAAGTTCCATTTGAACTTTAATTTTTCTTTGTTGTCTTTTTCTGGTCACAAGAGACACTCTCTGCAGGAAGAAAATAAGTCTGTTTACTTAAACCTACCATAACCCCCTAAATGATATATCATTAGTTATGAATCCCGCCTTGTTGATACTGTTCCCTAAGTAATTGCATAGTATGACAGAAATGCCTCTCTCTGTCCTGCCCTTCCTCCAGTTTTAACTCGGGCTGCTCATGTTGTGTTCTAAATGTTTATTTGGAAGAACAGCTCCGGAGAGAGAGAGAGGAGAGAAAGAAATCGAGGGGGAAAATAATCCCTCCCTAACTGCATGTGTCTTTGAGGAAAAAATTCATTTGGCCCACAACACGTTTACTTGTTTTTGCGCGAGCCGAGGCGTGATCTTTGAACCGCGCGCTCGAAGCCTCCAGGCACCATGAGCTCACCCCCGTTTACATCAGACCTGAGTCTGCCTGATCAAACCCTACATGTCGCTGGGAAAGCTGTGCAAATGAAAACATGTTTAAAGCTTTCTGAAAACCTCTCGGTCCTTCAAGGTAGTCACACACACATGCGCACACACACACACACACACACACATACGCACAGACAAAGGCCTCTCATTCCCCCGGAAAGCCCCAAACACAGAGCCGGTGACTGAATTGATCTGCGTCTCCCAGAGGGCTATCGCGGTGGATGAACTCAGAGTGACTCCATTACAGCTGCGGCGACTGTGAAGAGTGCCGCAGAGAGAGCCACTTCAGCAGTGGAAAACACACACACACAGACACACATACATACACACTCAAACACACATACACACTCACACTTATAGAAGACTAGAGGAGCATGCGACTGTAATGCTAAATAGCATGCTAGGCCTTATCCGCGTGGAAATCGTCACGCCGGCCGGGAATTGTTAGCTGAAAGCAGGTTTGACATTTCATCCGATTGTCAGGTTTAATAAGTGAGCATTATAGCGCGCCCCACTCCCCCAAACCTCCCCCACCTCACCCCCCAGTCCGTGTCTTTATGTCAGTGGAACACGTCTCTTAGCGCCTGCCCGCCCAGGCCTGCTCCTGTTGATAGCGCATAATACCCCCCAGCGTGACGGAAGCCTGCACTTAGCCACGCGAGACAGACAGCGTGGATGGGTGAGCAGAGCTGAACCAAGACGATGGATCACCTGACTTCTCCCCTCCCTTCCTCCCCCTCCCTTCCCTTCCCTTCCCTTCCCTTCCTTCCCTCCATCCCTCTCTTTCTACATCTCTCGCTCTCACTTTGCCCTCTAGTCTCTCATCCAGTCATCCTCTCTCTCTCTCTCTCTCTCTCTCTCTTTGTCTCTCTCTCTCTTTCTCTTTGTCTCTCTCTCTCTCTATCTCTTCTTTCTCATTCTCACACTATTTTTTGCACGCACCTCTTATGTTACACGCAGCCATAATCCAGTGGTCTCTCCCTTGTGGTCACAATGCGCACACCCCCCACTTAACTAAGCCAAAGCCTCTTCCTTTTAACTGGAGAATAGCAAAGGCGCACAGCTGAATTTGTTGACACCTTTATGTTCATCAACACTGCGCTGGTGGTGGTGAGGTCAGGTGATGGTGGTAGTGTGTGTGTGTGGGAGGGTGTATTGAAATAAAACAACTACACCTCCCAGCCCAGACACCCTCGAAACATCCTGGAAGACACTTGCAAAAATCTGGTCCTCTCTCCTCTCCCTCTCCCCCTCTCTCTATCTCTCCCTCTCTCTCTTTCTCTTTCTCTCTCTCTCTCTCTCTCTCTCTCTCTCTCTCTCCCCCTCCCTCTCCCTCTCTTTCCCTCTTTCTCTCTCTCTGTCTTTCCCTCACTGGCACTCCCTGTCAGAGATTAAAGAAGATGTCAACAGCAGTTCAACACGCGCACGCGTGAGGAAGGCATTCTGAGGCTGAATATTCGGCAAGTATCTTAGATCTGTCAGGAACCAAGCAGGTGTTTCTTTTTTTTCCTTTTAACCACTGACTCCTCAGTTTGACTGAAAGCAAAATTCAAAGCAGTGAGTTTAGTATCGTGTGGCTAAAAAGAATATCCTCCGTAGAGTACACTCATTGATATATAGTCATGTTATTTCGGTCATGTTATATTTTAAATTGGCAACATTAATTCGAAACATCGAGTGTTGTCTCAACCACATCCACAGTGCTACATACGAACGTACAGTTGCTCGCAGGAGAAGAAAAAGACCCAAATATTGTTTCATGCAATTTATCCCCACAAGAACAAATGGCTGTGCCTTAATCCGGGGATTTGAATAGATAATGGGTTTTCTGGCCGAAACCGAAATAGAAAGCGTCTCATCCTGCCAGAGCCTGAACTTAATGAACTTTTAATTGATGTGGTTTTTCGCGAGTCCTTTTTGTCAGGCAACAGACACGACCCACTCTGCTGATGGACCTGTTTTCTCCGTGCGCGCATCTCAGATTGGTTTACAGTGAGCCTAAGTACCGTGTAGTTAGTTTCATGTGTCATATAAAATCTTGCCCAGGCACCGCGACGCCTGCAACTAAAACCTTAAGTGCCTCCGCAGGCATCACTCACCGGCCCTTTCACTTCCTCCTTAAAGGAAGGGAGGGGAAATTCAATCGCCGCGAAAAGAGAAGACACACACACTCATGCACGCACACACACACGCGCACACACACACACACGCCGAGACGAGACGTGCTGTTGCTTTTAACGGACCCACGAGATGCCCACCTCTCTCTCCCACCGAGCCGCATTCCAAATCCTCCACAAATGCACACAAATGTGATGGATGGATGGATGGATGGATGGATGGGCGGGTGGAGGGAGAGAGGGATAGAGACGTTCCTGTCCGCTGCGCTGTCGGTTGGTTGGTCTGTCTGTCTGTCCGTCTGTATGTCTGGCTGTCTGTGCAGGCCTGTCAGTCAGGAAACCGCAAGGATGAACAAATGCCTTGAATACCCCCATGGCTCCAAGTCTGAATCTCTCTGAGTTGCTTTTTTTTTTGCTACTTAATGAAAATTGGCCCAGTTTGGATGAACCTGCTGAAGGAGAGACAGATAGAGAGAAGGAGTGATAAGAAAATAAAGAGAGAGAGAAAGAAAGACAGAGAGAAAGAGAGGCTGTCAGAGCAAAGATGCATACAACCTCACACATACACATATATACAAACATACACACACACACATACATACACAGTCACCAGAAAGCGTATTTGCGGATTTAAGCTAACTTCAGCTTCCTTTCTGCACTATTGCCTCATACTACTGTTGTCAGCCAATCCCAAAGCGCCCAGCTTTCCGAGCTGTTGAGGAGATGAATAGCGCTCTTCAGCTGAACACTCATCGCCATCACTACCACCCCACCCCACCCCACCACCCTGACCATTCTCCCCTTTAATTGATCCAGCACTCCAAGAAACGATGATAATGAAATCATTCTGCTGAAAGCCCCTGCGTGTGGCTGGTGATGGTGGTGTTAGAGGTGGTGTCAGAGGTGTGTGTGTGGGGGTCTGGGGGGTGTTGTGGAGGGTGATGTGTGTGAGAGAGAGCCTTGAGACACTGGTGGTGAGGAGGTGGTGTGTGTGTGTGTGTGTGTGTGTGTAGTGTAGTGTAGTGTAGTGTAGTGGAGAGGCCTTAGTGCAGCGGTGAGTGGTGTTGTGACTGTCGGTGTCAGCCTTGTCTAAACTCCGCCGCGGCCCTGCAGACACCGACCCGCTCAGCGCTCATTAACACCGGCGCCGCAACGCTGCTCGGCACCTCGATACGCGCACCCAACATGGCGGAAAATTATCTTGCGACACAAAGCCACCCTCCTGTCCCTTCATTCACAGCTACCCATTACTAATGCGCGCACCTCAACGAGCTCATATGCTTTGTCGAAAATTACACATCTGCTTAATCACTTTCTCTCTCCCTCACCTCTCTGTTCTACCAATCTAGTCTTCCTCTCCTCCTCCTCCTCTTCCTCTTCCTCCTCCTCCTTGCTCTCGCACGCACTCGTAAAGCAGATGACACGCTTTTCCCACATTTTTTCGGTAACAAGATCATTAGAGCTCCCTTTCCCCCCCTGGGCTGCCTGCCTGCTCCATATACTGTGCCACTTCCTGACACACCTGCACACCGAGAGAAAGAGAGAGAGGGAGAGAGAGAGAGGGAGAGCTCTGCTTCAGTCAAATTTTAAAACTCAGCCGGCTCAGGAGCTTACACTTTTCTACTTCTTTTTTTTTTTTTCTCTCCCTCTCTTTTTTCCGTCGCTGCCAAATAAGGTCACAATGGGAAGGATGGAGGGAGGAGGAGGAGGAGGAAGAGGAAAAGCCCTGAATCCCAAACACTTCTCCAGTTTCACTAATGTAGATCATTTGGCGCAAATTCTGTCATTTACTACTATTTAGTCATCCAGCCATTTAGCAAGGGCACTCGTGCTGGCGAATCCCTCCACTCTCGCCACTATTTAATATCTTATTAATACAGAATTAACCAACATGCCTACTCAGAAAGAAATTACGTTTAAAAAAAAAAAAAAGGAAAGCATGTCTTTAAATTAAAAATCAGTGCTACGTTCACCAGTCGAGACATTCCTTGTTAAAAACTCATTATAGGAGATCTTCCACATCTATTTATTGGCTGTATCAAAACAGACGTCTTAATGTGTATGCATAATTCATAATTGAATTTTTTAAAAAATATTTCTGCCTTTTGCGAGGGGGAAAAAACTGTTAACCACATTCATGAATGCTTCACTGCCTCCTAATTGCAATGCAATTATCACTTGTTATGAACAATGTGAACTCTTAAGCAAGTAATTATAATACAAGGGAACCTGCGACGACCCTTAAAAATTCTTACTTGAGGTACAGCTTTGCTAACATTGCCACAAAATGAGATTTTAATCTCAACATTGCCGTGGTTTAATTCTGTGGGGCTCATACATCAAATTAAAATGGATGACTTTTCCCCCCTTTTCCTTTTTTTTTATTTTAAATTTTTATTCTTTTTTTCCATTTTTGATGATGTATTCCAGTGGGTATACACAGAGTTGCTTTCAGAATACACACAAAGCCTTTCGTTAAAAAAAAGACCCTATGCGTAAGGAAAAAAATAAAAGAAGGTATCCGTGTCTACGTATGTTAGACAGGCACTAAGATGAATTCCCTAGCGCTGGCACTCTGGGAATTTGACTGTGGTGGGTCCCATCTTTCTCCTACTCCTCCTCCTCCTCCTCCTCCTCAGTGAGCTGAGTTGGAGTTGCATGCCTGGTGTTGTCTGAGGCAGGCGAGCGGTTGCTGTGAGAGACCAGCAGCACAGGTGGTAGCGATATAGGCCAGTCCCCCAGGCTCTTGTAGCACAGAGTTGTGTGGCTTGTTCGCTGTCTGAGTCCATATGGCAGCCCGTCTCGCTTAGATACAAACACTGGCATAGACACACACACACACACACACACCACACACAGATACTTTCACATACACACACAAACGTACTCATACCCCTCATTGCAAACTGTGGTGGAATCCTGCTCAAGTACACACCCCCCATCCCAGCCCCCTCTGCTCTCCATTACCCTACTGCAGGACATATGGAAGATGTTGTGTAGTTTGTTTTGGGTGCAGAGAGTGGGTACCAAGAGGCATTTGTGACCCCCTCCTCCCCAGCCTTCACAAGCCCTAACCTCCTCCGTAAGCCTGATCAGATGTGCGCGTGTGAGTCGCTGCCGCCGCGGCCCGGTCCAGCGAATAAATTGATCACAGGCCGGAGTGTTTACTGTTTGTGCTTGGCGGGAGAGCGGGCCAGATGGATTAAGGCGCTTCCTGTTGTGGGAGAGGCCCCCGTTCCCTCCAGGTGGACGCCGGGGACATGGTTCAGCGGCCGGGGCAGAGGGACACAACCGCAAACGTCCCGCGCGGCCCCCTCGCCGCCCGGATCAGAGCGTTCCATGACTTCGGTCAGCTTTACAAAATAATTACCTATTGATTGGCTTTGTCTCAGCTCACCACCACCATGTCGTCCTGCAGACAGACTAGTGGTCACCTCCAGCCTCCAGAGAGGAAACTGGGGTCTCATAGCAACACAAATCACACACTTCCCAAAGTTGAAAGGTCACCTCAAAACACTCTGTTTTTTTACACAAAAGAAATCGCTGGGCAAGCGAATATTTTTTTTCTTTTCTTCTTTGCTCTGAAACATCCTCAGCTGTTTGTCGGTTTGCACTTGATCTGCAAAGTCGGTTACACAGCAAATTCCCACCCGTCACGTGTATGACCATTTGTATAGCGCGCCTAATGTGTTCTTCTTTTTTTTCCCCCCCTCTCTCTTTCTCTCTCTCTCTTGTTTCTCGTCACAGCTCCACGCTAGAGGAGCAGTCTCATCACAGTCACCCGCTCTACGGACACGGCGTGTGCAAATGGCCGGGCTGTGAGGCCGTGTTTGACGACTTCCAGACATTCCTCAAGTAAGTGTCTGCTCAGTCCTTTGAAAAAGAAATCAGTGATCTGTAATCTTCAAAAGAGAGAAAAGTAAAAAAAAAAAAAAAAAACTCCCTGATAGTTTCGAAGCAGAAGGTTATCTCAGCAGTGCCCCTCCATAGGTCTTTGGGTGTTGCGTTATTTATTTTATTTTATTTTATTTATTTATTTCTTCTACTATTTCGTGACCCTTGACTTTAGCCATTGTCTTGTGTATTTATTCACCGCTACAGGTGTAGGCAGTGTTTACCGGGGTGGGAGTGGGGGTTGTCCGGGCGGGGGTGGCAGGTGGGCAGGTGAGGTGGACGGGGTCCAGGGTCTGAACCCGGTCTCAGTGGTGCGGTTTCTCCTCCGGCTCAGCGAGGGGCTGGTGATTCCTGTCATTAAAGTGCACATGCCCGTGGTGCGACGCTGGCAGTTTTTCCCAAACAAACAACAGGAGGATGTTTATCTGCGGCCGCCGACACTTGGGGCGCGCTGCGGGTTTGCCCTTGTCTCTGGACACGGAGAGGGCCACCACTGTTTCCCCTTGTCTTCTTCTCCACCCCAACCTCCTGCTCTCCCTCTCCCTCTCTCCATCTCCTTCTCTCTCTCCCTCTCTCTCTCTCTCTCATCCTTCCCCTGTCATTTTCCCCCATGCCTCTGCTCTCTGCTCTCTGCACTCTCTCTTTCTTTTCCCTCCCCTGGCTGTAAAGCCCAGCTTTAGGGGTCACCGCCCCGGTAAATGTCCTCTCGGCTGAAATGGCCTGTTTGGCTCAGAGGGCCCTCTGCCACCTGACGGGTGAGAGCACAGTTCCAGCTTCCTCACATTCAGTCAGCACAGCACAACACAGCGCAGGCCAGTCACAACTGGGCCCATTTCAGCCCTGACACCACCCGCCCTACACACACACACACACACACACACACACACACACGCGCGTACACACACACACACAATTTCCTCTTTTCTCCCTCTTTCCCTCCTTTCCCTCCCTTCTCCGCTTCTCCCTCTCTCCCTTCATTTTTGTTCTCTTCTCCTCTACTCTCCCCTGTTCTGCTCTTCACCACTCATCTCCTCTTCACCACCCTCTCTCTTATTTTCACCTCTCTTCTCCTCCCCTCCCCTCCTCCCATGTCTCCTTCTCTTCTCCACTCTTCCCTCCTCTCCTCTCTCTTCCCTCTCCTCTCCACTCTTGCTACCTCCTCCAATCTCCACTCCTTTCTCCTCCACCCATCCAGGGGTGACCTGGTCCTTTGTTTGCCCTGCTGGCCTCTGGCCGGTCTGGGCTGGGGCTGGGGCTGGGGCTGGATGAGAGGTGGAGGGATGGCTGTGGTAATCTTCCCTGTGTGTAATCCAACACATAGCTTGGCCATGGCCACAGGGGCGGGCCGAAGATGAAAACGTCTGTAGTGTGGCAGCGGATCAATGGCTTTCTGTCACCCTGGATTAGGTGCACTTTAAACAAGATATGACACAATTCCATTATGGGAGGAGGGAGAGATATCGAGGGGGGGGTGTAAGTAAAACAGGGAGAGTGGAACACCAAGGGGCCCCAAAGCAACAGCACACACTCACACAGAGACACACATACACACAAAACCCCTCATACACAAAGCATGTAGTCAGATAGGTGAGTCCACAGCTGTGTTGAGCTCACGTTGTTTCTCTTACCTCTCCTAGCCACAGGCAGTCACCCGTAGACAGGTTTATTCAAAGCCATGTTTAAAAAGCTCAAGGCACAGTAAACTGTGGAGAGATCACTTTGCAGATAATAGTTTAAGCTCTGTTAGACTTCTGTTTACCAAAGAGAAATATTGAAAAGCCTTGACCAGTGTGAGGGAGGGAACGTTGAACCCGAAAAAAGTAAGGTGCGCGTTTCTTGTTTTCCTTCTCACTGACGTTGAAATATTATTTGTTACACTTAGTTCCAGGTGTTGTAAAAAGACTGCTTTGTGTTTGTGCATTACGGCCGAGGGCTTGGTCCAGTCGGCTGCGTTTTCAACTGGGCTCTGACACCGACTCCCCAGCTTTTTGTTTATAGAAATGAGAGGAATTAGAATTTGAGCACTCTCTAAAAGCCCTCTCTCTTTAAAAAGTTACTAAGTGCACTCCGCGCTGTTTTTACAAGCGTTTTTATCATGGCAACATCTTGTTTACTTTAGTTGCCTGCCCTAAACTGCTTGGAACATGTTAAGAAAACATTTGGAGAGCCTCCACAAAGCCGCCTTTGTTTAACGACGGGGCGGGAGTGCTCGGCGCTCACCAAGGTGTTAACTCTCCAGTTCTTAAGCACTTCCACATGAAGCACAAAAAAAAAAATCCTCCCTTTTCCTCTCCTCCCTTCCCGGTTTCTTCACTAAATTAATCACATACGTACGAAAAAAATGAATAAAATCGTTCAGGTGGATGACAGTACCCCCCCCCCCCCCCCCCCAATAAATGTGGCTTCATTGGGCAAGACAGAAAGCGGGGGAGGGGGGTTGCGGTTGTGCGGCGTGATTTTTGGAGGTTAGACGAGAGCGCAGTCGACATCGGCCGGGGCTGAAAGCAGCGCGGCGGTAATGAGAAAGGTGAGGAGGACGCTAACGTCAACCAGATTTTCGTCTCTCCATGCCAACAGAAACAGAGCGCTCAGGCCCCCAGAAATGTTGTTTTAAACTGAGTGTGTGTTTATTCTATCTTTGAAAGAAAACATTACATACCTAGTTGCACTATCCTGATAAATAAAAAAGAGGCCAAATGGAATTCCTGTTCTTTTCTTTTCCCCCTGTCCTTTTTGAGCGCTGGGCTCCAGAAGCTAGGGTGCGGTCCCATCCACGGGTGTACAGCCCGGGCTCCTCAGGAGGGGTCATGACCTCTACCTCTGTGACCTTTCCAGAGGTCAAGTGAAGGCAAACATTGCACTGCCATCTAGTGCTGTGCCCACAGTGGCTTTCATATTTCTGTCTGTGCCTTTCTCTCTCACACATATGCCTTCTCTATTTCTCTCTCTCACACATATGCTTTCTCTATTTCTCTCTCTCTTTCTCTCTCTTGCTGACAAACCTGCAAACTGTGAGAAAGCGATTTTTTAGCTTTCTCACAGCAGTATTTTTTTTTTTCTTTGTCTTTTTTTGGGGGTGTGGGGGGTGTGGGGGTGAGCTCTAATCCCTGTGTCACACTCCAAGAGTGCAGTGGGAAATTACAGATACAGATAACTGAACACACACAATAAAGACGCAGATAAATGATATTACATATGCTCTGGTACAATATAGGCTGGGCATTACCAATGCACACTGGATGGGAAGCATATGCAGAAAGCCCTCTGGGGACTGCGTAAGCTGCATGGAATGAATGATGGTGTTTTTTTTACATTAGCGGGTATGTTTGCCCAGACCAACCGTGCCTTGCACTGCCAGAGCTGCACAAAAAAATAAAAAATAAAACAAAAAACAAAAAAAAAGGGAAAAAAAGCGTCAAACTAGTGAAGGTTCCCCGCGAATGGTCATCCACCCACCACTTCAACCGGTCTCCCACCCCTCTCCATCTTACCTCTTTAATGGCCCAAAAGTAGGTTCAGAACAGGCCCACTCAATGAGATGTAAAATGCTGACTATTTAAGAAATGTCTATTTAACTTGTTTTATTGTGGCAATTTACATTAGTGACTGTCATGCTGCCAGAAAGCTTTTAAAATCGGATCCGTTTGAAGTCCAGGAAAGTGACACATGCCAACGCTCATAGTGTCTCCCAATGTCAATTTCCCCCCTCTCCTCTCCCATCCCCGACTCCTCTTGTCCAGACACAGTGCACGGGCCTGCATTAGAGCCATTTGAATATTTCATTTCCTATTTAATTATGCACTGTGACTCTCCATGTCATTAGAGGGAAAGGATGGGGCGGGGGGAGGGGGGTGGGGATGAGGGGATGGTGGTGGCAGTGAAAAAAATGAAATGTAACAAAGGATGAAAAGAAGTGTGCGAGAGGAGGAGTGGGTGGAGGGGTCGGTGGGTGGATGTGGCTTCCGTGAACGGTGAAAATTCCGAAGCTCGTCACGTACGGCCAGGCGAAGCGGCACTCCTCATTCAAAATGCACTTCAGGCCAGTTTAACGGAGGCTAAGATGTCTTTGCCTATTTCACTTGCTCACCGAGACGAGGTCTGGATGCTCTGAGATTTAAGCCCTGCTTGCAATTTTGATCAGATTCATGTTTCTTTATTTATTCAGTCATTCATTTATTTGGTTTCAGACAGACGTTAATATTAAGAAAGGAGACAATAGATTTCAGCAAGGTCAAATTGGGTGGTGTACATGGATCTACTGAACATGACCAGTATTCTTTTCACTTTGGTTCATTGGATATGTTAGTGATATGTACAGAATGCAGAATAGTTGCCCAATTTTTTAAGGCAACCAGCATCCCATTTTTTTCACTCTTTGGAAATAGCCAATTGAAAATACCCCAGCCAAGGTGTCCATACATTTTCCCTCCCAAGGTTGAAAGTACTTTTTCTACCTCTTCAGAACAGTCACACAGACTTGTGGCATCTATCTGTGTTCCACATCAATCCTCCACAGCTTAGGACATGCATGGCTGCCTTTGCCTGATTTGGCCCTCATATTTTAAATGCACAGATATGTTGTGTGCATGTCAGGCGCCTGCGCGTCACACCCCGACCTGCCATGCCGGCCCCAGATTTATAAGGCCGTCAACGCGTCTCCCCCCTCTTCACGCCCCCCAATCCCACCACCCACCCAACTCTCAGCCAGGGTGGGCCCACTGGTGATTTGCGGTAAGCGACGAGAAAAAAAAGTGCATTTGAACAGATGAGAGTATCTCTCCGCTCCCCCACCCCCCTCCTCCTCCTCCTCCTCCTCCTCCTCCTCCCCCTCCTCCCCCTCTCTCCTCTCTCCTCTCTCCTCTCCCGGCACGGTTGCTGAGCCCACAGCCATGCCTTGGTGACAGTGACCTACATGGTCACCGAAGATGTGATATAATTTATGATATATATAATATATTGGATCCATTAGTGAGCATAATGAAGTAGTGAAATGAAAGGGTATTTGTGAAATCAGTTCAAACATCCTGCTCGGATTATGATTAAATGATTAATGGAATGCCCCTGCATAAGCATTTTCAAACAGTAATTCATGCGAAGGCTGATAAAAATCCTCCAATCATATTTCCTTCAGTCGCCAGCCTTATCTGCGCCATTTTATATAAATCACGGGAAAAAAAGAGGAGAGCAAGAAGGAAGAAAAAGAGGGGTGGGGGGGTGCGCTGTCTGTGTCTGAGAGAGCTACTTATTTAGATTAGTTATAAACGTGCTGGAAAGAAGAACATCTTCGCCCCGGTATAAAATAATCGCGCATAATTATATTCATAATTCAAGTCGGTGACAGATTCCATCTCTCTTTTTCTTGTTGTCCTCTGCCTTTCCTTCTGGCTTCATCGGAGTTCTCTTAATCTTGATGACATAATTAACAATGGAGAAAGGCACAAAAATAAGGAGAATCTGCCGAGCAGAAAGAATAGGGAGAGCAGATCTCTCTGTAGTGCCCTCACAGCAGAGGAGAGGAGAGGAGACCGAGAGAAGGACACGGAAGGCATTATTCACTGCACACATTTTCACCTGACGCGCCCATGTCATTTTCCCTTATCTGTTCAACTTAAGTTTCTGTAGATATTGCCACCTCATGAAATATGCATTCCATCGATTTTAACTTTATTGAGATTTTATGTATCTTGTGTGATTCACGTTTGCGTAAAGTGTCCAGGGAAATGTAATATATTTGCAGGGCTGATATACCTGTATTTGCTTTTCATTATCATAATATGTGTGTGCGTGTGTCTTTGTGTCTGTGTTTCTGAACACTACTGTGCATTTGTGTGTGCAGTATGATTTTTTTTTTTAGTCATCAGTTGTTTCCTCAGATTTTTTAAGAAATGGCCACCCTTAGGAAACGTAAATCATTTTGCTCCCGTTGTCATGAATTGTGCTGCGTATTCCGTGGTCAAGAGTTGTGCCTTTTGGTGTCTGCAGAGACGTGACAGTCAAGTGAACTGATCTCATCTCTCTCTCTTTCTCTCTCTCTCTCTCTTTCTCTCTCTCTCTCTATCTCTCTATTATGTGCGTGTAGGCATCTGAACAGTGAGCACGCCCTAGATGACCGCAGCACGGCACAGTGTCGGGTGCAGATGCAGGTGGTCCAGCAGCTGGAACTCCAGGTACTCCTCTCTCCTCCGCACCACCCTCTCCCCTCTTTTCCTCTCAACAAAGTGATTTTTATTTCTCCCTTCATCTCTCTGTCTCTCCCCCCATCCACCACCGCCACCCCAACACCACCCTCCAACACACATCTCCCACCCCAACCGCCCCACCACCCATCCATCCACCCCCCCCCCCCCCCCCGTTTGCAAGATATGACCAGTGGGTCAGAGATGGAAGGGGGCTGGAAAATGAAATTATTTTGTACATTTGTGAGTAACCAGTCATTAAAACTGTGTTATGTATGCATGACAGCCAGGCAAAAGATATATGAAGGGCCTGGGGCTACGCACAGAAGATAATTACATTTTGAATTTTACTGGCTTTTAAAGTCATTTATGACTTTTAACTGTTTGGCGCTACAATAAAACACTTTGTGAAATACTCTGGGCAGCTGGCACTGGTGTAGACTCAGTCCTCCAGTCCTCCATTATGGATATGGTAGAATGGGCAGAGGACTCCTTTTTTTAAAGATGAATCGTGTGTCCGACAGACCACAACATGCACCCGCCTTTCAAGGCATCTCTAAAGAGTAGAGATTTATTCTAAGGGCACGATTGACGAGACAATCGAGATTTCAGTTTGGTTGATACACCAGTGCACGGACAGTCGGTCAGGTCCACCAGCGAAGCTCTCTGCAGTTTAAAGCTCTTCATCCCTAATGACCTCTGGGTGATAAACTGCTCTTATCTCCCACTGTTTTCAAGAATGCTGTTTTGTAGTGTCTAGACAGCAGGGAGGCAATACAGTAGTCTCCAATCCGTACCCATAGTAGATATTCTCAAATATTTCCCAAATCTCTGTAGTTGACTATTCTCATGTTACATGTGGACACACACACACACACACACACACACACACACACAGGACGCACACTCTTAGTCGGGACCAACCAAGCAAGTGTCCTGGAGTGTCCCCCACCTCAGCCAAAGAGAGTGGCAAATGACGAGAGTTTATCGGACAGAGCATGTCCTCCCACCTTGATGTGAAGTGGCCGAGCAGGCGTGGGAGAGACGGGCGAGAGCGAGAGACCCAAAGAAAGAGAGCAGAGAAGAACAGGTAGAAGATTAAGGTCCCAGTTTAAGCCCAGACAACCCCCCCCCCCCACACACACACACACCACCCCACCCCACCCCCATGCCCTTCCCACTGCCCCCATCCCAGGCATGAATGGCTGCTAGTCACTGCAGTATTGTGCCCTATTTCTTTCCACAGCCGCCAGTGTCAAAGAGCAAGCCTCAGAGCACAGCAAAGAGGCCTCTAATGAACAGACCGGCTTTTCATTTACAGTGTCCTGTCAGTCCCTTTGATCCCTCGGCATGGAGATTATTTGTGCCTTTCCTTTTTTTATCCAAAAAACAAAAAAAACCCACACAGATCTGAAAGATACCAGACGAAGCAATGAAGGGAGAGGAGGGGGAAAAAAAACGACAAACAGAAATAAGTAGCTTTACAATGTGATTCTGGGCTCATTATGCGTTTGAATCCATGTGTTTGTTTTTCTCCTTTTCTTTTCTCCTCATTACAGTTAGCGAAAGACAAGGAACGTCTGCAGGCAATGATGACTCATCTACATGTCAAGTCCACTGAGCCCAAAACTACCCCGCAGCCTGTGAGTAGCAGCCCCGTCATATCTCTCTCTATCTCTCTGTCTCTCTGTCTATCTGTTGGTATCTGTCTTTCCCTTTCTCTCTCCCTCTTTCGTTTGTCTAATTGCTAGACGGAAGTGTTTCTTAACATATTTCATTTTTTCTTTTATTTTTTTTTTTTTGTTTTGCGTTCTTGGGCTGTCGGCTGAGAGACAGCTGTTGGATGCCGCCCGTGTGCCATAAATATGCTCGCCTCATCACATCTGTTGACATCTCCTGTTCCGCGTTTCGTCTCCGCAGTGATCCCTCAAACAAACGGCGCACTCTGTGTCAACAGATAATTATAGATCAATGCCACCCCAGCTCCCACCAGAGCTTTAGTCGGGGAATTCGCTCTACATTGGACGTCCATTTGTAACATATGTATGTAACTTCCAAATGGAGTCCTAGATATTTAGGTAGTGACATTTCTTTTCTGTTTCTCATTTGGAAATGGTGGTGATCAGGAGTAGCAGTTTTTGGGGTGTCTGTGAACACAAACAGTGTGTACCGTGTGTAACGCCTGAAAAGCAAGTGGCGGTTGAAAACTACTCTGTTGTTGTATATCATGCTTTGCTGCCCCCCCCCCCCCCCTCCTTTTTTGCTCATGTTGGGTTTGTGTGGCAGTGCTTTGTAGGCAGTGAAAGCAGTCAAAAGCATCAATGCTGTAGGGCTAATGTCATAGCAATAGAAAAGAATGGAAGAAAGGATGAAAGAGACCGATAGAAAGAGAGAGAGCAAAAGAAAGAGAGGCCTGCCATGGCCTTCACACACACACATCCTGTCTGTGTGTGAAAAGAGAGAGGACTTCACTTTCTCTCTCTCCGCACTATGGCACACTAATCATTTATTTACAACTCAGACCAGGGTTCCTCTCCTCTCCTCTCCTCTCCTCTCTTTTCTTCTCTTCTCCGTGGCAGGCAGGCAGAGAGTCAACAGCGGTGGCCCCCGCAGACACGCGGGTGACAACAGCCCACCACCGCTCTTCTCCTCTCCTCTCCTCTCCTGTCCTCTCCGCTCCTCTCCTCTCGGGCTGCCTGTCTGACGCCTGTGTCACCCTCCCTGATTGTGAGGATTAGTGAGCGGGACGGGCCCCTGACACGGAGCCATTTGGATATGAAAAGTGGCCCTGCGTGTCTGATAGCATTGTGAGCCATTCTCACTAACCCCCCCTGAGGGGAGTAAGGGTGTGTGTGGGTGGGTGTGTGTGTGTGTGTGGTGGGGGGGTTAGATGTAAAGCATGCCACTCGTGGGGGTTATTATTTCCCTGTTCGCTCCATTCAAATGTCCTCGGCAGCATTCAGTCAGACAGCGAGACACACAGCGTCTGCTGCTGCTCTGTGTGGTTAGGGGGTAGTGTGTGTCTGTGTGTGTGTGTGTGCAAGTGTGTGGAGAGGCCCTCCGCTTAGCTGTAGTGGGGGGAAACTGGCCTGAGTTCACCTCCATGCAGGTCAGAGGAGGTTCACACAGGTGCATCGATCCGCTTAATTGTCTCCATTGATCTTCTTAACTGTTCTTATTTGTCCACTATTTACCAGACCATCACAGAAGTCATTCAGGCCTCCACTAAACATTTGTTTCTACTGACTCAGTCTTAATGCTTAATGTTAAGAAATCAGTCGTCCAAACTGATATTTTCACACAACATGCTTCTGTGATATAGAAGGAAAATGCTATTTCAGGCTAAATTCTTGTTATTTACAACATTTACAGAGTGTTTGTGAGATCTGATTAAACAAGCTGTTTGTTTGTAAGTGTTAATGTGTGAGTGATTGAAGCGAGTGAGCGAGTGTGTGCGTGTGCATGCTTATGTGTTTATCATGGCGCTTTGTGTGTATTAGCCGAGTTGATGTCACGAAGCATTCTTGTCAGAAATCTGACCTTTCCGCCGCACATAATTAAGGAGAGGCTTTTATTTTGCGTGTGTGTCTGTGTTGTTTATTTTCTTTGGCCGCGTGGCGAGTCAAAGCCAGTATAATTAGATCACCAATTACCATTTAATTAATTTCTGTCTGAAGTCTCATTTTGTCTGGGCTTTGGAAAGAGCCCAAATCGTGACGGAGACAAAGGGGAGGCTATTACTCGACTGTCTGGCCCATTGTTGAGGCAGCGCTCTGTTTAGGGCTGACGAATATGCATGAAACGCCCCACAAAGACGGGTAATCCAGAAGGGGGGAAAAAAGTCAGCTGTTGATGTCCAAAAAAAAAAAGAAGAAAGGGAGGAGGGGGGGGGTGTAGAGGGGGTGTAATCAAAATAACAAACTGAGGAGTCATTTATTTAACTTGTGATTTTAAACTGTCACAGCGGAAGAAAATATGTACTGTTAGATAACGGATGCGCAAGATTCGTGCGGTTTGCCAAGAGCCATGTTTGAGACACGCACTGCGCAAATAAACAGATGTGCGGTACATTAACAAACGAGTGTAATTATTTTTACAGAACCAAATCGCACCGCTTACTGGGAATAAAAAGCACTTCAGCCAGCAGCCTATCATTGTAATGGGTAGCAATTGAAAACAACGTGAGGAGTGGGGGAAGAGGAAAAAGAGAGAGACGGCGAGCGAATCAAGACACGTCAGGAGAATGCAAGATGGTCACAAATGCCCAGGGTGGAGACAATGCCATGTCAAGGAGAAAAATTTGCCATCGGTGGCAGGCCCAGATTTCTTTATTACATACCTGTCCATCAAGTGGAACATCTCGGCGGTAATGACCGCTAATAGGGTAGGTGGTAATTGGGTGGCCATGAAGGATCCTTGCGCTGGGGGGTTAGATGTTAAACACGGTCTGCTCACTTGCACCTGGGTGCACCCCCCGTCAACCCCACACACACACCCCCACCACCGTCTCCACTGTCACCCATGCCATTATCAGAAAAAATTAGACATCCGATAGCACCAAAGCAATTGACAGCCTTGACATTTCATTAATTTGTTAGCACAATCCACAAATGATTGTCAGAGATGAGACGCCTTCTCTCAACCACCATCACCACCACCCACGCCTTCCCTCCCCCACCCCACCCCACCCCACACCACACCCCCGTTAACCGCTAGTTCTGACAGCACTCCCACTTCTCACCCCCCCCATACACACACATATACACACATCCCCAAACACACACACACACACACCACTTCCAGTCCTTTCTCTCACTCCTCCCAGACTGGAGTCATGTTTAATTTGGAAACGGGCCTCCTTTAGGCAAATTAGCAATTAGAACAATTTTGCGAGAATATGTATATGTGTCATTAGTTTCCCACAAATTAATAGCGGGAGCACGGGTCAGGCGCACATTTTCCACTCGACTGCCACGGCAGCGCCCGGTTCCAGCCAGCCCCCGCCTCGCCTCCTCGCCTTGGCCCCCGTCGCTGCTGCCGCCACCGTTCGTTCGTTCGGCGCGTCTGCTACTGCCGCTGCAGCTGCCGCAGCTCTGGTCGCCCCGCTTACCTCGCCGAGCTCTCTGCTTAATTAGTTTTCCTTACCTGCATTATTGGTGATGTTACACCCCTCTCCTCATCCCTCAACCTTGCCTCTCGACAACAAACACCCCGTTTCACCGACTCTCCCTCTCTCTCTCTCTCTCTCGCACACACACACACACACAAAAAAAAGAGCGACACTTTTATGGCAGAATGTTCTGGAAGCGTGGTTCGCCGGGGCTCAGCCCCTGATGATGGGGGTCAGCCGGCTCCAGTGTTTAATCATCGGATCACCCCACCATAAGCATCTCCTAATTAGAGTCCTTACAATACAATTTTCCCTGGTAATTAGCCCAGATTGGCTGCTTCCTGTCGCCGGCTTATTAGTGGCTTCGCAGCGGTAGGTGAGGAGCCCGCTGTCATTTGTCACGGCTGTTGGAGAGTCTCACCTCCCTCGGCCTCCTACCACCCCCACCCCCCCCTTCCTCCTCCACCTCCTTCTCCTCCTCCTCCTCCTCCTCTGTCACCCACCCCCCTCCCCAGCACCGCCTGGCCCAGGCTAAGCTGGAGAGGGGAGCCAAACACTGGGGATGCCAGGGTGCCACACAAAAGAGCTCTGAGCAGGAGTGCTGGCATGGGAGAGATGGCAACAAGAAAGAGAGAGGGATGGCATCCCTTGGAGGGAGAAAGGGGGGGGAGGGGGTTGTTGATGTGAGCCAGGACAGATCCAGACTGCTTTTAGGATGTTTCACTGCCTTATCTGTGAGTCTTTCCAGAGGGGGCCAAGTGGTAAATATGTTGATGGAGCTCAGCTGTGATCCAGCGCCATTAGTCTCCCCAGGATGCAGTCAACACCAGACAGGATCTTAGTGTGTGATCTTCTTCAACAGCTCTACAGCCCCTCACTCACAGCAATATGACTTACAATTACAGAAGCATTTCTTCTATTACAGATCCCTTTTAAACTACTTAGACGGGTGTAATCTTATCAGTATGTAGTCCTCCAGGGAATGGATGCCATCACCTTCTACCAATTGAGCTCCATCATCACTGCTGCAATTTATATATGATGTAATGGAAGCGCAGATCGAGTTACTGCTTTGTGTGTAGTTGTTGCTTATTTGGATGAAGTCTTGTTAATGCTAGTTAACCTGTCGTTGTAATCCATTACATCCATCCATATGAGTATCTCTGTCTTATTCATGGCTCTGTGTTTATTGCCTTGTTTCCTCAGCTGAACCTGGTGTCCAGCATCACCCTGTCCAAGACGGCCCCTGAGGCGTCCCCGCCCCTCAGCCTGCCCCAGACCCCCACCACGCCCACCACCCCCCTGACGCCGCTGTCGCAGGCCCACCCCGTCATCACCCCCACCAGCCTGCACAGCGTGGGACCTATGCGCCGTCGCTACTCCGACAAATACAACATGCCCATCTCCCCAGGTAGCGATCGCACACGCACCTGCACAAAAACACACACGCACACGCAGCTCCAGGGAAACTCTTTTATAAACAAACACAGCACACACACACATATACACGTCACAAACCACACAAAGAGTTACATTGAGAGTCACTGATTTATGGTACACGCATACAGTAGATGCAGGCACTGACTCAAATGTGTACAGAGAAGATGGGGGGCACAAACAAATCTATTAATGATGCATCATTATCCCAGCAGGTCCTTTGGCCCGACATCATCCTCACACTCAAATACTCCTGTGTCAAAGTGAAAATGTTTTTTTAGCATTTCGAGGGTAATGATGTTAACATACCCCCTTACAAATCCTCTTCTTTTGAACAGATATCGTGCAGAACAAAGAGTTCTACATGAATGCGGATGTCCGGCCTCCGTTCACGTACGCCTCTCTAATCAGACAGGTAAGGCTCGGCCACCCAGCCTCTGATGTATGCAATCTGTGGCCCTCTGACACTGGGGAGGTGTTTCATCTGCTTCAATGGGCTGATCCATTCAAAGGGCACGGAAAGCACATAAACATGCAACACACTTCGCAGACGCGCAGCACACACACAACACAACAGCATATCCCTTTCTTCTCAACCAGCAACCCCCACCCACACACACACGCACACACAACACACACACACACACACCACCCCCATCCCTTCTCTTCCCCTTTTTAAATTTCCAAACACAATCCAACGAACATGCGGCGCAAAATTAACCATCAGCAAATGAGTCCTTGTCCCTCTGCTAGAGAGTGAGTTGGGGGGATGGGGAGGGGTGTGGTGTGGTGGGGAGAAAAAAAACACACATGCCATACACAACAATTGCTTTTGATTAGGCTTCTTTGGAGTGACTGTGATTATTACGAAATTCATTTCACACAACAGTAGGAATGAACCTGTTAAAAGATGCCTAGTCAATTATCGCCCGGGCCGGTAATCTGTGATCGCAGGAATTAATCTGGGCGCCGGATAATTGCTGGCCTGTAATCTGCCTGTGAAATATTCATCCCTCCCTCTCTCCGTCATTTAGGGGCCAGAGAGGGGAATTGCTCCAATCTGAATATTTGAATACGAAAACGAAAAAAGGCCCCATTTAGTAAACAAAGCACCTCCGACCGGACAAGTGAAGGACTGTTTAACACACGTGTGGCGCGTAGAGTAGATGGGGGATGCAGGGTGGATGGGTGAACCATTAGCACACTGTCACCACTGGCATTTCAGACTCATAACACACCTTTGTCTTCGTGTTTTCATGGCTCATTGTTTGTGTATTTTTTTTTTTGTTTCCAGGCAATACTTGAGTCGCCGGAGAAGCAGCTAACACTAAACGAGATCTACAACTGGTTCACGCGAATGTTCGCCTACTTCAGACGCAACGCGGCCACGTGGAAGGTAATGACAACGCCTCGCTCTGTCCCCGTTCTCACTCTTTCCACCGCCGCCGTTTGACCAGTCATCACACGTCGGCGCCAGCTAAGGCGAAGTGCGTAGTGCCTTTCTCGGAACATCTGCGCATTTCAAACAAGTCGAGACGCACTCGAGTTAAACACTCTGAGAGAGACAGAAAGAGAGGGAGCGAGTAAAGAAAAAAAAGACAGAGAGGGAGTCAGTGAGTGAAGGAGAGAGAGAGAGAGAGAGAGAGAGAGAGAGAGAGAGAGAGGCCTCGGGGGCCAATGCATCATGTTGATGCTGTGGCACGGTGAAGCCCGAAGAAGAAAATATCATAAACACTCGACTAAAAGAGGAATAAGAGGCCCGCCCTGAAGCCAAGAGACTTTTTTTTTTTTTTTTTTTTTTTTTTTGTTAAATGCACGCGTTGGCTGCCAGCTGAAACTGGCGCTGAAATATCTTCCACAAAAATCTCCTCTGCTCTGCCACACACACACATACAGTACATCCACACACCAGACCACACACACACACACACGTACATCTACACACCAGACCACACACACACATTCGCTCTCTGTCTACCTCGAGTGCCAAAGGACAGGAGAAAGAGGAAAGTGAAAAAGGGAGTATAGAGGTGTGTAAGGAAGTGATGGCTTCAGCATGTGGTGAATCTGGTGTGTGTGTGTGTGTGTGTGTGTGTGTGTGTGTGTGTGTGTCTGGGGCTTGTCTCGGTTCTTTAGCTCTATGCTCCAGCAGCCACTGACAGTCTGTCCATAGGGGCACGTTGTAGTCATAAACACCAAGTCCCCACTGCACCACTCTCCTGAACTAGGCCTGGTGAGGACTCACTGACACACACACATACACACACACACGCACACAGACATACACACACACACACACACAGACACAGTACATTCACAGATGCCCTACCAGGCAGACAGACCAGAAACTCTCACAAGCGTGCGCACACACACAAACACACATACACATACACACACTTGCTGTTGCACCCTGTCCATCTAAGTAACAAGGGACACACTCACACCCTCATACTCCTACAGAAAGAAACATTCGGTGGTGCACAGGCAGGCACCCAAACACCTATTTTCTCTGTCGCATGCAAAAACGTGCTGTGCCAAATGCATTGACACATCCAGGTGTTATGTCTTTAGGAAGAGGTATGTGGTCTCTTTGGTCTTTTGCATAATTGGAAAACTTCAAAAAAAAAAAAACTTTCTTTGAAAGGTAAACTTCACATAACTGCCTTGCAGAAAGAATTTGAAGTGATGTTGCCGTGTTCAACCGTTGTAGGGCTAAAAGGACAGAAGAATCTCCAGTGTGCAATTACTGGGCTTTGCTTTGGAAAGAAATACTACTGTGTTATAATTATGCAATTATTTGTGTTTTTTAAACGGCTCTTGAGAACAAATGCTTGACATTTTGCACTTTGAACAGGATGTCCTTTTTTCGAAGCGACGCATTCATTTATCCAGGAGAGCCGCTTCTTTTTAGCCGCAGCATTTTAACGAGGAGAAATGACCATGACTTTTTGACAGCAGGGGTAACAAACTACCTTGGTGACAAAAGGTTGATGCCCGCGCAACACAGCCATTCATTAACGCCGGGTGCTTATTTACCAAGCTGCCTGCCCGCGATACAGAATGGTTTGATGAAAAGCTTGTGTGGGGGCCAGCATCCAGGGCAGGCAGGCAGGATCGGGTCTTCCCCTCATTGTTCGGGGTTTTGGGTGAAGCCATAACTAAGACTCAGCGGGCCAAAAAATCTTGTTTATTTGCTCGAGTGTTTGTTCTGTCTGGAATTTTGTTTTGTAGTCAGACGTGGCTTGCTCAATTGGCCCTTCATCAAAAGGGTGTTGTATTTATTTTGCAAGAAAATGGTCTTCACCTCATATTGTTGTAGTGAAATGTATGTCTATTTATAACTCTGCTGGGGCTGTACTTTATTGTATTTACAAAACATCCATCCACACAGCTGTTAAACTTGTTGTGTAAATACCCATTCATCAAGTCTCCAATGCTTAATTATGTGGTTTTGAAAGAGTTTTTGGAAAAGAAATTAAAGAAAAGTCTCTGTTTGTTTGTACCCCCACCCCTACCCCCCTTCCTCTCCACCAACGGCAGAACGCAGTCCGGCATAATCTTAGTCTTCACAAGTGTTTTGTACGAGTAGAAAACGTAAAAGGGGCGGTGTGGACGGTGGACGAGATAGAGTTCCAAAAACGACGGCCGCAGAAGATCAGCGGGTACGTGCGTCCGTCCGTCCTTCTGGGGGCTGCTGTGACTGCCCTGCCCTATACCTACTGTCTGTCTGTCTGACTGATGGGACGAGGCTGCTTCATCCATCCCCAATGTCTGTGTGCCATGACTGCCTAGTGCTGCTGTCTCCTACCTCACCCCCCTCCCCACCCAACTCCGCTTGCTTCCGGCGTGAACTCTCACCTCTCATGCCCCGCCTGCTCAGTCGCTCGCTCGCTTGCCCACCCAGCCAAGCCACCCAGCCACCCACCCCCATGCTTTCAGCACAGTTCCTCCTGCTGTTGTAGGGACGCATTAACCCTCATCTGCTTGAGTTGCCTTTGAATCCTCACGCTGTCCTTCTCCCTGCCTTTCTGTCTGTCTGTCTGTCTGTTGTCCCTCCCCTGTCTTGTCTGTTGCAATCCCCCACCCCCAACGAACCCCCACCTCTATGTCTGCCCATGGCCGCTCCGCCCTCCCGCCTGTCCTTCATCCACCCACCCATCCATCCCAGGGTGCCGTGCGCACCAACCTGTCACTGCACAAGTGCTTTGTGAGGGTGGAGGACGAGTACGGGTCTTACTGGACCATTGACGAGGAAGAGTTTAAGCGCGGCCGCCACGTGCAGCGAGGCCGTCCGCGGAAGTGCCCGGCGGCCGACGGGAGCCTGGATGAGTAAGCGCCTCCCTGACCCCGGCCGTCAAACCCCCTCCACCCCCACAATCCCAACACCCGCCTTCCCAGCATGCCTTGCTTCTGCAGCTGCCCCCCCTTTCCCTCCCCTCCTTCCCCTCAATCCCTCAACCCCACAGCTTCAGTCCATTGCCATGTCCACACACACATCATATCATGCCTCTCAAAACACCTGCCTCCCATCAGCTTACCTCTTTTCCCCCCTCTCTCTCTTTCTTTTCTCTCTCTCTCTCTCTCTCTCTCTGAAACACTCTCTCTCTAACACTCTTTCTGTCTCTCTCTCTCTCTCTCTCTTTCTGTCTTTCTTTATCACTCTTTTTTTTATCTCAGATTGAAGTTAAGTGAGACTGTGTGTGCTTTAGCGTTAGTGTATTTAAAGGCCGCTCTCCAGCCTTTTGAGCTATATATAACAGCATGTCAAATATTCACATAAATATTGGAACATCAGATGTAGGCTTTTATGACCGCCTATTGATTTTGTGTCAGTATTTTATTAGGAACTGGATCGCAGTCCGGTCGTAAGACCCAAGAATCCATCAATCTATACGCTATTATAGTGTCTGATCTGAACCAGCTCGCCATCATGCTGTCCTAACAAGAGAAAGAGTGTGTATTCTTTACACAAGCTCTGGTTATGGTCTGGACATTGATCTGACCAACTAATTGTATTTTTCTCCAGATTTATTAGCATATAAATCAGCCGTTATGTGCACAGCTTTAGGTTTTTACTGAGGGGTGGATTGGACAGCATTAGGGGAGCGATAGGCAGTCATTTGGGATGGGTCTGTAATGTTTGTGTGTGGTGTTCTCAGCAGCCCGGCCCTGGTGAAAAACATCCAGTCTAGCTTGGCGTACGGCCCAGCCCTCTCCGCTGCCTTCCAGGTAAAGCCCCTCACATCTCAGCTCATACTGTTTTTGTCTTTTTCTTATCACACTTTTACTCCTCTGTCACGTTTGCATTTGGGCTTTTCTCTTTCTTTCTCTCTTTCTTTTTCTTTTTTTTTTCCTCTTTTTTTTCACGGCTCCTCTTCTCACTCACCCGGTCACGCGCACAACTGAATTTTTTTTTTTCCTCCTCCTCCTCCCCCCCGCTCTCTTTCTTCAGGCTTCAATGGCAGAAAACAACATACCTCTCTACACTACTGCCTCCATTGGAAGTCCCACTCTGAACTCGCTGGCGAACGCCATCCGTGAGGAGATGAATGGGGCGCTGGAGCATGGAAACAGCAACGGCAGTGACAGCAGCCCGGGACGCTCCCCTTTGCCAGCTATGTGAGTGTCACTTTACAGACAGGCAGCACCCCGTCTTGGGCTGGCAGAAGCCTCCTAGAGTGACGCCTCATGCACCAGGAGGCTTGCATAATGTATTGTGTAAATGTATAGATTGGATGTATATTTATTATTTATTATAGGAATGCACTGTTTTCTTAGCAATGCACCCTGAGAAATTGGGTGTTTTGTAGCCGTTACGAGACGTAGTGAAACACTGTAGACAGTTCATGACTGAAAATGTGGCTGCAGCATCTCTTGCCAAACCCCCACCCCCCAAACCCACCCAACCCCTCAACTCCCATCTCCAGAAGGAAACTCCACCTAGAAGGTTGCTAATGTCAAGCGCCTTTTGAGCAAACAAAACAAAACAAAACAAGAAAAACGGGAGATTTCTGGAGCCCGGCATTATTTCAACATTGAGTTTATAAACCCCCATTTATTACAGGTCAATAATGAAGGTTTGCATCGTGTCGGGTTTCCCCCCCTCGTAATTATGGCTGCGATTTGTTTAAATATTTACAAAATTCCAGAGCTGCCGTCTTTTCAACAAGTGAAACGAGGGCCGAGTTCGCGGCCTCAAAGGCCTGGGAGCCGCCGCGCTGAGAGACGAACAACAAAGGAGTAATTAGTCTCGCAGAAACAGCCGTTCCAGGTTGCCTGGGCAGCACAGCAGCACTACACGGGTGATGTGGTGGGCGGCTGGAAAAGAAACGCGGATCCCCGCGCACTTGTTGTATAGACGTATCCGCAAGGCCGCGCGCTCAAAGCCTAGAATAATACATAGCAGACTGTATGGTTTCCAGATGTGGCACAGCTATGAGCCACTGATTTGTAGTTCTGTTAGATTTATCGTCATCCCTGTGAAATATCAGGACGCAGAGAAGGGAATTTAACCCACATGTGTGAATGTGTGGACACACACACACACACACACACACAGAGAGAGAAAGAGAGAGCATGAAAAAAGAGGTGCTGTCGGCATAATGAGCTATTGGGAGGAGTGTTGAGAAGTGGTGTCCCTAATCGCTGTGAACACAGCCGTGGGCATGGCCAAGGAGCAGGAAAGCCCGACACAGGAAGAGCGTACTGGGCCCAGCGGCTGGTGCCTGTCTCATGCCCCGGCTCTGTCTCTCTCTCACGGCAGTCGTTGCCAAACGTCGTCCTGGCGAAGGCGGGTGGGTTTCAGGCTGGCGTGCATTCAGCGTTAGGGATAAAACGCTGCCTCTTGTGAGTTTTTCAAATTTGTTTCCGATCTCAGAGATTTAAGAAGTGGGTAATGAGGCATACGTGTGTGTGTGTGTGCTCGCTTTTTATTTCGTTTTTTAACTCTTGTGTTTACACTGAAAGAGGCTGGAGAGGAGAGGAGACATTTTCTTAACAGCATCACTAAATGCCACGACTGAGAATTGACCATCTAGTTTCAGTCACTATGGACTCATTTGATCCACTACAGCAAAACATACACACTCCCTCAACCTTTCTATATCTCCTCTTCTCTCTTTCACTCTGTACACACACGCGCACACACACACACACACACACACACATATAAATATACAAATAACTGGAAGCCTCTGCTGCACCTGGAGTGACTGATCTTGGGAGTCTTGAGAGGAGACAGTAGGGCTAAATACTTCATAGTCTCTCCTCCTCGTCAGCATGCAAAAGATTGAGGAGTGAAATTGTGAATCTGCCGTTAATTACACTCCAGCAGCAACATGCGGGAGGCGGCGAGCCTCCGCTCAATAGCATCATAATAACATTTTCATGTTCGCCCTCCAGCCAAGGATTGGGACCTGAGGCGATGCAACTTATGCAGTTGCTTTGATGTGAAAGTTAAAAAAAAGAAATTGCACACTTTCTCATCTTTCCTTTTTTTTTCTTCCTTTCTCTGTCTCCAGTGTTCCTTTCTTTATATTGTTGTTCTCAAACGCGCACGAAAAAAGAGAACGTGTAATATCATTACCATAGCAACCTCTCTTCCATCACAGCACCGCATCACTTAAAACATCTGCAAGCTGGAAGATAGGGAGGAGGCAGGAAAATCACGGCCAGTGTGACTGTGTGTGCGCAAGTGTGTGTGTGTGTGCGCGCATGTGTATGTGTCTGCGTGCATGTGTGTGTGTGTGTGTGGGTATGCCTGTTGGTGGCCACTGAGTGTCAGTTGCACCTGCTGTCACAGGTACAGGCACAGTAAAGGTGTGCCCTGCTTGCCTCAGACTCACTCAGAAGCACTGAATGCACATGCAGCAGAATTGCACCTCTCTTTCTCTTTCTCTCTCTCTCTCTCTCTCTCTCTCTCTGTCTCTTTCTCTCTCTCTTTCAGGTCTTTTCCCCACCTCCACCCACCCCCTCTTACAAGCACACCGCAGCCCTGCTCCTGTGGTGAGACAATAATGAGAAATTTGGCAGATCTCATCTCTTTGGTGCCCAGGCGGCAGGCCGGGCGGGGGTGTGGCATGTTGCCTTGTTTACAGCTGACAGCGTTATTATTCTCCTAAGGGCTCTGGTTCTTATCACCGTGTAGCGACGAGCAACGGTGTCTCAACACACCAGCCGCCTCCCCTCCACTTCCACCTCCACATACACACTCTCTCTCTCTCTCTCTCACACACACACACACACATACACACACACACACACACACACACACACAGTTCTACTCTCCCCGCCTGCCAGCGCTTCCTTTTTCCCTTACCGCTTTATTGACACTTTGTGGAAAATGCGCATTAATTTTGGGGGAGTTTAGAAAAACCGTGTGTACACACACACACACACACACACACACACACACACACACACACAGAGAGAGAGAGAGAGAGAGTGGCATCAGGCGTCTGGTCTGGCGGCTGGTGTTTGCCTGAAGTTGATTAATGATAGAAGCCGGCGCGGGGTCGTCCTCTGGAGACCCGCCTCGCGGGTTCTGCATGTTAACGAGCAGGAAGAGAGGAACACACAGCGCGCACCATCCACACCTCCGCTGCTGCTGCTGCTGCTGCTGCTGTTGTCGACGTCGCCGATTCGCCACTGCCGTCGCCACCACCACCACCACCACCTCCATCGGGAGCCTGTCAAGCAGGCGCCCCACACGCGCGTTGCTAACTCCATTCTTCCCCTCTGCTTCTCCATCCTCCTCCTCCTCCTCCTCCTCCTCTTCCTCTTCGTCCTCATCCTCATCCTCGTCCGCCTCGCGTTGTTAATCTTCCTCATTTATCAGCTCTAAGTGAATGCCCCAATGCGTCGGCTTTTTTTGGGGGGGTGAGGGGGTTTGGCGACTGAAAATCAAGTCGGCAGGTTTCTTGGAACCGGCTTCCCCCTCAGCACCTCCCAGAGTTGTTTGGAGGTCTAGTCAGCAAGAAGCCACATTTAGGGATTCATTAAAAGCACTAAAACTCTCCCTTCTTAGTTCTCCATTTAGTTTAGAGAGGGCGGAGAGTATTTTAGGGGTTTTTTGTGTGTGTTTTTTTTACTGTAGTTGTTGTGCTGACTGATGCAGGACTCGTCTGTGTTTGTGGTGGATACGGGGGCGCTGGGGACACTGATTAAGATCTAACCACGTCCTCCCTCTCTCCATCTCTCTATCCAACTCTCTCTCTTTATCTTTCTCTCTCTCTCTCTCTCTCTATCTCTCTACCTGCATTTTATAGGCATCACATCAGTGTTAAAGAGGAACCACTGGACCCTGAAGATCACGAAGGGCCCCTCTCCCTGGTGACAACAGCCAATCACAGTCCAGACTTTGATCACCACAGAGATTACGAGGATGACCAAGGGAATGATGACATGCTGTAAGGCCGGCCCCCTCCGGCCCTCCTCCCTCCCCCACTCCTCACTTAACCACCACCCCCACCCTCTACCCTTCCCCAGCCTTTGGGGCTGAACTAACTCAAGTCATCTGTGAGGTCACTGCAAAGACAAAAAAACACACATACACACACACACACATACACACACACACACACAAGACTGGATTGTTAGTCCTCTGTTGACAGCTATAAAATGTTTCGATGAACTTTTAGTGCCATTACAAACAGTGGAATACACGTGTACACCAACAACAACACAACAAAAAAACATATTCCATTTGGGAGTATATTTTATTTGTACTTTTGGTTTTAAGAGAAGAAGAGAGGGGGAAAAGTCATTTCTACAAATCATGTTATTGGATAGACCTGTTTGGTACTGGGGGACTTTCACAAGGTCAGTGTGGTGACTCAGAGGTCAAAGTTCATAAGTGGACAAGGACTAGTGCAGCTGACAGAGACTGCCGACATTGACTCTGAGGCTCATCAGATCTGATCTGAAGAGGGGGGTGCGCACACACACACGTACACACACACACACACACACACACACACACACACACACACACTCTCTTACACATTTATACACCTTCGCATTCAACGCACCCCCCAAAATAGACTTCTCCATGTGTGTGAGCTAGCGTGTTGTGTATTAACTGTGTGTATTAAGTTCATTCTCACTGCCTTCAACTCATCATTGGTTTTTTGCTTCCATCACGGTCGAGGAGACTTTTATTTTGTTTTTGTGTATGTGTCTCAAGGGGGTGGGTGCAACAGAATCTACGCATTGGGTCTCTCACTGTTGCTTTTTTTTGTTTTTGTTTTTAGTTTGTTTTGTTTTTGTTTGTTTGTTTGTTTCCTGTAAACTGATCAGACCTCATAGCCATGCTGTGGAGATTCCGTATGGTCAGCACATGATGATGATGATGATGATGAATGTTTATGATTTTTTCCTTCCATGTTGTTCCATTTGAATCTCTTTTATTCTTTTTTTTTAATATATAAATATATATATAAATATGCTGTATGTATATACACATGCAAACAGAATGTCAGATGCCGAGTAGTATTTTTCTGTCATTTATTCCACGTGCTTCAGAATGCCAGCTCTCCAACATGTAGCCCTGCTGCACGACCACCTCATGAAGTCCATCGGCAATGCACTACTTATAATGAAGGCTCTCTCCACGCATCAATGAAGTTTAATTTCACATGGGAATGAATGACAGAGAAATCATGCAGGTTAAGATTTATCATTACCAAATTATACTTTCAAAAACTCTCCCTCGTTCCGTGCAGGGCGTGTTAGCCGTGGCCAAATCACCCATCTCGACGCCGGGTCTGAGCAGAAATGAAATGTCAGACTGAGGCTGTGAGATAATACTTCACACCAACTAATTGTGTTTTTTCTTTTCTTTCTTTCTTGCTTTTTTTCTTTCTTTCTCTCTCTCTTTCTTTCTCTCTCGATCTCTCACTCTTTCTCTCTTTCTCTTTCCTTTCTTTATCCTCCCATTCCTTAACGCAAGCGTCAAAAAGCAAATGAAACTTCCCAAAGGTTTTTTTTTTTTTTCCCCGTTCTTGTCATTTAGAGCGTCAAGGGGACCCTGCAGCCATGCTCAGAGACTTTGAAAAAGTCCATTCCCTGTAGTTTTTACTGCGCGCGCGGCCAGCCAATTCCCCTATTGCTTTTATTAGTGATTATTTGTAATTACACATCAGAGTGAAAGGCAAAGGGATTAAAGGAGGAAAAAAACCCAAGGGGTGGCATTAAAGGCAACCACTAAGCATTACAGCATGGCGGCACGTAGCCCCATGGTAAGCACAGGCATCCCACAAGCACCGTTGTAACAGTGGCGGTTCCGTCGTCGCCAGCATCCGTCACCAGAACCAAACAGACTTTGTCTGCATGGAGATGCAGCTACATTATGCAACTTCTAACCCACTTCTAAACAGTGGTAGCGGATGGAAAGTCCCACAGCTGTAAACAACAACAGAAAAAAAATAGAAATACAATACCAGAGGGCTTGATCCCTCGCAATTTAGGTGTATGATTCCAAAACCGAATGGGCTTCTTCAAATGCCAACGTTCTTGATTCATATGACTGCAACCAACCACTTTTTTTTAATTTATTACATTGTGTTATTTTGCCTAAGTTGTATATGTGTCTGATATCTGTGATTACCAAAGATAAACTACAAAGATATTCTCTGATCCATGCAATAGCAGACAAGGCCAAATATCTTCCATTCTCTCCCGCTGGATGCAAAGGAAATCAAAAAGGTTGAGATCCGTCTCATCACGAGTGAATTAGAGAAGCGTTTGACTTTTTTTTTTTTTTTTTTTTTTTTTTTTTAGCAAGCTTTGAAGCCAAAGGGGTTGTCTGTCGAACAGCTTTGCAAGCTTTTATTTTGCGATGACCAAAAGGGAAAGGGAGGTGGCGTGATCGAGACCATCCAAATGACCAAATTCCAAAACAAGGAGTTATCTTTTGGCCAGTGAAGGGACAGAGTAGCATTCCATCAGAAGGTGACTGTCATAAGATGTAATAATACACAAGAGGGATACGAGTAGGCCAACACAATTTGCAAACACACAAATGTGAAAAAGTTGTATACTTCAACTGGACCACACAATGATGACATGTTTTTACTTTGTTTTCTAAAACTTTCTGTATCCTTTGGAAAAGAAAAAAAGAAAAAAAAAAAAGATTGTATGCCACTTTGGTTTGCTCTTTTGCAAGAGTGCTGGTTTCCTGAGAAGGCCTCTTTGGCTTAGTGTTCTTTCTTTTGGATTTTTTTTGTTAACCTTGGCAAATGCTTTATGATTGTGTGTTTTTTGTTTCTGTCAAGTTACTTTTTTATATTAAAAAATAACACTCCTGTCCACGAATAAGCTGGGTACAAGGTACTTTATGGCAGTTACTTTTTTTGTTTGTTTGTTTTAATTGTAACCATACGTTTTTCGCTAGCGATTCTAAGGAAAAGGGCAATCTGTGGAGAAAGAGAAACACGTTCACCACCTCCTAGGCAGCTGTGGGTTGAGACTTGGAGACGGACAGTCCAAGATCATCAGAACGACTCGAGCTCAGCCCAGTCTTAGTCTGCCATCCAATTCGGTTGGCATCTAAAACGTGGATTAAAAGCTGGTGGATTTGGACCTTCTCAGCATGTGTAGCTTGACATTACTAAAGATAACAGCATGAGAAAACTGTTAGTACACATACCTCAGTTCAAATCTATAGGGAATGATTCAATTTAAAAAAGCGACAAAAAAAAAAGAAAAAACATTTCACTCAGTTGCACTTAGTTGTACGTCTTGCATGTTTAGTCTAAAAACTGTAGCGGGGAAAATATTTTAAAAAGCTATAAAAATGATTTTTAAAAATACAGACACATTTTAGAGCTTGTTTTAGCTGGAGGATCTCACACTCTTTTATTTTGCAAACCATTTTGCGAACCAGTCCAAACCTCAGGCTTTTCTTCCATTAAGACGTCACCTTGCTTTTTTTGATTCAATCTCCTATCATAGCTTTTCATTTTTGAACACCACTGATTGTTGTGTTTTAGTGGGTTTTTTCTTACATCAGGTTGTACATACATGAAGTATAACCTCGTGTCCTGTCTCGTTTCCTTTCCTTGTTCCTTTCAAAGAACAACAAGAAATGTTTGTATTATTCTCTTTTTTTTCTTTTATCACAACTGCTTTGTATTTACTATTAAAGAAAAAAAAAGCTATGAAAAAATCTGCTGTATGTATTGGAATAGCAAACTGTGCTACAAATGTATTTTACTTAGTAATCCTTGCTTAAAAAGAGAGTCAAACCAACGGGCATCTGCGTGAGGTGGTCGGGGCGGGACGGGGAGGGCTGGGATAGGGAACGAGGGATAATCCCTTACTTTGGGTTTTAAACTGTAAAATAGAGAAAAAAACAGACTTTTCCTCTCTCTCACACTCTTTCTCACTCTCTCTCTCCCTCTTTTTCTCTCTCTCTCTCTCTTTTATCATTGACCTAAGCATTTTGTACAGATTTTTTTCTTCCTCTTTTTTGGTGTTAAGCTGTTTTTGATACTTCCCTTCCCTTTTTTTGATGGTCCAACCACTGCCTTCTTGACTGTGGCTGTACTGTGTATAAAATGGGCATTTGCCCAGAGAAGGGGATAGTCTCTACTGGTTGCATGAGTCATTCAGGGGTCACTGGGAAGACGAGGAATACTTGTGAAGTGGTCACTGATAATGCTGGGAGTGTATCGGATATTTTATATGAAAACAAACAGGAAAAGACTAAAAATATATATGCAGTGCCAAGATGTAAAGATTACTTGTAAAATGCTTCTCTTTTTCAAGAATAAACCATTCACACATATTTCATTGATTCAGTCCGTGTAGCTGGTAGGTGATGTAGACATAGTGTTTTAGTTGGTTTTCAGATATAAATATCGATAAATATATATATTTTTTCTTTTTTTTAATTTAGATGACAAATCAAGCACAGTAATGTTTTTTTGTTAGTTGAACACAGTTTTAACAGTTGAACTGGACACGGTCCCCACCTCCTCTCACTCCTCATCTGCATTGTATGTATTTCGCAACCTTCTGTTTAATGTCTGTGCGCTCAGTCTTTGTGGCTCAGAGGGGTTTTTTGGGGTGGGTTTGTACTTCCTGAAAAACACTTTGGATGGCCACACTCCTTCAGTTAGAAGTCCATCTCTTATTTTTTCTCTCTTTCACTCACCTGCCCTTCCATTGTCTCCTCCTCTGTCTCATTGTACAACCATCCCCCCTCTCAATCCTCTGTTCTGGTCTCTGTAAGGTACAGTCCAAAGGGGAAGACATGGTGCTTTACTCTCTCTCTCCCTCTTTTTTTCTCTTTCTCTTTCAGTCTCTCTTTATCTCTCAGCAGCTCTGTAGACTTCTGTAGACGCTGTAAAACCTGTACAGTGGACCCTTATTGATGCTGTAAAATCTGTACAGTAGATTTCTGTTGATTGAAGAAAAAACTTATGCACCATTCCACCTGCTCATCTGTAAGCTTTTCTAACCCCCCCCCCCCAACCCCCTTCATCGTTCCTCGTCTGTGTTACTACAGACACTGATGTTGTAGTCAGTCACAAAAAACTGACTTGAGCATTCTGAAAATGCAATAAAAATGCTGGTTGTTCACATCACATTGTAATGCTTCCTTATTTTGATGGAAAGTAAAGGTGACTTGAAGTACAGCAAAAGTGTCTGTTTGTACCGTGTGTAGTGAGTGTGTCTGTGTGTGTGTGTCTCACATCTCCAAGAGTCTTCAGAAAGAGGTCAAATAGGGGAAAAAAACAAGGATGAATGCATCATTTGACTACATCACAAGTCCATTTAGTGTTTAATAGCTGATTGCCTATTGAACTAAAATATGGTGATTATCCCAGTGCAGTCCTTCCAGCCTGAGAAGCCTCCCATGGCTTCAGCTCTGTTTGTCGCTGGATGCCGACTCGCTCCTCCATCTCAGGCCTCAACATTAAATTATCTTGTAATTAAAAAGAGACAGTTAAACTGTCTTTTCCTAACAGCAATTTAGGTAACTGCATTTGAAAAGCTATAAATTTTTAAGGCATTAAAATTCCCAGAAAATATTAGCGATATGGATTTCTTGATGTAAATTAATGCTGATGACTAAGTCTTGTGATTTTACGACAGAAGCACAGGTCACAGCAGCCACAAAACAGAGGACCGGGATCAAGTCTAAGCACTTTTAATCTTGTGATACAAGCAATTACAAATAGTTGCATTGATTCGTTAAAAAGCTTTGGGTGACATAAATTGTTCCCCCCTCCCGCTCCGCTTATTGCTTCAATGCATAAATGTCAGAGGATATATTATTAATTAAAGCCAAAGAGCAACAAGATTTAAAGGAAACAATATAAAATCATGACCAATCTTTTTGCGAGCAATATTTTATCTGGCATTTAGAATTGTGTATTTCATTGTTGTTATCGCACCATTATTCCCTCAGCTCATAACAGCAGATTTGTCTTAACCTCATTGGGCAAGTAACTGATTAATAGTGGATTTATCTTAACCTCATTGGCTAAATCATAGATTAATGTAAGATATATCCTTGGCCCATTGGCTCAATCAGACATTGCTATGTTGGTGAATGCGTTGGGTGGCGAACGGTTGTGCAAAACAATGAAAGGCCCTCATTAACAGACTCCTAATGCAGCCATGTGATAAATGTGGTCTTTCCTTTCCACAAAATGAATACCTTTTTCTTTTCTTTTTTTTTTCTTTCTCCCTCCTCCTCTCTCATGCATCACCTCACTGCTAGCCAAGAGGATATCCTGTTTGGAATGTTTTCAACACAAAGCATACAAATAGAAAATACATTAAGTACCTAAAATAGATGCTTACTAAGACTTAGGAGATGAGAGTCGGAGTTAATATGCAGTTCAGCAGCTGGCTATGCAAATGCTGTACACAGTGTTTGCCTTGAAAGTGCTAAAATGAAACACTTTGTACGTTTTTGTGCAATATGCAAAAAAAAGTACTGTATGTACATACAGTTTTCTAGATCACTGAACCTTGCATAACAACAGCAACTATGCAAAGGTGGTGACAGGAAACCAACAGTTTGAACCTTAAGGATCTATTTGTGACAGAATCTGTAGAGAGAGAGAGAGAGAGAGAGAGAAAGAGAGAGAGAAAGAAATATCCGCCCTCATCTCTTGTGTGTTCCCTTGTTTCAATCCCATTCAGCTCCTTGAGTTTCAAAGGGATATTCTATCCCTATTACCAACTCCACCTCCAGCACTGGCTCCAAGAAATGAAAAGGGAAGATTAGTCTGTTATCTTATTTACATGTATTGAATTGCCAGAAACGGAGCTTGATTCCTGCTCCTCATTTCATTCTAATTAAAGCTTGCGTGCGGCAATAGCAATCCACACAAGAGGTTTCCTTTAACAGGCTAAGCTGGCAAATTCCCAATATTGCAGTGTGGCAATTAGCAACCCCACAGTATTTGCTATTCATGGTTTGATGTAAAAACTTGTTTATTAAGATGGGCTGGAGGCGCTGGTGTGCAGTAGACCTGTCGGTAATTAGATTCCAATTATTTGTCTGTTTCTGATATTGTAAACTGGCACTTACCACATCAGTTAAATTGACACACGGCGCTGCTTGGTTTATTCGGTAATTAAAACATGTTCTGTTAATTAGATGATGACCACTTTATTCCAGGGCCCTTGTGTTTGGTTTTTGAATGTGTGTATGTACATGCTTGTGTGTGTGTATGTGTACGTGCTTGCGTGTGTGTGTGTGTGTGTGTGTGTGTGTGCATGTGTGCGTGCGTGCCCGTCCTAGTGTAGTGTGCTTTGTTTGGATCATGAGTTGCCAGACGCTCTGCTAATCAGCCCTTGTTTTGTTTCAATTACCACCTGCTGTTCAAAAGGCAAGCCTCCCTCCTCCCCCCTGCTCTCCACAGCACAGCACAGCACAGCGCATTGCAACCCAGCACTCCGGCTGGGCCACTCTCATACCTAACTCCAGCATTGGACAAATTATGTATGTCTGATTTATGTAGAGGCCTTTCAAGGCAACTCACAGCAATTAAACTCAAAGTGCAGTTCCACCGAATATGCGAAAGATGCCTGTGAATCTCTAACATAACATTACTTGTCAGCTCAGTGGGGGGAAAAAGCGGGTGTATTGCCTATGCCACTTGTTTAACAAAGTGGTTGTGTCTTTACCCATAGGGGAAAAAAGAAAGATGTTTGAACGCAACTGTGAACTGTTGGGAGTAGCTTTTAACATATGTAATGGCACTGTCAAGGTCATTCAAACTGAACATGAAAGACAACAATACTGACAAGGCAGTAGAGAGAGAAGATATAAAAAGTAAAGTGTGGCTCTGTAAGTTTTGCTGTGTAGGTGGAAAATGTAATTCCTCTGAACAGTCCGCATTGTGGAAATGTCCGATATTATCTATAGTGGTAATGTTGGCAGAACTATGATTTGAATTCCCCAAACATGTTTTATTAGCTGTTGTCTCACTGGCAGATGTAACAGTGTAATGAAAATATCTAATCAGTTGGTTTGTATCTATCAAATAGTAAACAGCCCCGTACAATAGTCATGAAAAGAAATAATGAAGATGTTGGAAACTGTTTACATTGAATATTTTCATATTCCTCGGAAAAAATTGCCATTTTTTGGTGATTGGCCTCTTTTTCCAAAACCTCAACAGGAGGGATGATAGACTGGTATCATCAATCTCAATTAGTTCTCTCTCCATATACTGTGGAAACCTGCTCTGATTGCTTTTCATATTTTGATGAATTTGGCGTGTTACTCTCGTTATCAACCAACCACTGCAAGAGCAGCTTCAGCTTTTAGTTCCTTCATTCACTTGACTGGCCAGAGATTTCAATCTCAAAAATCAGCCACACAGGCACACACAGACACAAATAAACCAAACTTGAAGTCTTTTCGAAGTCCTCTCCTATGTGTTGCAGGCGCAAATGCGTATGTTCAACATGAAAACCCCTGTAGAAACCATTAAATGATACAAGCGCTATCTGACTTTCATTTTCACTCCTCCCTTTGTTATTTTGTTCATCCTTTATTTCATCCTTGGTATTTGTTCCAAATATGCATCTGAAAAGAGGCGTCCTTGAATAATTGAAGAAGAGCAAAACAACATGAATAATTGCAAGTCTTCCTGCTCTCTGTCATTCTGAATTAATGGCTGACACAACATTTTTGCATTTTGCAGAGAAGTAAGAAGCACTGGACATTTGCCTAAAATATGTCACATTAAGCCAGGCAACAATACTCCCCCTCACCCCCTTCCTTTGCTACTTAAGTGAAACACAAAAGTCCTATCATTGTAATTGCACTTGCAAATGACCAGCTGTCCTGTCATCAAGTGCCACGTGTAGGTATCCTCACTTATGTGGAGGTTTGTATTAGCATAATGGATGCGGCCCCATGAAAATATGGTGGCATACATTTTACATAAAACAAAACCACTTATAGCACGGCACCACCTAGTAGTAGTAGTACCCAGGCATTCTTTTGACAAGCATAATAATTAAGTCCCTCAGAAGAGTGGACTCTCAGGCTACTCTGCTACATCCTCGTTTTGGTTGTGTTCTCAATTTGTTTCTAAATGTGCCGTTTGCCTTTAGAAGAGAGATGGTGTGTGTGTGTGTGTGTTGGGGAGGTTTGGGGGGGGGGTTGTAGCGTATCATTTAAAGCTGTCATGGACAGTGTTCACCTGCAGTGAACCTTGATTGAGGCGGCCTGTGACTTTACACTGATGCCCTCCTAATCTGAGTGACTGGCATGTTAATTTCCCCGACGCTGCCATTCAAAACACAAACATGCCATGTTGGTTTTAGAACCAGGAGGCCTGGCAGAGTGAATTTCAAGCACTTATTCAAATATTTCATTAAAATGTAAATTTTACAATAGCGTACGCCTAGCCGAGCACAAGGCATGACTTAAGAAGTTATGAAGTTATAACACCATTCGCCTTTCTGGTGGCAATTAACCAGGACTGTAATGTCCTTAGCTTGTTTTTTTTTTAATCTCTTTTTACAGAGCATCAAACGCAACAGGACATTCAGGGAGAAGTATTGACTATTAAGGTGTGTGGGTGGTTTAAGGGGAAAAATACAGAAGCCAATTAAAACATGAAGACTCACAGGCTGGTAGCTAATCAATTCTCTTATCTTCACAAAGTGCAAATTCACTGATTAAAGTTAAAGTTGTGTGTGTGTGTGTGTGTGTGTTATGTGTGTGTGTGTGTGTGTGTGGTGTGGTGGGCTAAAAAACACTGTATAGCAAAGAATTGCAAATGAGAAAGCGGTCACCATGGCCAGACAAAATGGTCTTGGAGAGTTGGTCCCGTTGATCAACACTGGCTTAATGCGATTTCCCCTGATCATTGTCAGATGTCTGATGTGAGCCTGGCTGTACCTGAAGGCCCTGTCAATAGGCTAATCAGGCATCAGGAATTAGACAGAAATCTTAATTACCTTCACAATGCAAATAAAGGCTGTGTGTCTGTGTGTGTGTGTCTGTGTGTGTGTGTGTGTGTGTGTGTGTGTGTGTGTGTGTGCGTGTGTGTGTGTGTGTGTGTGTGTGAGAGTGTGGAATGCTGATCACTCAGGGTACCACTTCACTCCCTGTCACTTCTAGGTGTTTTAATTTTTGGTGGCAGTCCCAGCTACACGGCCATATAAATAAATGAATAAAAGGAAGATGGCAAGCTGATCCAATCTCACTTTGCAAATTCATAACCTTGTTGTTGGCTTGTTTTCAAGCTAAGAAGAAACACTCAGACTTGAAGGGTCCCTGAGAAGCACTAAAAAAAAGAAATCAACCTCTGTTTTGACTAGTCTGCAGCTGCGGAGACAACACCCACCTTCTCTTACTGTCTTGTTTTTCATTCTTAACATTCAGGGGGGAAGACAAAATGGTTGCAGGTGGTGATGAAAATAAAAGCCATCCATCATTATTTATTAGGCATGAAAAAGATACACAATAATGCAATTTAATCTCTCAGCAGACAATTATTTCCACACATTGATAACGCAATGCGAAAAGTGCCATGAATCCTAATATGATGTTTGCTTTTATTGGTGTATAATACAACCAGAACAAATAATGTAATTGTATCAGGGGGGAAATGTAATTATTTGCACATGCTAACACTATAATGCCAATCTGACTGAGACAACAGTATCATATTATTTTGCTGTGCTTAACTAGTTACAATTTGCATTAAGTTATTAGATCTGGGCAGCAATAAAGACATCCCCCTCCATGCGATCGTAGTCTTTTCCTTTCATTTTTCCATTACCGGGGCTCTCATATCTCCCCTCCAAACTTGGCCACTTTCACAGCTATGCCCACAATTGATGGAGTCCAACTTTGTTTCACCTGTTATTGACAAAGTTGCCGAGAATAATTCTGCATCTCCTCTTTGGAGATTTTCAAATATCTGTAGGTATCAAAGCTAAGCAAATCCCAACCACCCTCCATCTATCAATCACATAAGCTCCAGGTCATCACAAACTTTTCTGCTCCCTTCATTACGTCTGTGCAATAAACAAGAAGATACGTGCCTTTGAGAGTAATGCCTCAGTGTGTTTTATCATCTTGTAATGATTAACCCCTGAGCAAGCATTTAAAAGCAGCTTTGTGCATCAGCTGTCAGTCCACATAAGCAAAAAGTCTTCACCTCTTTGTTTTTTACAAGGTGGCATGCATACCATATTCAACTAACGACCAAGCGAGTCAATGTAAAATTAGATCAAGCAACTAGAGCAGTGTCTGTCTGACATTATGAAAATGTTTTATTGATGATTCATTATTGTCAGTCCAGCGTGAGGTAAGTTCGATCCAGGCTAATAGAAGATGCAAAGTGTAATAATAATAATGCCATCTAAATAATGAATATCTTAAGCTAATCCATCTCATCGCGGGGTATGTACATATTTTAAAGCCTCATTTACATATTCAGAACAAACATGGAGAGAAGCCATTAAAAGGGGAAGATGGGTCTCCTCCTCTTTTTTGGTGATGAATAGTAATAAGCTTTTTGAGTTATTGCCTTTTAAGAGAGACGACAAGCAGGTCCTGTACAGTTACATGGGACACCCATCTCCTATCTGAGAGGGTTGTGTCTGTTTGTATGTTTGTGTGTGTGTGTGTGTGTGTGTGTGTGTGTGTGTGTGTGTGTGTGTGTGCAGCTCTATGGCAATGGCTGGTGTTTCAGCAGCTCTTGACAAGCACACACAGGGAGCAGTGGTATCTTTCACCAGGGGCGAAGGGAGTGTTTGCAAGTCATTAGCGATTTGTAAATGATATTTGCTCCCTTGTGACACATCATTTGAAATGCTTTTTTTTTTTTTACAACAATATCACCCACTGATAATAATATGAAAGGGCTCTTGTGTTGTTATTATATGTTCTCAAATTTGGTCTGAGCCATAAAGAAAAAAAAGAAAAAAAAAAACAGTCCGAATGAAGTGTGTCTTGAAAAGAAAAGACAAAAGCTTACGCATATTTAAAGACTCCCTGAGGTTCCTCATAAACATTTCAAGGTCTGTTTCACATGCAGCCCCCATCACTCCATGCACCTCCCACTAAAACTAGATCACTGGAGCTCAGGAGATATTGGGATTGTCCACAGTCGCGAATGGCGCTGGGTCTTCAATCAATCATCCTCCCACCCTATCAAATCAGTGTGTCCCTTAGAAATCAGAAAACCAGCTTAAGGGAGGCCTGTTCAACACCGACCCTATAGTGACATGTTCGCACCAGCGGGCTCCTCTTGTTGCATTTTAAGGTCCCAACTGGTTTGCAGCTGATTTGGACAGTAAAGCACTGGTAATATCCCAGTTGGCTTTGTATACTATATAGTAAATGCCTCTAAGCTTGCCGTTTGAACACCACCACCAACAACCCCCACCCCCCATCCCCCACCCCGCTTCATTTTTTTCTGTAATGACTCCTTGGAGATTCAGTAGTTTCCTGTGGTGCATTTCCTGTGCTATCCAGCACATAAGCAAACACCGGGCGGGGGTGGGGCGGGGTGGGGGCGTGGGATTTGGGCTTGGTGCTGGTGCTGGTGCTGGGAGCGTAGCAGAGGGAATGGTGGTGGAACAGATGCGGTGGCAACAGCAGCGCCTGGCGGTGTCAGTGGCAGCCGCAGCCGCAGCCGCGGTGAGTTGGATTGGCATCGCTCCGCTTCGCTCCCCTTGCCCCAGTGCACCAGCGGGGCCCCACAACGTGGCTCCCGGCGTCTTCCCCGTTTCTCACGTGTGCCGTGAAATGAATCAGCAGCTCCGAGATCAATAGGCGCCCTGGTGGCACACATGAACAATAGTGGGTGGGTGAGAGGGGTGGTGATGGTGGTGGTGGGGGAAGCAGAGGAAGGGGGGGGGGGGGGGGGGTGCGGGCATGGTGTGGGCAAGCAAGCGGCAAGGCATTATCAGCAACCCGCTGCCAATCTGTGGCAAGTGAAGCCTGCACCTTTCCCTGGATACACCACTGGTCTTTGAAATTAAAGTCGGCGTCGGTAATCCACAGAAATGGCCCCTCTCTCTACTCCTGCTTAACACCGGTTTAGTTTCAGCTCAGCTGATGATAAAGCGTGACAGAAACACAGAGCTCGATCTGCTTGCGCTCGTCGGGAGCTGATAGGTTCTGCCAGCTTATCGGTGAACAGGCAGCCAACCTCCTTGTGCCTGGCCTGTGGACACAACCGAGGAGTCCATTTACAAAAGAAGACTCAGCAGGGGCTTGTAAATAACACCTTATTTTTCCTGCAACAAAAGTGGGGAGGTAGGAGAACGTGACAGAGAGAGCGAGAGACGAGAGAAAGGAAGAGAAAGGGACGAAGTAAAGTGAAAAAAAAGATGGTACAGAAAAAGTTAGCAAGAGATTTTTTTTTAGCCTTTCCACCTCTCTCTCAGTCTCTCCCTCTCCCTCTCTTTCTCTTTCTCTCTCTCGCAACGAGCAGAAGGTTGTACTCTAAGTGATAGAGTGTATTCATGTAAATCCACAGGAGCGTAGCCGCGGGGAAATTGACAGGGATCTAGTGGAGCGGTTTGCCTGTAAAGGGTGGGATTTACATGTTAAACTAGGGCTTAAAAAGCCTGCCTAACCCCCCACCCCATCCCCACCCGACCCCTACCTTCCCTCCCTGTCTCCCACCCTCTTCCCCTCCCTCCTTCCCTCCCTCCAAAATTCACCTGTTCTCTCCTCTCTGATTCCACCCAGTTGCATGGCTAAGGTTGCCCCACTGATCCCTTGTGCCTTTTCACTTCTGTTCACAGTTGTCAGTCGGAGCACATGAACTTATTTTGCTGCCTCTAAGGCCCCATAATCTCCTCAGCTCTGCTGTATATGAGTTTAAGAGTTTTAGTGTTATTATTATACAAACATAAACTACCTCTAATGCTACCCCCCCCAAAAAAAAATCTCCTCACATCTTGCATGGATGAAAAATAAATGTGAATATCATGGACAGTAATTTATCACCCAGAAACACTACAGTGTGATGCTCTGAATTTCATGGTTAATACAGAGAGAGAGAAAAAGAGAGAGAGAGAGAGAGAGAGATTATGCTGGTTTTGAGGGGGTATGGTGGATAATCCCTTTAACTGGAGGTAAATGCTTGTTTTTGCATACTGGAAAAGTGCAAGGTATGGCGTTTTTGGAGGGGAAGTGGCCGTAGGCTGTGAGGGGTTCGGGGTATCGCTCCTGGGCTCTCCAAAAAAGCTCGCTGACTTTCAGCACCCCCAGGCACCGGGGAGGGAACTGCATGCAGCCACTCACAAGGCTGGGAGGGAAATATGCATAAAGCACATTCAAGCTTTTTCTACCACCACCACTGTCACCCCACACCCTTTTCCCAACCTCCCTCCTTTTCTTCTTGCTTTTCTTTTTTTCCCTTTTTTTTTTGTTAGGGCGAAACTGCTTAGTCTGTAAACAAAAAACCCCAAACAAACAGAGCAACAGTCTAAACAAAACGGTGGAATGACTTCTCGTTCCTGAGATTGTGCTAAATGTCACGGCGGACCCTCTTAATGCACGTATATCTCACAGGAACCAACTGCAAGAGCCCCACAGTTCTCCTTTTTGTTTTGTTTCAGTCATTTTCTTTTTTTTTTGGTTTTGGTTTTGTATCGCCCCAACACCCCCCCCATCCCACCCCCCTCAAAACTAAACAATGATAACATTTTTCTGTGCTGGACTGGCTGCCAATAAAATTAATGGGAGAGTTGTGTCAAATGCATGCAGGAAGCAAGCTTTTTAAATAAACACATTGTTTCAAAACTAATCCACACCCCTATTGTTTACAGTCGGACAGGGTGTGTTTCAGAGACAGCTTGTCACTATTCCACCCCGATTAATCCAGGCCTGTCAAGGCCGCTCGACAGTGGGCGAAGAGGGACTTAGGTGGTGGCAGGCGAGTCAAGAAGGAGACAAGCATGCTGAGGCCTAGCAGGAAGAGTTACAGCCCCGCCATGCTGTAACTGCCCCCTGTCTCACTATAGAGAGAGAGACAGACAGACAGAGAGAGAGAGACAGGGGGAGAGAGAAAGAGTTTATCTTCTGTAAAACAAAGCGAAGGGGCATCGAGTATCATTTATTTGCTTTGTATGTATTCCATCTACTTGGCAAATGCCATGATCCAATTTTCATACCGAAAGAAAACGAATTGTGTGTGGGCAGTTTGGAGATATCTTCTTTACTTTAAATATTAACTGTGAAAAAGGAACATTTTTAAAAAGAACAAAAAAAAAACATGTGGTCTGTTATTTTCCAAGTGATTCATTTCCTCTTTATCAGATTACAAAACAGACACAGAGGACGGTGCAGGGGAAATTTCACCTGGCAGGTCACAACATCACTGCTTCCCCCATCCATCTGCATTAATCTACAAGACCCTTTAATAAGATACCTGAAAAATCATACTTGTCAAGAGATGTTTTTTTAAAAAGTTCAACTCAAAGCATCACTATGGAGTTGTTGGTGCAAAACTAGTGGACGAGTTTCCTAAAAGGCTCAAAAGCCCAAACACTTTCCAGACCGTAGCTGGCACTGTTCAAAGGTTTGAATGAGTCTATGATGATAACACAGCTAGCAATGTTATGCCGTAAAATGTTTTCTTTTATTTTGTGGTGGTATCCTTCTCTCCACCCAGAACTGCACGGCGCATCCCCCTTGATGACTGGTCATAACAAGTCTATACCATCCAAATTAATTTGGCCTCTAATAACAACTCTCTGCCATCCGAATTAATTCGGAGAAAGTACAAAAACAAAGTGTCAGACGATGCGGTTCCTCTAGTAGTGCTAAAAGTTACATAGCGTTGCTTTAACTGAATGTACATCTGCACTAAACTTCTCATCACACTAACCTGAATTCCCCCCATGGCAATTCTCAAAACCACACACATTCAAACTAGCATAGGCTACTGTACATGACATGGAGCCTGATCCCTTCACACACTTCATGCACAAAAGGCAGCCAGCAACATCATACTGCAACAACTGCTGGCATTCCATTGTGTTGAGGTAGCTTAAATTGCACAGGTGATGGGGAAGGGCAGTTGCTAGAGCAGTTTGCCAATGACTGCATGAGTAATGGAGAGGCCACCAAATAGAGATTATTGGTGGCAGATTGTAAATGAGGCGGATGAGTTCCTGGTCGGTGTGATTTCCATACTGCCTCAGAGATAACGCCACGGTTGGGGGGGGGGGGTATCAGCAGGCGGGAGACAGGAGGCTGAGTGGAGGAGAAAATGTTTTTATTGTTGGCTCATTTCGATTGTTGTTCGCACGTTTGGCTGTTTGCAGTGTTCCAGTGGCTTTGTGTGTTTTGCATAGAATCAGATGGCTGAAATGAAAAAGGGGGCAGTTGTTGATAGGCTGCTTTGTACATGGAAAACAACGCATGCCAACACAAACACACACTCATACATACACCCACCCACACACACACACATACACACACACACGCACACGTGCACACACACGCAGACACACACACACACATTTTGGCAGACTCTTATTCTCTCTATTATCCTCTCTTTTTCACTTCCTCCCTCTCTCTCTCTCTCTCTCTCACACAGCCATCTGCAGCTCAGAAATGTTGATGTGAAATGCCTGAGCGCATGTGTCAGAACTCAAAGCTACAGACCCCTAAAGCAGGTTATGTCTACTTTTGTCTCGCCTCTGGGAGGCCTGGAGCCGGCACAGGGAAACTCAGCTCCTTTTTGGACCGGCTCGAGCCCGTGCACTCTGCATTTGGCAGGCAGGAGCCCCAGCCACGGCCCATGGTCTAAAACCTTATGGTAACCTAATCCGAACGCCGACGGGGCGAGGGCCTCGGGGAATGGAAGACGGGTGACTCATCGAGCGCTCAGCTGTTGCACTTCCAAAGCGCAATTTTTTTAAATTAGAGTTTTTTTTGTTGTTTGTTTGTTTTAAAATGGATTGATCTTTATTAAGATTGTGTCAGAGTACTGGCTCATCCAGGCCTGCGACACAGCGACGCTGATCCGCAAGAGCGAGGACACTCGCGTGTTTGTTTGTTTCATTTGGATGGCTCTGGCGGGGCTTGGAAGAGTCATCTGCCCTGAGCATGTGTGTGTCTGTGTGTGTGTGTGTGTGTGTGTCTGTCTGTCTGTGTGTGTGTGTGTGTACTCCGGGCTCAGACAGGGCAAACCAAAAGAGAGAAATATAATAATCGCACCTCGCCGCAAAACTGCTCTCTCCGGCCTTCTGTTTTCCAACTCTGGTTACACACGTGTTGGCTGGGCCCAGCGTTCAACAGACATTTATAGGAAATAAATTAAGAGACGAATACAGACCATATGGCATTCGGGGGTTTATTTGTAAAGCCTCCGCATCAAAGCTTTTTCCAGATCACACCATATTAGCTCTGTTTTTCCAGTCCAGCAGAATCAGGAAGGTAACCACAGACTTCCTTGATGGGAAACACATGAGGTCGGACGTGAGGCGGTGAGCCCCTAGCATGGATGAAGAGTCCGGGTAGGAAGCTTCAGAGGTCGGGAGTCGACGGGGTTGGTGTTGGCGGGGTGGGCTATTACACCCGGCGTATCTGGACATCAGATGACACTACTGCGGTAATGCTAAAGGCCGTCCCTTGGGCAGATGGACCTCTGGGTCCTTATTTAATGCCTGCAGAGAGCCAGGGATCTGTTGAGAGGGGTTAGCCAAACAGCCCTAAAGGGAGCCTCTGTTCCACAGCCTTCACAGTGGTCGGAACACCAGAGTGCCAACACGGGGTGTTGGCAGAAAAGTAGGCCAGCTTGGGCGGCAAGCCAAGCGGAAACAACTGTGCCCACAGTACATGGTATGCTGCCTCGGCTGGCGTACATGCCAGCGATTTACATTTCGGGCCAGTCGACACCGGCCCTTTAATAGCCTTAAGTCACGCTCTTTATATGCTCTTAAACTCATAGAAGATGTCCAGTCAGCAGAAAGGAGGGGCTATTCCCAGGCTTATGTAGCATAGCTGCATTTCATCCCATATCAAGACCTGTATCTAAACTAATCAGCATCAGACTCTGCAATGGTGAGGGGAGGATTTGAAGTAGATGGACCATCTCTCCGCACAGTTTGGTGTGTTGCCATCAAGCTTTTTTTTTCTGTCTTTCTTTCATAACCGTAAGTGTTGATGCCAATCGACTGATTTCATTTGTATTTATTCCTCAGAGAGTAAATGATTCTCTCTCTCTCTCTCTCCCTCTCTCTCTTTGTCTTTGCAAACGTGATGGGAAGAATGCTGTGAGAGCACCTTTGTGTGGATCATTGCCCCAGCACCATCAGAGCCCGCTGAGCGCTACTGGCTAATTTACCGCAGGTCCTGAAAGAAAAGCACTTCCAGGAAAAAAAGACGGAGGCGAGTGGAGAAGAAAAAACTGCATCAAAGCTCATGGCTTTAGGCTATAATTAGCTGATGTTTTGTTTGAAATGTGAAAGAATGAATTCTTTTGAGAAACAGCATTGTTTATTTATTTGGTTTTTGTTGTTTTAATTCTCTCTCTGGAAAGACGGTGGTGTGTGTGTGTGTCTGTGTGTGTGTGTGTAGTGTGTGTGTGTGTGTGGGGCGGGCAACAACCCGCAACATGCTTCAAAAAACAGGATGCAGTCTCTCCAAAGCACACAGTGCTGTCAGTTGCCAGGGTTTTTAGAAGCAGGGTTGTCACTCTTCCTTAGCCCAAACTTCAGCTCTGTATCTTCACCCATCAGTGAATGAATGAATGAATGAATGAATGAATGAATAATATAATAACTTAATAGATAAATATAAAAATAAATAAATAAATAAATAATATTGATATAACACCTTTCACAATCTCAGGGTCACTTACAATGGAATGCAGACAGACAAAACAAAACAACAAACAAACAAGACAAACAGATACAGGTACACAACAGGGGGAGTATGCTAAACAGTGGTGGTGGAAGTGAAATGTTCATGAAACAGGAAAGTCTTAAGATGTGTGTAAACCAAGTGTTATATAATGCACAAGAGTACATTATATCTTATAATCTTGTGTGTTGTGCACCACCAAAGAAACATGGGTGAAGATAATGAGGTAGCATACCTTGCTGTCACACTCAGAGTTTCCACATGCAGCTTTTAAGCCAGACTGCCATAGGTTTTGCATTAGGCAAACGCGAAGAGAAGGAGAAATATTTGGCCTTTCTCTCCTCTGTGGAGCAGCAGACACGGCTTCCCCTCTGCCTGCCTGCCACCAGCACATCTGGAAAGGCCTTGCTGCTCCGCCAGTCTCTTGCAGTTAAGTGATTTATGGATATTTAAAATTTCCTGATGGTTTTATGCACTTTGAATGGATTCAGAATAAAAGGCATATTCAGGGACCTGTAAAAAAAACTCTTTCGGTAGTAAAGTAGCCTTCAACACCGTGGAATCCATAAAAAGAAAACATAAAGAGGCACACAGATGTAGAAAAAAAGAGAGGTGCAGAAAGAGCATGTGTGCATGTATGTGTGCATGTGTGTGTGTGTGTGTGTGTGTGTGTGTGCACGCGCATGTGTGTATGTGTTTGCATGTGAGTAAATTATTTATTTACATATACATGGAATCTTACATATGCATACCAAATATTTTCTTACATACATTACACTTACACTTGATCAAATCCATTTGAGCTTAATATGATCACAGTCTCTGTTTACATTGGCCTTCATATATCATGTAGTTGAGCAACATTTGTATATGTTGGCAATCACATCATCTCTCTCAAACATGGAGGAATTCTCTTCTCTAGATTATATTCAATGAGACATAATCATATTCCCCTGCAGTGCTGTTTGCAGGTTTATCAGATCTCATACTGACAGTATCCCAACTTGTTCTGTTTGACTAACCTTCCTTCCCAGAGTTCCTTGGTGCTTCTCATTGTGAGGTCATTACCCCCCCCCCCCCCCAAAAAAAAAACCCACTATCAACACCACCCCTTTAAATATGGAATACTTACTGAAGTATTAAAGAGCTGCAACAAAACATCACAGAGCCAAGTATCCACCTAATTTAAAACAGGTATGCATCGCCATTCTGCAGGAGAGAACTGTTTAGAAATTGTCTGGCTCTATAATTCTATGTGACAAGATCCATAAGGAGTGTAAATTTGTTTCTGGTTTGCAACTACAAAAGCAGACGTCAGTAGCAACTGGCCCCATCTAAAAGCCTGCCAAGCAAAATGATATTTTGGAGAACAGACCAAGTCTACCCAAATATGGTCAACAGATTTGAGTTGTAAAAACACACACTTTTCACACACTGAACTGGTAACATATTCACGAGACATGCTCAGACAAAATGGTGCCTTAAACCTGTTTTTCTTTTGCTCTTTTCTCTCCAAAAACGCTCAAGGTCCTAACAAAAGAAATGAAAATCAGCATTGCTTGTGTGTGAGTGTGGAGTGGGACGGCAGTGTGGGCAGTAAAAAATGTCTGGCAAACACACACAAGCAGGGAGCATGGCTGAAAAAAAAATGTACTAAATGTTTGAATATCAACGGGTCCTTTGCATTCTGAATAAGGGAGGGTGTGGGGTGGGAGGAAGGTGTGTGTGTGTGTGTGTGTTGGGGGGTGGAAGGTTGAGAGAGGGGAGAGAGGTGTGTGTGTGTGTGTGTGTGTGGGGGGGGGGGGGGGGGTGGATCAGATACCTGGTGTTCAGAATAAAACGAGTCTCCTCATGTGTCATGTGTTTGTTAAATCTTTCATTGTCAGGATTCATTAGAGCCACAGCAGTGCATATTTGCAAATCAAAACCATCTCGACCTTGTTAGTCGCATCCCTGATACTCATTATAGTCAAACACAACAGCCCGACTGGCCTGGATGCATTATAGAGAGACCGGGCTCCCCTTTCATGTTCTGCCGCAGTTTTCTTACATGCAAATAATAATATTCATGGGACTTTCATGCTGTCAGACATACAGCCAGTGTTCATATTCCTGCTTTCACATGGCACATATGGTGTATGATCCTGTAGCTCGCACAACAGTCTGCATTTTGCAAAACAGACGTTATATGAAGCACAAGTTGATCTGTTATTTGTGTCCAGTGGGGGAAAAACAGGATGCTGTTCGGCCACCTCAATGACTTGTCGAGATGCATCAAACAAAACAAGCCAGTGGTTGTAAACCATTAACAGAGATGCCATGGAGAGCTATTTCCTATTCAAACACACATGTTCATCACACACACACATACACCACCACCACCACCACCACCTCCCTCTCTCTTACAAGTATCATAGCAATTTGTATTTTCTGAGACGATAACGGCTGGAACCGAAATGTGTCGGCGATGAGCGAAGGCTTGGGGTTTTCATTTGGTCAGAGACAGGAGACTGTCTGTCGTGTCAGCAGCTCGCCTGCTTCGGTGCCTTCCCGAGCTTCTTAACCACTGACAGATTTGCTCATCAAACACTGCTGTGAATATGCTTAAAGTCAGGATGGCGCTGCAATCCAAATTATGCATGTGTTTCACTTTGTCATACCCAGAGATTTAGACAAAAAAAAGAGGGAAAGAGAGAGAAGCCTGTCAAAAACCTCAGGAGAATGCTGCAGGGATCTGCTTTCTATTGAGACAGTGCCAATGCTTTGTGTAAACACAGAAAGGTTAAGCTCTACTTCTTCCAAAGTTCAGGTCAGAATTTCCAAAAAATGTTTTAAAAACCTCTTCTACCTTGTATGTGACTGAAAAAGTGCTTTTCTCTCTTTTCCAAACTATGTTCACATACTGTTCTTAAACAGTCATGTAAAATATATGAATCTGCCTAAGTCATCTATGACCACAGCTCTACTGGTAAAAAAATTATATTCACCCTGGATGCACTCTGCCAGGCCAGCCACCATGTTTGAATTTATTTGTGAGATTTTTAGTATGCACTGCTGTTTTATCGACATGATCACTTGGGAATTAATACCTCCCAAACTCTGCCCTGGGTCATATTAAAGGTCTTTGAATTGCAACTGATGTTGTGAGTTCTACTTTTCATTTCTTTAATTAATAAACTGCTCGCAAATTATTTCATTGATTTTATCTCATAAAAAATCACAAGATGGATGCTTGTTGTAGTTGTTTCTTGCAATAACTACATCTTGGGGTCAGTGTTCCAATTTCTCACATTCATGACTACAGGACGCATTGGGGTAAGAAATAATTGACTATGTGTACATTTGTCAAGTCTCTACACACAGTAGGTTAAATTATGAATCTCTTTTTTCCCTTTCCAGTCTTTTTTTGTCTTCCATATTGTTAGTCTAATCCTTGTCAATCACTTCTTAAGTCAGATGAAGAGAAGTCCCCACAGATTCCCACACAGAATTTTTTCAAAGTTCACCTCTAGTCATTCCCAATGTGAGAACAATGGGTGTAAATTGTCCATTCAAAGGAGAAGAACACAGGGGTTAAATAATTCACTGTGTGTGTATATCAAATAGAATATTTCATAAACAAAATAACCAAAAAAAAGGCTTACACGGAGCATTATATATGGGTGAGTAGCTCTGCATCAGTGATCACAATCTTGTTCGGGGACTTCTGCCATGCAACTACACGCAGTGCACACCTGAAAACATTACCTCTCGCAAACAGTCAAAAAAGAAAAAAGAAAAGAAAAAAAAAACGACCATAATAAAATAATAATCCTTTGATATGTGTACTTTTTAAAGGTAAACCAGCTGCTTGTATGATCTTGGCCAAAAAAAAGAGGGAAATATATAAGAAATGATCCTGTGTGCTGTTGTTGCATTCTTCAGATCAAAGCAGGTTTTAATCAGCCCATTATAAATACATCTGAAAGCCCACTCTGATATTCAGCAAACAAGTCAATACAGGATGCGCTCCATTCACTGCTTTCTCATTGTAGCATCGTAGGCCCTTCGTCTGAGGTAGGGTGGCATAATGAAGGCATACGGCACAGGGTTTTGGGTCCCCGCTGTGTTCAAAGATTGTCAGTCACATCTAAAGTACTTTATAATGGAAATAAAGGTAATCTTTCCACCCCTTTGAGGTAGAGCGCAGCAGTCGTCTGCTGGGAGGCAGAATGAGGAAACCTAAAAGAGCCGGTGGCTGTCAAGATAGCTTGTTTATTGGCTGCGGGGAGAAAGAGAGGTGCGGTGGTCATCGCATAGGTCACACGGTGTGGCAGCTGTAGAGTTGCTTTGACGCTGTGCTGATTTCCTTTCCTCTGTGTGTGTGTGTGTGTGTGTGTGTGTGTGTGTGTGATGTGCGTCAATGTGTATGGCTACCTAGCCCTCTACTGCTTCTTCCCCCAAATAAAGACAGTAAAGATGTTCTCGGGAGGGATGGGGGGGCGTCCCCAGTTTGGGAGCTTTGATGGCAGGGCACCCCGGCGTGAGCAGTGCTTGTTCTCTGGAGCACCTTCGACAATGCACTTGTCTCCTTCACCATTCTAAAACTGTTTCAAAAGAGAGCTCAATGGACCTCTCTATACCCTCATGATTTATTTACCAGCTCAGGGGTAGACGCTGGGAGTCTCACTCTCCCCCCTGAGATCAAGCCTTTTCAGCTGTATATGTTTGCCCCCCCCTTCCCCACCTCTGGTCTTTCCAGAGTTTGTGTTTGTGCATTAGGGCCAGAGGAAACCTCTGACACCAGCCTTCCACACTCCCAACTCCCAATGCAATATTTATGGACAGGCAATGCCCCAGCTCCCTAAAAGCATCTCCTGGGCCAGAGACATTTTTGGAGGGGGAGTGGGGGGAGAAACATAGACAGAGAAAAACGGGATGACATGTGACCCCCCGCCCCCCCCCCCCTTCCCTTCACCCAATAGGCTAATAGACAACAGCAGCAGGTCAAATGGAAAGCACCCAAAACATTTCTGGCCTTTTGCATTGTGACCAACACTTAGCAATGAACAGAATCAAGACTATTAAGAACTCTGTACATACTTGTATCCATCACACCGAACTCCTCGGGCTCTGAGAAAAATGAGATTCTGCCTTCTATTTGAGGCTTCTATTTCAGCTCTACACAGCTGTTTGCTTTCACACGGTTAGGTCGATTTTAGGGTAATCTGTCCATGGTGTTATGTCTGACTCTGTGTTTATGGTTTCGGACAGAGTAGCACATGCAGGGACGATCCAGCCTCGCAGGGCACGTGTTGTGGAGTATATCTCAATAGCGCACAGCGACGTGTAATAAGCGGGCTTGGAGTGCATTAACCCTAGCTCACAACAAATATAATGTGCACCCAGAGGGGGAATGATTTTATTGACTTCCTGCAATGTGCTTTTTTTTCCTTTTTTGTCTTGTCTCCTGGTTAATTGAACATGTTGCGTGTGTTGCGATCCACATGTGTGCCTGGAAAACTGAGAATTGCTGGGCAGAATGCCGCATTTGAATGAGGTTTTTACGGCTTCCTTAAGCCACCGACACACCCGAGGAACCTCCTGTAGCAGGGAGTCTGGTTTTACGGCACAGTGGTCGTAAAAAGGCATTTGTACACTGATAAAGAAATGAAAGGCAAAGTTTGATATCATCTGTAATATTGGACTGAATTCCCAACATGAATGACAGACAAGGTTTGCATTTGTTAACTAAACATGGTAGCAAGAGCACTTTTTTTGTTTCCAATGAGGGAAACCCAAGCGGACATTTGCTCAAAGAAAACATCATTTATAATGCAGAGACAAGGACAGTGTAATGACACTTTGCTGAGAAGAGGTTATTTTCTGACAAAAACAGCAATATTCTATAAGCATAGCACTAACTCATTAGAGACAAAGAAGTGAGTGAGTCTGAGTGTGTGTGTGTGTGTGTGTGTGTGTGTGTGTGTGTGTGTGTGTGTGTGTGTGTCTGTTGAGGTGAGGGGGGGGCTCCTAGAGAGGTTACATCAACCGAACTGTTTATCAAAATAAGCTGGGGCCTGAGTGGTCAGGCTATTGATTTCGCTGCCAAATAAAATCTGTTTCACCATCATAAATCTAAGGCTGACATCTGCACAAAGCTTTATTTTAGCCCAACACTGCCAAGCCGCTGTGTTTATCCACCGATTGGCTGATAGTCTCCATGACAACGCACACCACAATTAGACAACCATAATCCCGCCTTCAAACATGCGCATGGTTAATTGTTTCAGCTGAGGCTCACAGACAAAAAGGCTACGATGGGGGAGAATTCAGCGCCAAGTCTGGATTCCAATCCTCCCTTCTTTTCTTTTTTCTCCTCTTGCTGTAAACTGAAACTATGTCTAACAGCTGTTCCAGTTCTCTTCAATTACGCACCGAACAGAGAGGAAATAAAAAGCATGAGCAACTGATAATGACTAATGCCAAAAAGGCACAAGAGGGAATCGACAGGAACAAGCTTTTGTTTGATGTCTGCATTTTGTCCTGGAGTAGAGTGGAGAGAGAAAGTGAGTGTATGAAATATCCATTAGGTTTTTCCTAGCAATAATTGAAACAATTGCTAGACTGAGTAAATAAATAATAGGTGCTCCACACAGCTTGGAAAACTGTAAAATGCTGTCAGAGTCTTAGACACTAACAGTTTAGCTGTTTTTTTTTCTTTCTTTTCTGCTCAGCACACGTGCAGAAGAGACACTGGCTCCCAGCATTCAATGTTTTTTTTGTTTTTTTTTCTCGCTGTTGTTCATTCTCACTCCAAGGTAGACTCTGAGAGCCAACATATTCCCAGGAAACCTACCACAGACACCATTTGCTCACGCTGCTGCCATGTTAACAGAAAAAATTCATTTGGCATGTATTGTTAAAATTTTTATTAATAGCAATTTATGTCACTCAGAAGGGGTCTCTTCAAAAAAAAAAAAAAAAAAAAAACAGCCATCCAAGCCTTGTACAAATCTATCACTCAAGTTGTCAGAAAAATTTGTTCTCATGTAATATAAATAGGCTGTGAGTTGGTGGCTCAGAGGCCCGGGATCTGTTTCTGTGCAGAAGGATGCTGATGTTTAGAAGCACCAGTAAAACAGGTCATGCTGTTCGCATCATGACGTTTCAATCACAAACAAATGTTTTATTTAGAGTACTAAAGAGATGTTTATTTAGGCCCCTTCTTGTTTTACTTCCTCTACTGGTGGTATAATCTCTCTCTCTCTACTTTCTGTTTCAATCAGGTATTTGACATTGATGGATGTAAACTCTGGAATGTCTTTACTCCTTTCTAAATATCTCATGTTATTTACATTTGCATGCACTCAAAGACCAGACTGTGGTGAATTCAGTCGGTTCAGGTACGTTTTGAAAAGGGCTGTGTATAATGTATACTGTTTGCCATGATCAAGAGACAACCATATGGCTGCTTCAGCTGACTGGCATTCTTCTCTGCAAGCCCAGGTGGAAAGCACACAGTATTCACAAACTGTGACTAAAAAAGCCATTCACCTTACCTCCTCTCTCTTAACTCCTCTCACCAGATTGGTGTGCTTATTGGCATCCCATATATATGACAAAACAGAAGGGCCTAAAGTGTCAAAGGACCACCAGCAGCGCTGTCTTACCACTTCTGGATATTGACTCATTTAATTACAATGACATTTTGCGCTAACTGTAACACTCACACATCGCATGAATGCTAGTGTTATATTCACTTGTCTTGTTGACTCCAATTAGTTACATCTAGAACACACACACACACACACACACAAACACGTTTTGAGATACATGTTGTGGTGTTGTACAGATATAGATGGTTATAGCTACTGATATTTCTGCTCTGCATTATCTGAGAACTTACACATTTCTGTACCCTTGAGCCACAGTGAAGTCTGATTTAGACATTTTCAATTAGTTCGTTGTGAGTAATGTTAATTATGAGCTGCCTGTTACACAACGCTGCATAGGTCAGAGTGTGTATCACCACCCTCAAGGAAAAGGCACAAGGCCTGAGGTTATAGAAATGCCATCACACACACCCACACACATACAGACATACACACTCATGTGCGCTTACACACACACACACACACACACTCACAGTGAAAGAGAGAAAGAGAGAGAGAGAGAGAGATCCAGAAAGCCACAGGTCTGACTGATAATTAGCATTTGGAAGAAGCAAATGAAGCCCATACAGTCCTATTGACGCATCAGCACAGATCAATGTTTGTCATCCCACAGGATGTTTATCAGAGGGCCATCCCCTCAAGCTAATAACACATCCACAGCCTCCAGTCCAGGCTGTGTTAATGTGATCACAACAACGTCTACACAACGCATCGATAACACCCATAAACAAACACCGATCTAGAGTGAAATGGGTTGCTGGGCCTCCAGTGGCATGCGGTTCATCTGGACAGAGCCTGGATCTGCTCTCGGAGAACCATATGTACCCACACAACATATGTAACATATGCCATATGTACCAACACACACACACACACACACACACACACTGTACATGCACTTAAACATTCTCACTCCCTCACGCATATGTGCACACATATGAACACAGATGCACACACACACACACACACACAGAGCAGAGCGGCGCCACAGAGAGACAAAGGTGAAGGATAGGGGGGTGAGTGAAGACCCCCATAGGCCTCCAGTGCCCAACCCCTCCAGCTGCCCTGCTGGTCCTCCTCACCTCCCTCTCACCATCCCATCTCGTCACTGTCACCCCTCCTCCCCCCAACACACACACACACACACACACACACACCAACCACTCTGACTGTTCCTCAAATGCACCCCCCCCCCCCCTTTACTGGACTCTCCACTTCCACCTCCAGGTAGTACTAACCTGGCCCCCACCATTGGGGCCTGCTGAAACAAAAGGGAGCAGTTCAGGCTGGAATCCTCTTTTTTTTGTTTTTTTTTTCATCTTTTCTGAGGCAGCTAACAGATGTCAAGATGCATTACAGCTCCCGCTACAACAATAACAACATAAAAAAGGCAACAACTGAGGGGGGGGATCCATGTGATGGAGTCACAGCTCAGGCCAGGGTCGGAGTCAGAGTTGGGGAGGGGATGGGACCACTGAGAGAAGCCGGCGCTGAGAGAGAGAGAGAGAGAGAGAGACAGAAAGAGAGAGAGAGAGAAGGAGAGAGAGTCAGGGGAGAGAGGAAAAAAGAGAAAGGAAGAGAGAGAGAGGCCTCTCGGCAGCTGATGCACAGAGACAGTGTGGGATTCTCACTCGTCTTGCTCGTCTCCACGGGGCTCTGATCACACGCCGCCGCGCCCGCGCCTCCTGACGTTTGAAACTGATGGCCGAGCCGACGCCGTCTGCTCTGATCATTCGCAAGGAGAGAAGAAGAGAGAAGAAAAGAGAGAGAAACAGAGAGAGAAAAAGAGAGAGACTCCACTCTTACCAAGGCCTCCTCGTTGTCTCTCAGCACCCTTAGTTAGTGCTGAGCCGCTCATCCCTTGGCTGGGCCTCACCATCACTTTTGTTCTGACAAGTAAGCATTGCTCCAGAGGCAACGAGAGATCCTTACCCCGAGGGCAGAAAAACATAATTAACATTATTATTATTTGACTTCTTTCTTTCTCTCTTTCTCTCTTATCCTGGCTCCAGCCCCGTTAATTCAAAGGAGTTATATTTACATGTCTATTATACAGAGCTGTATAATTTCTATAGAGCGTGCATATGCAAATGCCATTTCAGACACTAGAAAACACATAGCCTACGTGCAATTATGTAAATGCAGCTTTATTCATTCAGTTATTCACTCACATATTCACTCATGCATTCATTTGCTGTATTAGTGGCTGGCAGTGATGGCCTGGCACCTACAGACTCTCACCACAGGAGTATGTGAAGAGACAATGGGCAGGCTTGGGATTGCAATCTCTCTTTCTCTCTCTCTTTCACACACACACACACACACACACACACACACACACACAAACACACACACGCATGCACGCACACACACACACACACACTCACACAGACACACTCATTCTCTCCTGTTCTCCTACTTTAATTTGACCTGCTGGTTAAACAGGAGATGGTGTGGAAAGTGATCTAAGCAAAGAACAAAGGCTGATACAATTTTTAGCTCTGCCTAAAGTGCTTTTTTGTAATGCCTACCCATGATAGGTACTACAGCATCCGCAAATAGGAAATCTGACAGCTCATTTTTTTTTTTGCTCTGAATTAAAGTACATTACTCTAATGTAAAGCTACCATTAAGAATACCCACTTACTATTTTTCCATCTATATAGTAGAAACTGAATGATACAGTTTGGGGGAGTGTGAATGTTTGTGTGTGTGTATTTGCATGTTTGTGTGTTTGTGTGTGTGTGTGTGAGTGTGTGGGTGGGTGGATGGGGAGGTTTCATCATCTTTCAAAAAAAATCAATTTTCTGTGTCACTAGTACAATGGCTGAATAGACATGGCTTAGATGATATGTGCATTAATAAACACAGAGATGGTATCTTTAAGGAGAGCAGCACATAGCCCTCTATCCATCTCTAACCTTCCATTTCTCTGCAGTATTAGGCTTCTACAGTTTGTTTACCAGCTGATTTATAGTCAAAGTGATAAGTGATTATTTGACAGTCCACAGCATCAGCCTTTTAAAGAGATAATCGTCAGCGAGCTGTCAAACAACTTCCTTTACACTTGGGCAAGTAACTGGATTAACAGATTTGTGAGCAGAAGCACATCAACACAAGGGAAATTACTGTATTTTTTTTCTTGCAACGGGTGGAATGAATTAAATAAGAAGCTCTTGCTTAAAGCCATGCTCTAATATGACAGACAAGGTACTTACCAGGAATGTTAGTCGGGGGAGCAGAGGGGATTTGATGCAGGGGAAAACAACACATACTGTAGCGCAACACGCATCTCTATACCACACTTTTCTCTGCGAGGCGACAGCATCCTTAAGTGCCTCACACACTTTGTGTGTGTGTGTGTGTGTGTGTGTGTGTGTGTGTGTGTGTGTGTGTGTGTGTGTGTGTGTGTGTGTGTGTTCTGAGCTGACACATCTGTGCATTTGGCTGCTCCCAACAGCACGTGCGCTGTGCGAGACGTGTTTGGGTAAACTGCGTAACAAATGAAAGAAAAAGGGGGTACGGCAAGGAGACTGTACTCAACCCCGCTCCCCGGGCAGCAGTGACGGCCCCTTTTTCTATTATTAATACAGGTGCCCCACGTCCCAGCGCTGGAACCTGTTCAAATGGGGCCCAATGCTCATCAATGATATCAAGGTGGATGAGCACTTACTGTGCTGGTAGGTCTACAGGGCCTCGGCTCAACAGAGAGGAGAGACGGTGGGCTATTTGGTGGAGAGAGGGTGGAGGGGGTGAGTGGGGGTTTGATGCTGGAGACTGGGTACTGCATGGATGCGAGCACTGGGGCATACTCCCAGCAACAAGAGCTTAGTGAGCTGATCACCATTCCTGACTTCTGGGATAATGTGATATATTAAATCTGTGTGATAGCTGACTAGGGAGAGGGGGAATCATTTTGTCATAGCACATTTGCAGGGTTTTTTTCCCTTTCATTAAACAACTGTCATCAAAGGCTTTAGGATGTTTTGACACTCTTAGGTGTTTGCATCAAAACTACTTGTTTAATGCAAATAGACCATAGCAGTTTATGGCGAAAAAACACTGTCAGAAAAGAGGCTCATCACTCTGTTCTGGTCGTTAAAGGAGACATAGAATGGAAAATAATTTTTGCTTTGGCTTTGATGAATTAAGAGAAGTTGTGCATTGCCAAAGAGATATCATGAAGTGAGGCATTGTTATGCCCTCCTTTATATGGAAATTTTGAATTTAAAAATAGACACTAAAACATGGGCGAATTAGAACAAAGCGTTCAAGTGATGTCAAATAGCACAAAGCCATTGTAGTTCAACTGTGATTGCCAAAGAGGGTGCCATTTAGCCAAAAGGACCATTTTAATGCACAACTTAAATATAAGGCTTTAATTAGTCTTGTAAAATTGCACTTTTTAATGAATTAAAATTTACTATATTCTATTTTAACATCAGACAACAAAGTACAATACTCCATCCATTTTATGTCACCTTTAAATGTTAACTTAATCTAATGGCATAAACATTCAAGATGAAAACTACTTTTAGGCACAGAAAAATTGTGGAGAGAGACTAATTAAAACTTGCAAAAGTACATGTGGGAAGAAATACTTTTGGGATGTGCTACGATGACGTAGGTGTGAAGCCAGATTTCAGTCAGTACCTCCTGTCCTTAATGTTTATCTCTTGACTGGTAAATCCAAGGGTCAGAATGTTATACTGAAATACATCCCTCCCACCAGTGCATGCATAGGGGAGGATACAGAAGGCTACACCTACATCTTGCTTTGCCTTTAGTATGAGCAGAGTGGTATGCTGATATGCACAGTGATAATCATTTTTAAATAAACAATAACAATATCATGGAATAAAATGATCAATAAAAGAATCACCATTGCTCTCTATCAGTCAGTATTTACACAGACAATTCTCTTCCTGTTCAGAGTCTTCACAGCTCAGATGATTCCAATAAGATGAAAGGCCACCGTTTAACAGATTATAATCTTATCAATGGCAGATACCTGATATGTGTAGAAGTGAAAACCTTTCCTTCAAGGATGATCCTGGGATAGATCCTTGAGTTTTAATCCATATACATTTAAAAATGGTTTATATTTTTTAAGTATCATGTAGCCTGCAACAGAAACCCTTGTGGGGAACATTACAGTAGCATTATGTCAAATATTCTGTGGCATATCAAATGCTTTTCAACAAGAAAAGAAGGAAAAAGACAAGGGAAATAGGATATCAATACAAGCAGATTTATATTTGTTAGAGTAGAATACAATCTCAAAATGTAGCATGGCTATCTTTTGACATGTCACTGACAAGATGTACAGTGTCATAATCTATTTTCTAATAAGGTTAGATTAACTTTGATGTTCATCCACTTCATTACAAAACTTGCATAAGTAAAGCTTCATGTACTCAAAATGATGCTTACATGGAATCATCTTTAGCTTAAACTATAAGATGAGCAAAAACTGAAGTAAAAATGGAAATGGTGAATGGGAAATTATGGAAAATTTAGAGAAATTCTCAGAAAATCTAGCAGACCCACAAATTAGCTTGAAGTAGGTTTAAGTGGTTTTAGAAGCAAGGTCAGACAAAAAGTCAGACTAATTTGGAGATTCTGTGCGGTATGTCATCCTCTTAAGAATCTTAGCTTGTGAAGAAATTCAGAGACAGTTTTATCAGTTTCCATGAGATTTTGATTGACAACAGCAGTATAGCAACAAAAATCTAAATATGACAGCTCTCTGTATTTGAATTTCTGCATTTTTTTCATGTCTTGTAAACAACAACAACAGCACAGCTGTCAGGGCTAAAAGCTAGGTAGCGTGCTAATTGTTTTATTTCAGAACATATTGTATGTGGTTGTATTTTAAGAGTTACAAAAGTTTGTAAAGTCAAACTGAAGACCATTCCAATCACTGTGCGGTAATGTGTTTCATCTGTATCTTAATTACAACTCTGCATTGAGTGTTTACCATGACATCGGTAAGAGCAGTTACACTTAAAAATTACATTGATTTAAGTCATCTGTTTTTTTTTCTTTTCAACATCAATTTTCATTATTGTTTGTTGAATGTCTATGTTTAACCTTGTATCAAACAATCTGTTGACAGCTTAATTCAGTACATTTGACTGTAATGTTTTAAAATTTTGCTACAGGTGGTTTATAAATTATTGTTAGTACAAGATATCATACATGTACTTAGAAAAGTATGTGATAGCAACTAATTTATTAAACACACTCCTTTTATTACACGCAACTTGTATTAATATGTTCATATGGCAGCTTGCATTTCTTCATGATATTTTCTGAGACTATCAGTACAAAGTTGTCTTTGTGCTAGATGAAAGTAAAGAGATGATAAGATGATATTGCAATGAGCTGAAAGAAGGAAAGAAAGAAAGAAAGAAAGAAAGAAGACAGTTTGTGCTAAACTGTTCTTTAAGAGTCTCCCCTGCAAAGAACAGCTGTCTAAAATCAAAACCAGGGAGGCAAATCACGCTTTGAGGGTCAGGCTGTCAAGACTTCTGAAGCTCTATGACTTCAGTGTCCAAATGAAAGGGACAGCTTCTCCTAGAGAGCTACAGGAACACAGTGAAAAGGCCAATTGTGCTCTTCACTCACAATTAGCCCACCTAGCAGCATGTGCTGCAATCTGAAATCGCAGTGCAATAACACTCCGAGCGTAATCTGAACTGATGCCCGTGGAAAGGGGAAAGGCGGTAACGTGAGCATGGCTGGCTGAGGACATGAAGGGATGTTAGCGTTTGGTGTTGGTGATTGTTCAATTTTGCCCATGCTCTTGTGGATTACTTAATTATCAGAGCGTGTGTAGATTCGGCAGCGTTAATGGCAAACCATTTGGCCTCTTCCTCACTTAAGGAATAAATTGTATTGCTCCATCTCTCCCTCTCTCTCTCTCAAACACACACAGTTTCTCTCTCTCTCTCTCTCTCTCTCTCTCTCTCTCTCTCTCTCTCTCTCTCTCCAGCTCACAGTTAACACCCACTCACACATAAACATATTCCTGCCTCTACTTTATTCTTAGCATGGTATACATCATTTCATCTGAAATGTGATGACCAGCCAGAGAAAGCCCCAATGCGATAGTATTTCACTACAGCCATTTCTTTAATTGTGTATTCCAGTCAATCGCCTCTCCTCTCGCTGCAAGTCCATCCCATGCGAAGGAAGAGACCAGAAGCACACTTCCACCACGCGCCAGCTTTATCATTTAGAATCATGAGGGGCCCAACATTTTTCAGCGAAATCGCCATCTCCGATGCCATCTATTTTAAAATGATCATTTAGATGGAGAGAGAGGGAGAGAGAGATCGAGAGAGCGGGAGATAGAGAGAGAGAGTTCAGTATAAACTCATAGCGACAGCCAGATAGCTCTGGGCACCGACACAGATAGTCCGGATCACCACATCAGCACTGTGAGTAATATTGACCCTGAGGAGAGCACAGTCTATAAGATTACAGGAGGTTGGGTCAGCACCGCTGGAATCAGGTCAGCTGTGAGTGGTAGTCTGGAGACCAGGCAGGCACCAGAGCAGGTTGGGGGGAGAAGGAGGCCACTCTGAGGAAGGAGAAAGAGGAGAAGGAAAGAGAGAGATGATGTGTGAGTGTGTGTGTGTGTTTGTGTGTGTGTGTGTGTGTGTGTGTGTGTGTTGGAGAGGGGGGGCGTGGTTGGGGGTGGTAGAGGATATAGAGAGAAAGAGGAGATGGATGAGGAAGACAGAAGGAGCAGATATAAGACAAAAGGGAAAGAGGAGAGGATAAATAAAAATGAGTAGAGAGAGAGAGAGAGAGAGAGAGAGAGAGAGAGAGAGAGAGAGAGAGAGAGAGAGAGAGAGAGAGGCAGTAGGGCAGCAAGAGGAAGAAAGAAGAGACTCAATGAGGAAGAAGGCTACAGTAATCAAATCATTGTTTGTTGGGGCTGCAGTGGTTGCATGACCAGAGGTCCGAGTGCATTAGGATCACATCCAATGCCATATGGCATGGTCACAGTATACTTGCATAGTCACATTACTGTCCAGTCATGTCCTGTATGGTGGTGGTCTATAAGCCAACATAGCCACATAGTGTCTTTCGAAATGCAAAGAAAAACACACAGAAAAGACATCTTGCAACACTGTGATTACTGTATATCATAGCCATGTCAAATCATTACAATAAGCTCCCAAAAAAGCAGCGCTACAGAGAGAGGGGGTAAAAATGTAGAGGAAGTTGGAATTACATCTTTTTTAATCGCGGGAGATGAGATGAAATTCAAGAGCAGCCGTCCTGATGCATGCACTATGAGCTGCTCCCAGGGAGGTGGTCTCTGTTCAGGACACAGCCCTTAGCCTGCGCTAATCAAAAGGCTCGCCAACGCGCATCAATATGGACGGTTCCCACACATCTCCACATGTTTAGAGTAAACACATCCACCTGCTCTAATACATTCAGATCCACTCCTGTGTCTTTGGCCAGAGGATTATTGTACATTAATTGCATTAGCATTTTCTCAGTGACAACAAGGTGAGTTCTTATCCCGTGATCTTCAGACTGTGACTGGGACTATTGATCTGAGGCATGTTGTCATTCAAATTGTAATTAGGGGAGGGCGATCAGGGTCGGCCTCCAATCCGTTTGAACATCTGGATAAGAGTTCCTCAAGGACGCCAGAGCCTGCGGGATGCCACCGCTGCCCTGAGACCCCCGCCTCGGCTCCATGTGCCCGAGTCCATTATACAAATTATCTAATTAATGCAGACACTCCAGCAGCTCCGGCAACGGGCAATCAATGTGGACAAAACACTGGGAATGGAGCCCAGTTCCAGAGTGGGGGTGGGGGGTGCACACTGCTGTGACACATGCATTCACCCACATGTATAACACGCACACACACACACACACACACACACACACATTCATATACAAATATCATGTGTGGTCATGTGTGCCTGATCCATATTCTGGCATGCTCATATCTGCCCACTCCAATCACAGAATCACAGATATACATAAGCACACACACACAGACAGACATACACACAAACACACAGACATACACACACACACACATACACACACACACAGACATACACAGAGACATACACACACATAAAAACATCTACAGATATTATATAGTGTTATATTATTATGTGACACTATTTTGTTACCTCTGTGCCATTCAATACCTTAAAACCTGAGGTGGAAAAATGTAAATTAGAATTCAACAGTCTGATATTATCTGGCTTGCTGTAATGTATTCTCCTCTCATACATCATCACGCCAAATGATTCCCTTCCTCAAACTCTGCATTTACATTTTTTTCATTTGACATATCCTCTTTCTCTTGCGTGGTTTATGAGTAAGAGTGCAGTTCAATACCAACAACAGCTGAGGAAAATCTGAGAAAGGTATTTATGGCTATTGTGAGTCATGTTGTGAGATTTCTCCTCGTTTGTTCTCTTGAGGAGATTTTCTCACCTCCTTGAGAAAATAATTATCATAAACATTTGTGGCGCAAAGCAATTTTGCAAATGAGTGTAATATTTGCAGTGTAAAAAAGGATGACTACCTCAGGATACCTCAGGATGAGTACCTGTAAACAAGGCATTAAAGACCTAAAATGTCAAACACGATGAACAGGTTGACAACAAAGCTTTGAATATTTCTCTTCATCTGAACATCAGAAATGGAGTAAAATGATTATCTGCTGTACATTACCATATGAGAGTTTCACATTATTTAGTAATAATGTTATGTTGGTACTATCACAGGTTATTCTTATCTATAATTAAAACTGTATTCTAGAGACATGCAAATGGACACATTAGCAGAGGCAACATATATCGCTACCAATATAATAACCAAGTTCAAATGAATCATTTTATGGAGCCCCCTGTGAGATCAAAAAAAGAGAACTAGCTCAATTAATTTATTCCTTTTATGAGTAAATAAAGTTTCACTCCAGGACTACATTAAATTCTGTCACCACTGCATTTGTGTTATCGTTATTCAATGAATAATTCCGTTTGCGCACGGAAGAAAGTGCTTACTGCTGAACTTTTTTTTTTCCAAATGGGAATCAGCTGAACAAATTGTCTAAGAAATTGTTAAATGGTCTTGTTCAGAGTGTTTAGGGAATAAAGTTTTTTCCACCATAAGTGTGGTGTGCCAAGAGGCAAAGAAAAAAAATGGTTTGCTTGACCACACACAACAATGGCCGTTTAATCCTCAGCTAAAGAGGGAAAAAGGAGAATAAAAACAGATGCCGTCTTTGCACATTTGCAAACGCAGAGATAAGCATTAAAAACATTTTTGAAGAGGAAAGAAAGAGGCCACTGTTTGCGGGTGGTGATAGTCGATTCGAGATAATTGTCTTTAAATGGACATGTCCGTGCAACCACACACACACACACACACACACACACACACACACACACAAAAAACACATACACACATACTCACACAGACCAGACAACAGGCACATTGAGTGCTGTGCCGGTGCTGCCTGCCGGAAATGTGTTATCTTGGCTCCGGTTAACACTTTCTTTGCATGTTGTAATGTAAATGAACAAACTAAACTGTTTTTGATCTGCACATGCAAATTTAGAGACACTGGTTACAAATGACTGTGGCACGGAAAAAAAAGCACAGACAAACAATGCAAATATTGCCCCCTTGTGGTTCGTTTGCAGTCACAGGTGCCTCCGAAGAAGACATGTCAACACTTACAGACACAATGAAGCAACCTAGCTGGCAACCCACCCCTCTCTCTCTCTCTCTCTCTCTCTCTCTCTCTCTCTTTCTCTCTCTCTCGTTCCCTCTTGGTTATGTCTGATCTGGTGAGGATCTATAATGACAAATGTTAGAGACTAGCATGCCCTAAATGTGAGGAACTTTTATTCCTGTTTTAATCACTGACATAAGTGCGTATATTCACTGCCTTATGACTCAAATGACGACCTCTCTACCTCCAGGCTTGAGCCTGTAGTGTGCGGAGTGAAACACAGAGGAATTAGAGGAATCAGAGGATTGACCAGAGTCTTTGACTGGAGAGAGGGGGGCTACTTCATATGCTGAACATGAGCAGTCATTAGAGCACCTCCAAGGATGGAGAAAAACAGAGCTGATTAGAAATAAACCCCTTTTTTGCAGTGTGGAACAGCACTGAAATTCACTTCATTACTTCAAAAAGAAGCACTCTTCAGCACCGCATTAAAATGTGGGATGCATTTTGGTTGATTAACATCAGAATATTGCAACTTCCACAAACCCACTCTCTCTAAACAGATCCATTTCCAACCAATTAATTGTCTAATTTGTTAATTAATTTTCTCCTTCAAAACCACTGTCTCTCTATCGCTCCCCCTTTCTGTCTTTCCAAGAAGGAGGATGGGATGTAAATCTCAATGTCACATAAAGTCACTGCCATAATTTATTAGCTCCTTAATATTGACGGACAAAGGTCCTCATCTATGCTGTGAGGCATTTCTATCAGGTTTATCTGCGGGGGTTATTAACCTTGACCTGGTGCAAATGTACTTCAGGTTTTGAGGAGCTTCCAAGCGCGGACACATTTTTATGCCCCCTGAAGAAGTTCGCCGTGGCGACTGTCGCCACAGCTGCCCGTCGCTGTGGCACTTTAAACTGGCCTTAATTGTCATATGGGAGCCGACGCAGGTTCCTTAATTGATCTGACCTTTTCGCATAGCTTTTTAATTTTCAGGCCCGCTTTCATTGTTCCATCTGGCACTTTAAAACGACATCTGGTAAACTGTACTTTACCGGCTGATCTCTGCACAGCTATTTTTAAACGTAATGTATGCTCCAACAGATGTTGGTTTTTTATCGATGAGGAGCGAAACGACACTCGGATATATGCCGTGTCTGCAATAGTTCCCTCAGCAATTCAAATATTGACACCAAGAATTACATGCCGGGGCCACCAGGGAACTCTGGCTATTATGTTCGACTTCTTATTTTTGCGGCCTATTAGGTAAACATCAATTCGGCTCTGTTTTTCTCTCATCATTGCTCATGAATAAAACATGAGGCTGTAGTTTATAAAGTGATAAACATTTTTGCAGTGCAGGGTGGGTTTTTACAAATATGCCTGTTGTCAGCGAGAAAGCAGGCAAATTTGCTGAATAAATAATAAGCAGGTGCAGGGAGAAGATGAGAAATTTGTTTGGCGGCAGAGTAAGTGTCAGTCAACAGGTCTGAGGACAGGACAAGTGGAACGCAGCATTCCTCATCTTCCCACGACACCCAAGGCCCCAACACTCCCTCTCCCATCACCTCCATCATCTATCCTGGTTAGACTTTCTGCTTTTCAAATGAATTCAAAATGTATGCTGCCCCCCACCCCCCTACATACACAGAAAGTTATGAACAAATGCACTCGAGCTTGGGAACAACTTCCCCTTGCTGAAAGAATGGAGGTCTTTTCACCCGGCTGATTTGCCTTTTGGTTGCCCCACTGTCTGGCTAGCAAATCTGCTGCTGCTGCTGGTGGTGACTCTCTCCACTGATTAACACAGCCTCAGGCTCCATCAGTCTACGGCCTTTGCCTGTGCACCATAGGAGGCACAGATTAGTCCAACTTTTCCTGAAATATGCAGCAGTCCTTCTTCCTCCCTTGTCCCCCTAAACCAACCTGTTCCACACACACACACACACACTCACAACTGGAGCCTGGGCCAGGCGATGATGAGAAGTTGGCGAGTGAAGGCCATGTGCTCTATCTCACCCGCTCGACCGACATGTTGTCGATTTTTACATCTGCGCTTGAAAACTTAATTGTGAGCCTTGACATTTTCCGATAGATAAATTTCCTATTGCGCATTTTCATGGAGAAGTGCTCTAAGATGAGCCTACCTGGAGGGTGTTAAATTAATGGCATATAATTGACTGATTAAATGCATATTGATTGCCCAGGCCCCTGCCATGAAGGCACTGGATACAAGCCGCCTCGTTCCCTCCCCACGAGGCAGGAAAAAAAAAAAACGTGCTTCTTTGGACTCTGTGGACGTGGCGGCACAATTCACTGAGGAGATGGAAAACAGGTTTCATGACACATTTTAATCATGGTATTTGTAATAAACCACTGGGCAGTTATCTGGTGCACTGAAAGTTAATTAACATGGAATATTAAGCTAATAAACTCTGTTAATCTGCAAAAGTGGCAAAATAATAATGATGGAGGCCTCATACTGTAAGTAATTGGTCCTTGTAGAAAAAAAAGATAGGGGAAAAAATTAAATTAAAAACACAGCGACAATTATAAGGCCAAATATCTTGTGTGTGTGTGCTTCTCTTTGGGAAATGAAATAAATAATTCAGCTGTTAAAAGATCTCCATGGGACATGTTTTTTTTTTATTCTTTTGTGTGTTGTGTGTGTGTGTGTGTGTGTGTGTGTGTGTGTGAGACAGACGTTGACATGCCCCGTCCTCAAGGTCAGAGTCTGAGGCTCCCCTGAAAGTCTTTAGCCATTGATGGACACGTCGTCCCTCCTGGGCCTGTTGGGCTCGAGAGCGCCGCAGAACATCTGTTCGCACACAGCCCCGCTCGCTGGCGCTCCCTGACACCGGGCCCCTGCGTGCCCGCATGTCCGCGCACCGCTCCAGCTCCCAATTCCCACGTCGGGTCCAGATGGCAGCGCCAGCTACCACCCTTACCTATACATCCGGCAAGAATCAAGCACCGGAATTTTTACTCTCTCCCCCCGGCGAAGTATCGCCCCAGGCAAGCCTGTGCCACTCACTGCTGACCAGCCTCTGGTGGCTCACACCCCCCACCCCACCCCTCTGCCCTCCTCATCACTAACACCTCCTCCCCGCCCCCTTGTTCCCTCCTGTCAAAAGACAAATTGTTCAACAGCCCACTTTTTTATGAATTCACCCCCCGGTACAGTTCTCTAAAAAGGTTAAGGAAAATCCTTGGCCTGAACCTCTCAACTTTGAGGCACAACTCCGGAAGGCTTTGTTAAAAGTTCACCATCCACAAGCAAAGTCCAATACATCAAAACATAGAAAGAGGGCATACCCTACTGCCTTGTTTTTTCTTTTAAAAAAAAGCAACAAGATTAACCGTGCTCTTCATCAAGCCAAAAGTAGTTTCAGAGCCATTTTTAAGGCCACATCTTGATGTTTCCGGTGCTGTTACTGCTCTCTCATTTGCCACCATTTTTAACCCATTGTTATAATTGAGGTGTTTGGATGAACAAAACAGTGTGAGTCAGATACGCTTCATCAGAGAACAATTTCTTCTGTCTTCCATGGTGTCAAAATTACCCAAGGCAGGGCTGATTGTAGCAAAATTAAACTCTGTTTGTGCTCCATTGTCTGATAAATATTTATTTTGTTTCCAGAGTTGGCAAGGGAATAAGATTTTCACTTAAAATAATGACTTGCAGATGGTTCCGAGGAGTACGCTGACGGAATTACCCAGATGGAAAATTGCATTAGCAAACAAATGACTGGATTTGACAAACAAAGAGGAGCCGTCACCTATACAGTCTGTCAAATGTCAGTTTTATCTCGTGCTCGCCTTTGCATCACTGAGCAGTGCGTCTTGGTTAATCCCAAGTATGAAAAACGGAAAAAGGAAATGAGTGAAACGGGTTGTATAGAAGACAGCACAACTCCAGATGAGGAGTGAAGAGCCACTCTTTTTTTTGGTGTCTCTCAGCTTTATTTTTTCCATTAAAAAAGATTTAAAAAAAAAAACCGGAAAAAAAAAACAAAACAAAAAAACCCAAACCAAACTCGTTTCCCTTCCCCACACTAAGCTATCGTTTCTCTGCCGGTGGACGCTCGTTCATTAGCATGCGCGACCGTCTACCTTCCTGTCCGCATGGCGTTTAGATTGGCTGTACCTGCTAACCGTCTCTAACGACTCCCCCCGCTCTCCCCACAGCAGCAGGTGGAGGGCTGCCAGCTGTCCGCATTCATTTGCCCGTTCAATTCGCTCGCTGCGAGTGTCAGCCTCTACACAAACAGGCAGCAGGCCGGTGTGCTGAGCCTCACTCTCTCCAGGAAGCTTTGCATGGCCGCCACTACCCCCACCACCACCACCACATGGACAGAGTCGGTCAGCTCAGTTTTTTTTTATGCTTCATGCCTACAAAAGAAAGCCCATTCATTCAGTGTCTGTAACTTCACTCTCTCTAACTGTATTGACTGTGTTTTTTATTCGCTCCTACTTCCCAAAGAATAACTTAAGAATGAAGAGGAATGAGAACGAGAAAATCACACAAGCAAGGTCCTGTTTGCGCAGGACGCACATGTGAATGAAGTTACTCGCTCTGATTGCAGTGATTTCAACCTTACTTCACCACAGCAGTGGAGGAGCAGGGAAAAGAAATGGGCAAGGAGGGGTGGGGTGTGGTGGGGGCGAGTGTGTCTTGAAGCACTGCTGACATACCTCACAGTGCACTGAAACATCCACCTGACACTGGCATTCCCACCACAGGTATGTGGCGCTAACTGCCAAGAGCCCTGGGAAACGAACAATAGGCGCTCAGTGCTAACCACTCGGCTCTGCTGAAGGGCCCCAACCACACGCCTCACTCCGCACCTCGTGCCATCACATGAATGATGGGCGTCAGCTAGTGGTGTTTCCTTTCTAAAGTAGCGGCTTTTGCTTTTTGTCTCTCTTGGTTTTATTTGTATTACTGTTATTGTCATTATTACTTTCTTGTTTGGGAGGCATATGAGATCACCAAACAATTCTCTGTGGGTTCCCCCTTGATCTGAATAACATGATCCTAACTGCCTTCTCAAGTGTATAACGGGCAGAGGCAAGGACCATCATTAAGTGCCTGCACCGCAAATCTTATTTTAATTATTCCCTCCGCCTTCGTCCTCAATGAGACGAGCGTTCATAGATAATCCGTGTAATTGGACAATGGGCTTTTGCTCATTCAATTATTGACCACTGAATCAGTTAAAACACTGATGTGCAATTTTCTGCCCTTCCGCAGACTGACTGAAGGGGCTTAGAGCTGGAGTCACTTGGAGGAAGTGAGAAAGCCACAGCATGTGGGTGTGCTGTGTGTCGTTACTCACAGCCCATTCCTCAACAAGCCGTCAGGCACTGCATGAAATATCGGCTACTGCTACTGAGCTACGACGGCCACGTCGGCTCTGAAAAGGCCACGGCCAAAACAAATAAATGCATATCATACATATTCAGCCCACAGATACGATCGTTGCTTTTAGAGCCACGTTTTATCCACTTCACAGAGATGACATGGGGTGTTATGATTGGCCAGCTTCCTAAACCAGCTGCAGTTGTTGTGGGAAGAGTGTCATTTATCCCAATGGGTTTCTACACACTTGGACTCAAGTATGTTAAACAACCACCAACAGCATCAGTCTTTGGCGCTGATGATACTCCATGTTGTTTGGGAAGGGCTGACAAACATCACTTACAGCTGAGAGCAACAAGCCTAATGTGGCTGGAAGTGGGAGAAGATGCAAGAAATCTGTCACTGACTCTGAAGTCTCCAAACACGCATACATTTATAAACACTCGTTAGGTCTGGTTGGAGTATATGTGAAAAGAAGGAAAAAGTCTCATTTAAAAAGAAGATCTTTCAGCTGAAGCCCTTACATACTCAATGGTGCAGTTCGCTGAAACTCTGGTCACTTTGTTGATAATGGCTTTCAACCCTTCAAGCAAGCCAAGCTGCACTCTTAACACATATTTTCTGACATAGATCAGTTCATTAGAGTTGGCTTTATCGTTATTCGTCGCCTCGAGAATAAACTGAAAATATCAAATAATTGAAATAAAACAGACAACATTTGTAGCCGACAGCAGCTGTCTTCACTTTGGAGAACTTGAGAACAGAGGAAACACTAGAAGAGAATTCCAGTCTCTTTGCACATTTTTCTGACCTTATCTTGGCGTAGGTGAGGTAACATGTGAGTTATCAAGGCAGAGCCTTATTCCACTGACTCCACTGAAAATCCAAGGAGGAGTTGCACTGGAAGTAGTGAACCAATGTTAATAACCCTCTCTACAAAATTCACACCTCCAGCTAATGCTGTTATCATAATTGTTACCAAATATCCTAGTTTTAATTGCCATACCATTAATTTGCTCCAATGGAGGAGTCCCTGGCAGGGGAAAATATCATTTGAAAATGAACAGCTTCCTCTCAAATCATCTCATATAAACACTGATAAATATACTAATATTTTCAGGGGAAGTAATGAAGCATGAAAATGGTTTTAATGTGGTTTGGAGGCAAGTGAAATTATGTACCGCAAGAATTACTGCACTCTCTTTTCCCTTTCACACTTAAAAAGCAGGAGTGGATAACAAGCAAGCGGCCTGTATTCTTTACTGTGTATACATGCAGATATACAGATGAGCATCTGGGATAATACAGAGGATCACCTTGAATCTCATATCCTTTTCCAATAATGACAGTGTGGTGGGTTTTAGCACAAAGCGTTATAATACAGTACCACACGGCTTAATCCCTCAGAAAGACAAAGGACCAACAGACTAAATAATCGCTGGCATTACCGCCTGAGCCAGCGAGATGAAATAATAAACCTATTTAATTAAATCCAGAGACGCCGTGGCCATTTTTTCAAATAAAAGATTTTTTTTTTTTTTTTAAAGTCTCATTAATTTGCCGACGTTAATGCCCACTTGAGACTTATCGATTTGAGCGTTGCAATATGTTAAAATAATGTATCCTGCAATAGTCATCCTTCCTGTCTCACCAGCCTTGCTCACACCACCCTGCAATCAACAGATTGTTAGACATGCATTTTCTGGGGCCATGACAAAGCCTGATATATGGGGTCGAACAGAGCGTTCCTAATCCATCCATTGCCACAATTTATTATCTTATTATAATTGTATACACAAACATTGGGGTGATTTAGGTGACACAGTGGAAAGATGAAATCCGTTTATATTAAAAGGGTTGTTCACCTCTGAAACACACCGCCGGCAACACCTCTCAATGACTGCTTTTAACAACATGGTTATTGTTTTATTGATCAAAGTTTTATTACGGATCTGACACCCATGTTATGTGTTAATCGAACCCGCATATAATTTTTGACACATATTTTATGAGATTATGACTGCAATTAATTTAATAACTATTATTTTTCCAGTGATTTCAGTCTTAACAAGTTCTGTGTGTGTGTGTGTGTGTGTATGTGTGTCTCTGTGTGTCTGTGTGTGAGTGTGGATGGGGGAGAGCAGGCCATTCGTCTTGGCTGTGTTGTCAGTCAAGGATGCTCTTGCTTGGTTCGCTTGGGGCATGACCTAAGTAGAGTGGGGAGGGGTGCAGGAGAGAGGGGGGGGGGGGTGTTGTGGGGGGGTTGGGTGAAGTTCAGGAGAGGTTAGGGTAGGGTGCGGTCGCAGAAGTGGCCAATGGGACCAAAGTGATACTGTGAGCTCCATCGTCTTGCTGCACTCTTTTGTTCGTAGAGGTGATGCCACTATTAGGAGGCCCATTCATTGACGTGCGAGGCCTGCTTTCCACACTTAAACGTCTCCATTTTATGGGAAAATTATACAATTGCAGGCTCTGCTCCAAAAGTACTTTGTTAATGCGTCATTTTTCATTGAATGAACATTTAACCTACCTCCTAAGAAAAAAAGATTGCAAAAGAAATCCATTAAAATCTCCATGTTCACATTTTCCTCTTAACACTGGGTTTACACACACTAAATCAGAGTGTATCGTGAAGTGCAGGCAGTTAAAAGACTGTGGCACTGCTCTGTCCGGTGCCGTGCTAAACCTCGAGAGCTCTCTCTCTCTCTCTCTCTCTCTCTCTCTCTGTTTTAGTCAATATCATCATGTCTTTTCATTCCGTTTTCTCCAACACAAGATACACACATTTGCTGAGTTTAGCAGAATTTGTCTATCACACAAATTATTAATTAATCATTCATCCCATCCCTCATAATTGAACAAAGATCTGGAATGCCATTAGCTCAGATAATAAAAAAGAACACTGTCTCCCACCAACCTGAGCACACAGGAGCGTCTTCTAGCTCTGGATCTTTGTGGCCTAGTCAGCAAATGTATTCTTTAGCATTGAGGAGTAGTTAAGAACTTATAGGTTTGTCAAACCAATTTAATTCTTTTTTAAATCTTCATAGCAATTATCTCTTTGCATAATCAGTTTCAAGACCTTGGGGGTCTTCTGGGTCTTATAACGTCCTTAAAATAATTGTTCAGTGGCTAATTTGAAGTTGGGAGGAAATTGCTTAATAATCAGATCCCAAAGTCAGTATTTTGGGGGAGACTTTCTGGTAAGTTATGGGAGGAGAAGGAACCTAATAATATGAATAAAAATAAAAATATATTTCATAAAGTGTATTTTTCACCTAGTTTAATGTCTCATGCAAGCAATCTCCTCAAAAACACTAAGAATGTGAAATAATCATGGTAATGTGTTAGATATAACCAGTAACATTAATATAGGTAAAACAGACTATGTGTAATTCTAAAAACGTGTGTATGGAATTGGACCATCTGCCTTGGCAATCAGATGACCTACATCGTAATGAGCCCTTCTTACACTGTTTGATCTATAAGAGATTAATAAAAGAGTGTATTGTTAGACTACAACATTAATGACAGCTCTTAAAATCCTTCACAATTCATCGTAAGAATCTCTCTGAAACATACTCTCATCACTTCATGCAATCTGCCTGCACAAACTGCTGCTTGAGAGGCATTATTTCAAGTCAAGAGAGATTCAGGATTTGTCCCAATTAACCTTGTAATGAGATATATCAACGTCTTTATTAATGAGATTAATGGGAGAGATCAATTGACAATGTGTAAAAACAGTTAAAGCATTTTAATGAGATGGCATGTACCAGTGTGAACATCCTAAAATGGTGCAAATACCCAACTCCTGGACTGTTAATAGCACAGGCCATACGCAAGAAAATGGCATTTTGTTACCTTAGACACTTAGAGCATATATGAATCATACACTTATACTTCTCTGCTTGACATGGGTAGGGGGGATTTCTTCATGAACGCTACTTAAGGAGTGCTAGACAATGTCCAGTGCCTTAAACCCAATCATAATCTGTCTTGTGCAATAACAACAAGACAATACTTTACTGAAAATGCCTGATGTCATTTCATAATTGCACTAATGGTAAAAGCCTAGGCTATTTCCAGTCCATCCCAATTAGTCATTTTAAACTGCTTCTCAGTGTGTAAAGATCCATTTCAACATATTAGTCACATGATTGCACAGTGCAATCATAGACACTGATGCTCTCAACCCCCACATACTCTCACCCTGAACCTACTACCATTTCTTTCAGAGCCAAATAAATAATCCCAACAGAAACACTTCTAATGCCCATTGTATGTTTTTCAAGACAATGATAACATGATGAGAAATGTTCCTTTAATGAGAGTGAAAAGTGCATGTGTACCTGAGGTATAAATGTTTGGAAATATGAGCGTATGACCACACACTTTCAGTTTAACACTGCTAAACACAGTATCATCAATGTAGGGCAATGACGACCCTTGTTAGAATTCAGCAGACATTCATTAAAGATAGCCATTTTTTCTCTCTCTTTGATAGCTAATTAAATAAAGAACACTCAATAATACAGCAACCCAAAGTGGGACTACAGGATGGAAAAGAACAATAGAAATCACTGAGTTAATAGAAAAAAAAATCTATTTAGCCATTTACTGAGTTGAATAACTTCAAGCGGTTTTCAAGTCCCCTACGGATCATCCTGGCAAGTCCCGGGTGGGACTGTTGCCTAAGGAAAGCCCTGCTTCCTCGGCTATTTAAAGAATTCCCAAGTGACTTAAGTCATATAGCGTCAGGCTCCGCCAAACCAATTTTCCCACCCCTTCATATTTCTTTGATATATTTTAGATTGTAAGGTCATTTATCCACAGTCTTAATTTGGTAATATGGATATCTATTTCCATTGTCAATCTGCAATATTTTTTTTGTCTCGCCTCCTCACTGTCATTTGCTGTGCATATTGGATAGGCAGTTGAAGAAGGGTAGCCAGGCAGGTGTCCTCAAACATGTTGAAGCAGCCGAAAGAAATTGAATTGCACAGAAGTGCGCAATTAGAATGAAATGGCATTATTGAGCACTTAATGAGTTGAGCTCAAAGACTCCCTGAAGCACATACTGAGACCTGAGAGAGAGAGAGAGAGAGGAGAGAGAATGAGTGAGAGGCCAAAGTGGAACAACTGCATGGCTTAAGAAGGGCAGGTGAAAGTGAGACGAAAAGAGAGAACAGATCAGGCAATGCGAATAAACAATTTCTGAGTTTTACTTGCCAAAAGTAACTAAAGCCAGGTGCTGAGAGACAATGAATGCCATTAAGTATCTTTTTTCAGCTTTCCATTTGAATGTTATGAGTAGAGAAGAAATGTACCCAAGTGCAATAAAGTCTGGGGGGATGGGTAGACAATGCCAAAACAATGTTCCGGAATACTGAGCATCTGTCAAAATAAATGATTGAATAAATGTACTTAGATGCATTTCCCCTCTGTTAATAAATAAAGCTAATCATAGAATCTTTAAAGGTGATATTTTATTCCAAATACTTGAATCAACATAATTGCATAACTGGCACGATCAGATATTTTGCAATCAAGTTTGCTCTACGGTGTCAAAGTGATGAGTGAGAAAAGTATTATAAAGTCGAGACAATATTTTTTTTTTCTGTCTGGAGGCTAGTAGTGTCATCTTGAAAGAATTCTCTCTCTCTCTCTCTCTCTCTCTCTCTCTCTCACACACACACACACACACACACACATACACACAGACACACACCACACAATTGAGGGTAACCAATGCATTAGTTGCAGTAGTTTAGGCAATTTTGTATCTACTATGTTGTAATTGCATCTCCTGTGGCTTGTCAATCATGCCAGGGTGTACTAAATGGGAAATGTGTCAGTCATTACCTAGAATGAGTAGATCAGGGCTTTCAGGTACAGCACAAAACTATCACCTTCAAAGCACACTCATCTCACCCACCAGTGCTACTCTGACAGAAGAGACAGGTCACAGATCACATGGAAACAAATCCAGCAATCATTTCATGGTGAGGGTTATGCTGGCTCGTTTCATATGAACAGGAGTGTGTGTGTGTGTATGTGTGTGTGTGTGTGTGTGTGTGTGTGCAGGTGATTTGTTTTACAGGTTGCTTTTGAAGAAGACATATGGTCCACAGAGACAAGCATTCTCATATCTTAATTTTTCAATTACCAAGCCTCTTGTTCTCCAAACATATGCAAACACAGCAGGCCATCTTTTAAAATGCAACACTAATATGAGGTCTAATTAGGCAGAACAGCCAGGCTTGTAAACTGGGAAAAGTGAATACTGCTTTAGACCAATCTGTCTGAGCCCAAACCTTAAAAATACTCCTTACATAAGATAATTGAATATGTGAAGGCTCAAGATTACACATATTCGACTCCTAGTTTTGTAATGTCTGAAATTCCCTACATTCCCGGCAACATCCATGTTATTTAGGTTAATCAAGAAGGTTAGCACAGTTTCCGAACTCCAAACTTATAACTACCGTAAACCGGCGATAAGACACCAAGGGCAGACGTCATCGAAAACACAGGGTGGGTCGCGTGGATCAATGGGGATGCAGAAATGGGATACCGATGGTGACTGTCTTACGGAGAAAAAGATTGCCAGTGAATTTGGTGAAGTTTCGACAGGTATTGTGCATTCTCTTTCAATCTGTTGACCACAACAGAGAACAGATTAAAAAATCCTTTCGTTTTTTAACAAAATACGTGCTTACGGTTGATACTGACACTGCACAGTCATATTAATAATTTATAGGGTGAAGTTTTGAATGACATTTTTGCGTTTATGAGTAGTAGTGTGTCCATTGAAACTCTCCCTTAGTGAACGAACATGTAAGAGTAATCAGTTTGATTTCCTGTCACTGACTCTTTTACTTATGATGCGATTTGGAACAGATGGCAGAGCCAAAAACAGGACCATTTGAGGAAACTGAACTTGACATTATAAGTACAGCGCAAGCGGTTACTTGTGTGCACGAGGATGATGGTGAGTCGCATGGTGAAAAGAGCTGTCAGACGACAATTACTGGTAACCGAAATGCTAGGCTACGTGTTTTCTGCATGGAATTCAGCAACTGTGTTTGCGTTATGAAACACTGATCGTATCCAACTCGATTTAAATGTTATTAGTAAATTCAATAATATGTCCGGCATCTTGAAAGATCTTTGTATTGAGATGCATGCCCATGATGCATTCATGCAACTGTACTTCACTTTGGATAGACTGCAGAGGCCAACGCATTTTGTGTGTGGGAAAAAGTAACAAAAACTACCAAACAAGCTCAAATATGATCACAGACATCAGTTTCTCGCCGAAACTAGGCAATATGAGATAGTTTTGTTTTTATGTTTGTTTTAAATCAAAACAGGTCCTTGCACATCCTTTAAGCCAGAAAACTGTGCGCCATATGGCGGCATGTATTTATTTATACAGTGTTGCACAGAGCTCCACAATGGCCTCTTAGATTTCTACATTCAATGTAATTAATGACTCAAAACCTGTTGCCAGGAAGTCAACACTGTACTTTAGCCTTATGTAAGCAAGACTCTGCTCTCTGTCAGTTCAATTCCATCATTACCCACTGTGATCCTATATTTTGGGAGAAAAAAAAACTCACTTTTTACCCTTTTTCCCTAATTATTCAATTGGAAAATTAGCCAATACAGCCTAAAGCCATTTTCATTTCTCTCTCTCAGTCTCCTTTTGTGTGTGGACTAACAATGCTTATCCCTGTTCAGAAAAATATGTCCCATGAGTTAATTAATCATAAGACATTAAATGTTAAACATAAGGGAAAGAAAAGCATCAGTGAATTATTCATTTGGGATAGGTGGTAGAAAAATAAACAGGGTTGCTGTGCCAAAGCAATAATTCATTAATAGTTAGCATTGAAATCTTTCCATGAAAACCAGATTCATTATTAAACCCGGTTGGAGAGCTGTGATTAACAGAGCAGATCGCAGCATGTTGTGCAGTGTTACACAGAGAAAACTACACCTGAGGGTGAAGGCTCGAACTAGAGAAAATTATATTAAAAGTGTTTTTGCTTCCTAGTTGGGATTCTTCTGCACCATTTCCTTTTTGCTTTTATCATCAGTTGAGGGTGGTTCATGGTCAAAAGCTGTATAGGTTGCCTAAGTTAGCCATGCCAGCCTGTGTTTGTGGCTTGTGTTTGATGTCTGTTTGTGATTGTGCATGGACTGTATGTGTATTTGCATTGATGTATGCATGCATATGTGTATGTGCATGTGTGTACGTGTGTGCACATGTGACATACTGAATCAGATGCATGTCAGACAGATGCTACCCCATTGTCCCATTATGTTGGCCCCTGTCATTGGCAGCAGTGACCAGTAAAGAGCCAGGCCGGCTGCTGCGTCTGAATCTTAGTCCCATAGCCGAGCATGAGCACGAGCTGGGCCAGCCCTGGCACCAGCACACCACCGCCTCTGCCTCTGCTGCTAGTGCTGCCGCTGCCAAGCAACCCACCGACCCCTCATACTCCCTCTGCTCCGTGGACAAGCACAGCAACAGCCGCCTCTCTTCCATCGCAGAGTCCTACACCTCCACTGCCCATCCGCCTGACATTGGAGGTTAGTCCCTGAGTTATACCTCCCTCTCTCTCTCTCTGTCTTTCTCTCTCTCCTTCTCTCGCACATGCGCACGCAATTTCTCTCTCTCTCTTTCTTTCTCTGCCAAACGATCCCAGTCTGATACCCCCTGTAATGGAGATGACTTGAGGAGGCTGAGCGCGTCTGCAGTGAAGCAGGCCCGCTGAGCTGTGCACGTAACCACATAGCCATTTTTTCCCCACCAAGCAGGGGTCGACAGGTCTTTAGTGAAGCAGCGCAGAAAATGGCCTCATCGTCCGCAGGCTGCTCATGCCTGTGAATGCCCAGTCATCTCGGCTGTGTGCGCATGTGTGTGGTCTCCATTTAGCTATCTAAGAGGTTATACTACTCAGCAATCAAATAAATGCCAGTGTAACAATGTAGCACAAAGCTAGGGGTATCATAGTGGTTTTTAGGATGCTTCTGGAATGTTCTAAGGAATTTACAGGCTGACACATGATATCCTTTATGTCCATGAAGATGCCTTTATGCAGTTTTATGGCATGAATAATTGAAACTTGTCCATTATTTAGAATCAGAAACCAGAATAAAAGTCATATTTAAAAGCTGGACATCACACTGGAAATACTTTTAAGTAAATTAAGCAGCCCATCCGATTAAACTTAAATTCTGAAGATCATGAATTATTAAGGGCAAAAAGCACTGAGCTTTGCTATACATTGTACAATGCCCAACCGGGCCCTCGGAAACAGTCCTTCTCTGTTGAGCTAGAGATCTTTGAAATCATGCATGTAATTGCGACCGTCCAGTTTTATTTGTGGCGTTGGCAGTGTTAGTTATGGACCTCCAGGAACTCCACTCGTGCTGCTGCCTGCCGCCTCTTGCTGTCATTGTTTCAGGCTTATGATCTCACACTGTATTGCACCCCAGAGGCCTAGGGGTTTACAGCAGTAGGCTACGGTGAGAGCGTTGGCCCCGCGCCTGAGCGGAATGCCAACGTGTCCATTGGAAATGCATGTTTTGAAAAAGACTTTTAAGGCTGATGGTAATTGATTATGTCTCCGAACAGCTTCCTCGCTTGTCTTTCAGTGAGCGAGCAAGAGGGTGATTTCGTAAATTATGCATGTGTAAAGAAATGCCAGGGGAGAGGAGGGGTGGAGGGAGGAGGAGAAGGAGGCTTTTAAAATGTTATAAACAATAAGTGAGGACAGAGCGTGGGCTGTTAACGGGCACAGAAGAGGATCTACTCCTGCGGAAGTCCAAAAACCTGCAGCAAGTGTTGATTTAGGGGTGCCTTTCACAGACACACACCCGGCTTCTAAAGATGCCTGTACCTGTGCTGAAGAAATTTCCTAACTTCAGATGCTTGACTTTCACGTGACCAAACCCCATCTCATATAGCTTCAAAACTTCAATCAGAACTCAGTAAGAGGAGAATGGGACAGATATGCATTGTTGCTACTAATCAAAAAATATTCATGTCCTTTTGGAGACATTACAACTTTTTAGTGAGTGCTGGGATAGACAATGAACAGTTAGAACTGTCCATCTTCTAACATGGCCTGATTTAATATTCTGTTTTGTCAACTTTTTGCTAAAGTAGTACCGCTAAGCTAAGAAGTTTTCATTTGTTTCCCTCCCAAAAAGCTATACATGAGAATGGATGCAGATCTAAAGGTTGGCATGAACCCCTAAGTGGTTGGCCATCAAATCTAACACAAGAATACAATGAAGTCGCAATGCGATGGAGTTAGAAGCAGGCAAATGGTGGGTTGTGTGACTTCACAAGGTGTGTTTCTAATGACTGGCATCCTTCTTTTTCATGATATCTTTTTAAATTAAAGAGCCACAAGAGGTCCATATTTTCTCTGAGGACCGCTTTTATAATGCAAACATATGATATGACTACGTAGTTAAGTGAAAGAGCCACACGTTATATAACTTTGACCCAAATCTAGACTTGGGATCTGTAGATAGAATGACTGGGATTTGTGATAGAACGCATACGTATAGGAAATATACATTAATGGTTCTAAAGCCTTTCCTACTGGGATCCATCCTAGGAAGTCTGCTTCTAAAGTGGCATAATATGCAATATAATATTTAGCAGTTTAATGGATACTGGGGACTTCTTTCAGACTATTGCCTCCCCCCCAACCCCACCCCCTTTATGTTCAGGGCTGACTTTGGATTGGTATGGCTAAGGCAGGCTCTGCAAGGAGCCATTTTGACCATAACTCCCCTGTTTTTTTTTTATTGAAGCATTAGTGGCATTTAAATGGCCCAGTAAAGGATGGGAAGCATCATGCAGCTCCAATAATTTTCCGTCCACAGCAGTTTTGCTCAAGCACCCCCTCATGGGAACATCTGGGGCTTTCCATCTGCGAGCTGACAAATTCACACAACACATCATAATCTTAATAAAAAAAACACATAACACTTTATTTGTCATTTCGAATGAGCCCATTCAGTTTCATAGTCTATGTAATATACATCTGTGCTGATAATGTACTGAGAGGGAGGGCAATCTGTGGTTTTTACTTTAGCCTACTTGAAAAAAACAGAGAGAACTTTAACTACTCAATGTGGCATCATTGTGAGATATTTTCCTCAAGTGCTCACCAGTGTGCTTTGAGGTGGATAACAGTATGAATAATGGCAAGTGTATCTATTCACCTTCATATTTCAAGAGCTCTTAGGCTTCTGCATCTCATGTTCTCATTCTCCCGATCCCCCCCCCTTCGTCCTCTCACAGACGACTGTGCTGGGATCGTGCTGGCCTGCCTCTTCTGCCGCTTCTATGACCTGTGCCTCATGCTTCCAAACTCCTGTGACTGGGCCGCCCAGCATCTGTGCCCATCTTACCAGAACTTCGCCAAGACCAGCGAGGCCACACACAACAATGCCAACAGCGACTGCAACTGTAACTGCAACTTTGACTGCAGCGTGTTCGACGACTGCCGCGAGACCGGGGAGTGCCTGGAGCTGGCTATGGAGATCTCAGAGGTGTGCTACCACTGATAGACACAGCTGTCCTCCGACAGAGACCAGATTCAGACAACCACAGCACAGCACAGCAGAGGGGGAAAGCATGACCTATTGTATTAAAACCGCATAATGACAACTGAGGAAATTACATTGGCTATAAGCAAGGGTATCAGGCTAACAGGCTTACTGCTATAATGGGGGGAAGAGTAACGTGAACAGTTTTGTTCCAAGCACAACGAAACTTCCAATGGCTGTGTGTCAATGATGTCATCCTTACAGAACAGTATATTTGTCTATAATTGCACTGAAAATAACCTGTGTATGGGTTGTGGTTAGTTCACAGTAAGCAATGTTGAAACATGGCTGGAGGATATTTTCATCAAGGCCTCCACAAACAATTGGTGCTTCAGCCTTCAGCCTTTAAAAAAAAAAAAAAAGAGTGAAACTTACAGCACAGCTTGCCTATTTGGGTTCAAGTGCGATTGTTAACAGGGGAGCATTCAGAGGTGGCATCCGTAGGACACTTGTAGGTCCTTGTAGAACCCTTCAACCTTTGCCCCCTGTTTCACGTGAAAGTGTTCTCTCTCTCTCAAGAGCACAGCCCATCAACTATGTGGTTCATCCTTCCCGTGTGAGATGGGTCCTTGTCGTGTAATGATACCAGGAACATTCCCACAGACTTGTGCATGTGTGGTCTGGGTAAATAAAATCAAACTAGCAATTCAGCATCTGTCTCAAATGGAGGTCAGTCCAAAATGAGGCACTGATACCCAAACACTTCACACTTCAAGTGTTGCTGTATTGTCTATGATTGCCAAACATTTGTTTTCTGCTAACAGACATGGACATCAACAGAGTAACCTCGCCGAGCAAAAATAGGCTTGCCCTTGTGCTTGCGTTCCGTATCTGTGTGTCTCCTCTTCGGTAAGAGGCTCTGTGCCCCCGGAGAAGCTCTCCAGTCGCAGATCAGACGGCAACCTTCTGCACGATGAAGGAATGAAAACCATCTGTGTCCTGTGGACGGGCCTCAGTTGCACTTGAGCAAAGTTTAAAGGTTCAAAAGTCAGTTAAGCGGCTCTCACAGAGACGCAGCGCCGTTCTTGTGTTTTATTGCTTCCTCAGAAAAAGGGGCCTTCCAAAGGCCCTGTTAGGCACAGACACACGGCTGCATGGGCTGCATTAGACTCGCTGGCCATATTGAGCTGGATAGGGAGGGGAGGCTCAGTTTGTGACCAATTTGCTTATTACTTGCTGGGGCGTAATTACAAACCCAAGCTAATACGACATCATAAAAGCAATTGGGAGCCCTTTGTGGGTTTTTTTTATTTTTTTAACGTAAATTGCATCTGCACAAACAGATGCTTGCTTAGACAGAAAACATCTGCACATCCTAAAAAATTTTGGCCACCAGTCAAATTACCTGCTGGATATGGGAGCGGAGTGAGCTATTGGGCTGTCTAGGGTTTTTAATTGTACAAATGTACTGTTTCAACAAGTACAAGCAAGGAATAAAAAAAAAAATATGATCAGTGAATCAGTGAAAAAAAAGTAAAGGTCTGTTTGGAGTTGGGGTTTGAGATGTCAGGCAACTTGCAGTGCAATATTTGAGGTCTCACATTAACACATTCTTGTTCCAATGCAACACCGTATGTGCATGAGAATGTGATTGTTTCCTTCTTCTTGCTTCACCCTCTCAAATGGGACCAGAAAGGTCTCTTTCCTCTTTGTTGTTTGCCCTCTCGTTGGCTGCATTACTGCGAGGTGAGCTGCTTCAGCCTAGCACGCAGTGCTGCTAGCGGCCTCTCATCAGTGGCGTCTCCATCCAGCGAGCGGCAGCTGCTTCCCCAGGGGTGGCTGTGTTGGTGGGTGGAGGTGGGGGTGGGGGTAGGGGGTGTGGATAAGAGAAACGGGGGAACCCATGAAATATTAACACCATGTGTTTAGAGGCTCTTTTTGAAACAGCGGTTTTGTCAGCATCTTATGTACCTAGCTCCTCAGGAGTGCGGGGCCTGCGAGGAGACGTGCTCCCAGTGCATGCTGTTGTTCCGTGTCGTTTAGGCATGTTTTTCTAATGGTCTTTCTGTGTTATTATGGGCTACATTTTCACAGTGATTTCCGAGGCAGATGGAGCACTCAGGCGACTGTCATGCTTTTGCAGGCCGTGTTTTTCACTCTGCACCGCAAACTCCAGCCATTAAAATGTTTTGGTGGTGAGAACTGCGAGCTCATGTAATATTTCAGAAAGAAACGGTTTATTCTTTCACCTTGCATGATTGTGTCATCTCTCATCTATTTGTGGAAAACTATTTATGTGTGAACAGCAGCTCATCAACAGTACTTCATGCCAGTGCATCAACTAGACTTTCTCACTCTCGTATGTTCTACAATAAAGGGGTATGCAATGTTTAGTGAAAGAAGTTACTCTTGTGTGATAATTCACAGTTGATCCGTACTGCATATGCAGTGGTTTGTTTTTTGTCCACTTTGAAACATGTAACACATGATGCGGCATTTATATTTCACAATAATAAACAGTGACTGCATACAATATCAGCTTTGTAAAAGCCTGACATTTGTGTGTTGCCTTATTTTCTGTCAGTGAATGTTGCTTGTTAAAAGACTTTGACTTCTGCATGTTGGCTTGTTTCCTGTCAGTAAATTTGTGTCAAACAGCCTTGTAGACTTTGATTTCACCAGTACAATGAACAAATCAAAGAAACATGAAGTAGAGATTTAAACAGCACAATGAATATATCAAAGAAATGAGAATTCTCACAATTTCCAGACTTTTAAACAGCACAATGAACATATCAAGGAAATGAGAACGCCGTTTTCTCGATAGAGTGCTCAGTCTTAACACCCGTGGAGGTCTACAGTATAGTTTGTCTAAATCTGGGCCATGTGTGTGTGAATGTGTGTCAGAGAGAGAAGAGGCAATAACTTGGTTGGAGAAAGAGCCTGTGGGCTCTGTCCCAGTGGGTGATTTCTATCCAACTTATGGCATGATTGCAGAGATACCTTTCAATCAACGCCACAATCCCATCTGGAATGACAGGTGATTTTCTTCCACGTCCAATTAATAACCTCGTTTTTAACAATTAAGGGAGGAGGAGGAAGGGAGTGTCCCAGAGGACAGCAAGGGGGTGATGGTGGTGGAGGTGGGGGTCCTCGGGGATAGGTGTCTTAGCAGCTGCCTGCTCATAAAACCCACATGGTCATGCCTCCTGCTTATCCTTTAGTTAGCGTGTGATGACCCTAGACCAAAGCATGCAGCGTGGTTTTCATTTTCATGCTTCCCGAGCAACCCCCATCCCCCAGCACACACACACACACACACACACACACACACACACACACACACACACACACACACACACACACACTCAGCCCTGACTCTCCCAGGTGTTCCTGATGTTGGGGCCAGGACACCCCCTTGTGAGGGTGAGGCACAAGGGAGAACAGGGCAGGTGTGTGTGTGAGGGGGGATTGGGTGGGGTGACATATGGCAATAGGATGATGGAGTGCATCAAGCTATCTGTCTAACTAATGCCCCTCCAACACACACACACGCACACACACACACACACACAGACACACGGACCACCATTCCACCCCCACACACTCCCCACTGTGAAGAGGAAATTAAAGAGCTGTGTTGCAAGAACAGGAGGAGGTGGAAGAAGGTGATTTAAAGCGGCACACAGTGGGTGTGTGTATGTGTGTGTGTGTGTGTGTGGGGGGGGGGGGTAGTGGGGTAGGGTAGCAGGGTAGTGATGATAGTGGTAGTGGTGGTGTGGTTGGGGGTGTGTGGGAGAGACAGCGTTCACCGGAGTTAATTACTGAATAATGAGGAACAATTTATTGTGGTCTTGTTATAGACATCCAAATGCCCGTATGTAGGCCCACTGGATGGGAAAAAAGGGAAAGAGATGGTCTTTTGCCTCCCTTTCAGGACTTGGGCCCTTGAATAGAGAGGGTAAGGGCCGGGGAGGAGTGCTGGTGGGGTTGGAGGCTGACTTATCTCCCTCAGCCGGTCAAGCACATTCTCCAGCATGACCAGGTGCTTTTAGTGTCTGTGCTTTCCTCTGTTTGGAGAATTTATTCGGGGAACTAATGAGAGCTGCATTAGCCGCAGATCGATCTCTCTCTCTCTCGCTCTCTCACTCACTCTTTCTCTCTCTGGTCCCTTCGTGTCTATCCCTTTTTCCCCCTCTCTCTCTCTCTCTCCCTCTCTCTCATTCTCTCTCTGTGCCCTCTGCAGATGAACACGCCATAACTCCTCATCTCCACCTTTCTCCCACCACCCCAGTAAATCTCCCTCCGTCTGCCTCGGCCCACTCATGTCCGTCAGGAGGCTCCTCACATGCATCTGTCATAGTGGGGCCAGAGGTGTCCACTCAACCCATAAACAATACATCATTAACTCTCAATGCAGGGCCCTCGTTAAGAGGAGAAGCCCTGTACTGTATTAGTGTCACAATTAGAACTGCCACACACTGAAATCTGATAGTGAGATCACTTTAAAAGACCAAATATATTGTTTTGCTTGGTTTATGAGATTAGGAGACTGTTTGCGATAAGAGCTCTTGTATGCACTAAACAAAAGAAGAGGGCTGGGCATTGACCAGATATGAACAATAGATTATTTTGAACTAGTTACCTCCTCCAAGCAGGTTATGTTTTCACCGCTGTTTGCCTGTTTGTTTGTTTTTTTGTCTGTCTGTTGGTGGACAAATTAACTCAAAAAGTACTGTGCGCATTTGCATGAAATTTTCAGACTACATTGGTATTAGGACAAGGAATAGATGATTTAATGTTGGTGGTGATTCGGAATTTGTATTGTGTCTGTGACCCCGTATTTCCTTGATGGAGGTCTGCACTCTCCGAGTGCTTTTCTAGTTCAATTTGTTTGCAATTAAATCAGATCAAAACTTGATTTGAATTAATTCCATGTTTATGACCTTGATTAGTCCTGGAGTTGTAACATTGATGTGATGATGTAGTGCTGGGTGAATGTTGTTGGCATCTCTTGTATACAGCTGCAGAACCTTGGCCCAAGACACATTCCTTCCTATTTCCATTATTTTCTTGTATTTAGCTGTAACACCAGATGTCTGGCTATAGCAACAGCTGTCAACAAAGCCACATACGGTACATCAAAGTCCATATGCACATTTTCTACTGAGAATCTGTGCTATAGGATGTTCTATAGTTCAGAAACACAGCACTTGGTGAGGAATAATGAGAAAAAAAACATCTGTGAAGCAGATAGTTGCAGATAAACACAGTCAGGTGAGCTTTCATAATGCAGTGTTACTGTTCATGTATTTTTCTTTTCTGTGGTCAAATACATGGCAATTATGTGATGCACAATCTTACATTCTTGGTGACATGCAAATTGTATTTTTTTCAGTATTCCAGTTCAGCATGATTACAATGGCTGTAGATAAGGATGCACATTTCATAGTTATTTTTTTCTTCCCTGAAACTCACACAAGATATTCGTAACGGATCATTGCAGATTGTTATTAGAAACAGTGCAGCCACATTTCTTTTCCATTTCACATTTACCTTGTAGATAGAAAGCTTAAAAATTTAAACACTGTTCATCCTGAGACAGAGAGAGAGACAGAGAGAGAGTGAGGGGAAAAGAGAAAAAGGGAGAGAAAGAGGAAAATGAGGGAGGAAGAAAAAAAGAGGGGAAAGGGAGGGGTGTTAAGTAGTCATCAATGCTCCGTCCAGCCCCTCTGTCTGCCTCTGCCTTTGAAACGCTTCTGCTAGTCAGCCTGAATGACACTGGGTTGCATCTTAATGAGCCTCCCCCCTCAGTCGCGCATAAATTAAACGATTGGATGTTGGCAATCATGCGAGGTCCTGAGGTGCCACTTATTTATAGAATTCCAAATGTAGTTTTATTTACGACACATCTCTCTCTCTCTCTCGTTCGCCCCACGCTCACGGGACAAGCCACCTGAGCAGGCCAGCACATTAGTTCAGGCCTGCTTTTAATTAACAGACAATGAATCATGGCCTGAGCCTCGGCAGGAGAATGGAGTCCCAATTTAATGCCACAGAGCGCGAATTTAATGCCAGGCGTCCATGTAATGCTGCTGCTGCTTTGATCACCCAGTTGTGCATCTGTGGATTAATTGTGCGTTGGTGGGGGCCTGTGAACAGAAGGCTAAATAATAGCAAAGATCACTTAGGTTCATGGTGGCTATGCAATGCACCTTCAGGGGACCACAGGGGATGAAGAACTGAGGGCTGAATGAATCAAGAGGTTTTATTGTCGCTACCTATTAGCAGCGCAATTTCCTTGCTTCCCCGTTACGGGCCCATGATGGAGAAGAGAAATGATATTTTATTTTTCTCTCGTGATGAAGCCCTAGGACACAGAGTCCTATGTCACTATAGGCAGTGTGTGGTTGCTACACACTCCATGAAAACCACAGTAATGCGGCCATCTTCTCTCTGTCTGATTTCACATACGTTGTCTGAAAATAAGAATTTCAGAATTCTTAGTCACTGTGTTTGTATCTATGCATGCATGTATGTATGTATGAATAGTATATGTATCTATGTGCAGAATGCCTTCATGTGTTTATGTAGAATATAGCTATGTTTGGATGTACTGTATGTATTTATTTATTAATTTCTACTGTGTGAGTCTTGTTGATGACTTGTTTACATCACATATGATACTGAACAACTTTTTCATTAATCATCCAGAGGCAGAAAACCTCCCAACAGTGTACTCCCCTGAGGTAGCATATCAAAGCCGCTAACAGGGAGAAGTACACAATGCAGGGCCATCTCATTAATCACAGTTAGTATCTGTAATTTTGGATCAAGTTTCACTTTTGCTATACTTTAATTTAAAATTTAAGGGCTGGGTCAGTGATAGCAACTAATCCCATCAGAGCAGGCCTATTGTTAAAAATGACACATTTTTACAACCTGGATTTTTTTTTTTGGCAGAAGGGTGTACATAAAAATTGAAATTAGGGAATACATGTATGGTGGCATAATCATGTGTAAAGCCTAGCCAAGTAGGATGAATCATATCCAAACAGGATGAATGGCTTCTTGATGGTTGGAGATAAATGGGGGTGTTCTTTTTCAAGAGAACTGCTGGGCCTTCAACCCATGGCAAGGGAGGCTGTGAGCACCCTTGGGTGGAAGAGGCTTCAGTAATGAGAAGCACAACACTCCAAAGTAGCATCCTCCGGGTCCCCTTGCACCCTCTCACCCCCTCCCACACACACACATTCCCACAAGACCCCCTGCTGTTTGGGATGAGATGGATATTTCTCTTAGATCTCGGCTTATTTGCCTCTATTTATTAGGATAATGAATTTCTAAATGGTGAGCTGGTCTCACTGTGCCCCGCTTCCCACACGCTAATTCCCTGTAACATTTCCTCATTGCCGCTGGGGCCGCGTTATATGAAGACGCAGCTCACAATACCATCAATATGCACCGAATGACAATCGGACGTTTCATAGATATTAATGGAACTGAAAATTGAATCAAAGGCGGCGTGGCGCTATCAAGGTTATGATCGATGCCTTTTTTGCCCGGTCCGATTTAATCTGGGGCCTGTAATTTGAGACGAGCAAACAAAACGTGCATCTTAATAGCGGGATGAGAGTAATCCTTAAATGGAGGGTGATAATGCTGTTGTGTAATTAGAGAAGGCGGCAAAGGGCACATTGTTTCAAGATGAGAGATGTCAGTGTTGCAAAGCAGTGGTGATCACATCATCCTCAAAAAATGAGGTCAGACAAACATGAATTTCAAGGCAGCGGGAAAAAAAATGGTGAAGTTATCAGCTTTTTCTCCCCTCCTCCTTTGATATGGTGTGAGAAACAGTCTTCATACTTACAGTATTCTCAGGGTGGCATTACTGGAGCACAGCGGCGCAAAGAACCCAAAGCAGGATGCAGCAAGGTAATGAATAATAACTGGAAACAATAGGAGGGAAAATGTTGAGATTCACTTAAAAGGTGAATTATTTAGTTTTCCTTCATTGAGTAAAGTCCATTTCAATGTGACATGACAAGGGACTGCTGGGTCAGCACAACCCAGCTTCAGTGTGTGAGTGTGTGTGTGTGTGTGTGTGTGTGTGTATCTGCATGTGTATATCACCATGTGCCTGCATGTGTGTATCAGTGTGAAAGTGTTTATGAGATGTGTTTATGAGATGTATATCTGTGTGTGTGTGTGTGTGTGTGTGTATGTGTGTGCATGTCAGACCAGACCAACTTTATTTCAATAAAAAGGAAATAAAGAAATAATAATAATAAAAAAAAGAAGAAATTCATGAGGTTTACTGTTCAGGAAGATCAGAAACGTGAGAAGAAAGTAATTGAAGGGAGTGAAGAAGCTGAAAGGGCTCTCTCCAGTGGAATTTACATCAATAATGCACAGCTATGTGTCCACTAGCTGACTTTATTTACATACAATAACCACAACACAGTACAGGTGCCGGAGATGCTCTCTCCTCTTTCATTATTTATTGCCAACACATCTTTTTATATATGCTGCACATGCTTGCCACCTGATTTTGAGCGGTGTAAGTCAGCAGGTGAACGTGATCCAAGCAAACGTCGCAACCTGTTTGCCATCAATAACCCATGAGTTCACAAATGGCGTAAACAAGACCCCATCTCGCAGGGCTTAACGGATGGGAGATGCGGTTGCCGTGATCGACGCTTCACCTCGAAGACCTGTCCGTGCCTGCTAGGCTGAACCCTCCTGGCTCATCCCTTGCACAAACCCACCCCTCAACACACACACACACACACACACACACATACACAGACATCCATACACACAGAAAATTAAATTAAATGTACTTGAAGGAGCATTAGGAAATAAATTAAACAGCCTTGACGGCCACTTCCATCCCCTGGGCTTGAGCGACTAGGGTTTATCAATAATTGCTCATTTAAACATGCATATAATTAAAAGCTTCTATTATTCCCAAGTTTGCATCAAGGTCCCACAAATGTCAGCCACTCTGCAGTTTGGAAAAGGTTATGTGGCATCTGCAAGTGTCCCATATTTTTCCAATTTGTTCCAATTAAAGTGAAGTTGTTTAACTTTGAAGGACAAGCATCACACCAGAATGCAAACCCACAAGGGGGTGGGGGGGGGGGGTGTGTGTGACAAATTTCCTCCTACCTCCAGCTGCCACCTCTACAAACAAGCTGACAGTAAAATCAACACAGTTCAAATCTATGTCCGTTAAACTATTTACTTATAATTAACTTCATAGTACTCTTCAGACTAACACCAAATAAGGCACTAAATGCATTCATAGTTTTAATTGTAAAGTGTATTATATCAGTGATATGACAGTAAAAGAGGGTTTTTTTTTGCAAAACATGTAAATGGCTCCCTGCTGCTATATGTGGGTGTGTGTTGATATATTCTGCTCTGCTGTGATGTGGGCTCAGAAGCTCTGGATTTTCAGTGCCTCCACTGTAAAAATGTTGCATGTGAGCAGGAGGGGCGGTGTCCACATTAATCAAAGTTCATTTCAAGTGTGTGTGTGTGTGTGTCTGTGTGTGTGTGTGTGTGAGTGAGAGAGAGAGAGTGTACGCAGGCACAAGTGCTTTTTCGGGGCTGAAAAACTGTTTAGCACAACACTCCTGCCCACACTCCGTGAGGTAATTGCGGCACAAGGAGGTCGTGAATAATGCATTCAAGATCACTTACACCTCATGGAGCATGCCATAGGTTTCAGGAGAGATAACCCTCTTTTACTGCTGAAAGTTGAAGATTTTGCTCGTCCGCCCACACTTTCGAGGGAAAACAAGACCTTCAGAGAGGACTTCGCTCCAGTTTAGAGCAATACAAACATCATCAGAACACCAAAACAGCAGAGAGATACTGCAAGCACAAATGGCATTTGAACAAACCACTCACTGATCAACACTCGTATCTACTTTAGCTCTGCCACAAATACAACTTCATTATTTTGGGTCACTGTGTCAATTAACAATTCAATCCTCGTTTATCCACTAAAATGACAACTGAAGTGAATGTCCTAGAGAGACCAATAAATCTTAGTTATTGTTATCAGGGTTGAGAAAATACCATTATCCTCACTCACATGTGAGAGGCTTGGTTTTCAGTTTGGGTTGGTTGATTGGTTTGGTCTTCAGCCTGTGTTATGTCTTATGTTCGGCCCCATGTGTTAGTTTCCACTCTTGGATATTTAATTGCTGATGTAAGATTGTATGAGATTATTACATATTGACTGCAGTCCCTGATACCCATTGCAGATTATTGTAATGATATGCTTGATGACTCTCTGCTCGTTTTAGTTCCCCAGGAGGGGAAGGCAGCAAATCATCTCCACACTGCCCCTCTGTGGCCATTTGATGAAGAAGCAGGGCCAAAAAAAACTCCCATCAGCCTGATCTCATCCCAACAGCCTCATCTTGAGAAATGACTACCCTCAATTGCCAGCTTCATCTGCTCTGTCCCATTTAGACATTTAGTTTATTTCACAGACTGATTTGTTTGTAAATTACACTGTTAATCTGTGTGTAGAAAGATCCCACCCCCTCCAAAATAATAATAAAAAAACTAAACGAAAACAGTTAATGAACACACACAGGCTTTGGTTGTTGTTGTGATGGACTTTGGAATGCATCACACTTGATTAGGCAGTGGATATTTCCTGATTGGTCTTGGATCTAAATGGAAGCCTCTTCTCCACTGTCATGATTGGCCTGTCCTAATTATGTAAATACCCCCCTCTCTAAGTGTCAGTACAGTAAATGAATTGTGTATGCTCACGCGCCTGACCGCTATCCCATTGCATTAGTAATGGCCCTAATTGGCCACTCCTTAGGAATAATTGCGGTGACCAAGGTCAAGTTCTTTGCCCGCCTTTCTGTCAAGTATTGTTTTTCAGCATATAAACACGATGACTGCACACCGATCACATGACACACACAGAGAACAGCTTCACGAGTGACGGAGAACAATCCACACATACTGCCTTCACATATGAATCTTATTTGTGGATTAGGTAAAAAATAAGACGGCACTTTCACTGCCCCAAAATTTCGCAATTTCACAAGTAAATGCACAGTTTTACTGAACGAGATGCGTGGGAGGGAGTGTGACCCTTCAGTGTGACATGCATGTGTTTAGGGGGCAAAGCATAAAAACTGAACATGCTTCCTAAGTTTTTATCTTTTCATATTATGATGTTAATAACAGGCAACTGTAATGGAGGAAGTAACACCAGCTAGAGGGTGTGTATTAACTCAACACGATCATGGAAAGCAGACAACACACTGTTTAGTTCCCATTACGCATTGCAACTTTTTCCGAGCTCTTCTCTTCAGATTGCAGCCATGCACATGGACAACACTCATATGTGAAATATCAAGTCAACTTTCACGTAATCTCCTGAACAGGATATTTTCACTGGACTTCCACAGCACATGAAAACATGGCATAAATTTCAAAGCATTTTTCCATTCAGAATGACACAGTTGTTCCACTTGAATAACTCATAAAATTTGCACAGGCTATTTATGATATTTTATGTGGTTTGAGTCTGGAAAGTCACGTCATCCAAATTACTGGTATAGTATGTTATGTCTTTGTCTTCAAGTGAGCTGCACTGAATATTGAATTTGAAAGAGTTTGTGTTTTTTTTTTGTTAAGAAAAGCTATATAAAATTGGTACTATGCATTTAAGGTCGTTTTTGCTCAAATTACATTCACCCAGTTTTTCTCATGTGGGTCAGTTTTGTTTGACATTAGCCTATTGCGTGGAAAACCTTCTAACTGAGCAAAGCACCAAAACAGAACAAGTACAACACTTTACTTCAAAGATCTGTATTGGCTTAAGCAAACCAGACAAAACACCACAGGAAACAATGACATTGGTCAAGATACTCCACAGCCTCAACAAATGGTCCCTTTCAATGTTCTCTCTGCAATGAGGTAGCATAGGAAAACTACTATGTGCATGGCTCAGTGTAGCAACAACCCTGAGGGCCACCTGCCAATGCATTTGTTTGTTGTCCTTCGACACAGTTTGCTGGCCACACTGTTACAGTCCCTTGAGGGTGGTGTAGGTGTGTTGCCACCTCTCTCTCTCTCTTTCTGAATGGTTCGTAAGAACAAAGGCAAAGTTTCTCTACCACAGACTTTGCCCACCCTCTATGACTAAGTTATGCCCTGTCATGTAGTCGGAGGCATCAGATGCCAAGTAGACCACTGCAGCTTGCAGGTCTGTCACATGAGCCAGTCGTCCAGCCGGGATATCTGACAGCCAGCGCTGCACCAGGGGCCTCAGACTCTCCGAATGGATGAGAGGGGTGTCAACAATCCCCCTGGAAGAAGAGATGAGGAGCGGGAAAAAAGAGAGAAAAGAGAGAGAGAGAGTGAGATGGAGGGGGGACAAGGAGCGATGAAAGAGGGAGTAAGGGTTGTGGGGGATGGAGGGTGGATGGGAAGGGTGGAGGGTAAGGATAGGAAGAAAAAAAAACAAAACAAGATGAGCCAGACACGTCAAACATCACAGGCAGAGTGACAGCCACGATTCACAGCAGCCACCACTGGGGTGACGAAAATAAACCCAATTATCCGTGCGCGACTGAGGGCAAGCCCCAGCATTTCGGAGCGGCCCTCTGATGATGTTTACGCCGGAGCTCCCGGCTCTTAATGACTCGCCCCCTGCCCCGCTCCCGGCACCAGCGTGAGTGTGTGGGATCCTCACCGCAAATTTGATTTCAGTGGCCCAAAATGCATTCCGGAAAATCTCTATCCATGCCCCCCACTCAGTCCGACATGCTGATGCTGTGGCTAACATTAGCCGATAAGTAAGACTGACTTGTAAATACACTATGAAAGCTCCTCCTTGGTCCTGAAGCAGATGCAGTCAGTGAGATCCCACCAGACCTGATCTTTTTCAACAGTAATGACAGCTATCTCTCAAATAAAAAAAGCATCCCCTTCACACACACACACACTTGCACAGACAGCTCACACACGATTCGCTCACGAATGGTACAAATGTATTTACACGAGGACGTCTAATGAGAAATTCCAGCCGACATTCTCCGACAATCAGCATGACAGTGACTAAAAGCCGAACATCCATCTCCCCCCGTTTAGCCAGGTCTAAATGTATTCCGCTGCCTTACTACAAATTCCGCCATTCCGATAAATTAGCGCTTCCGAGGAGCCTGTGACACCTTGGTTAACACATTCCACCTCAATTATATTTCTCTTCAGCACCCTGTTATCTGGAACCCTTCCTGGCAATCAGAGGTGCCGTTTTCCCTCAGCCAATTTTCTAGATAATGTGGCTTATCACCGCGGCGGCTAAAGTTGCCAATGAAATCAGGCGGCAGTCAACCTCACACTCGCTAATTGTGTCCCCCCTTTTTTATGCATATTTACCCACTGTCACTTCAAAGAAATCAGTGGCCCATTGAGACGGCCCTCTGATAGTGGGGAAAGGGGTGGGGAGGGGGGTGGTGGAGTGGGGAGGTAGTTGGTGGCAGAGAATTGCTTCTCTTTGCAAATTAAAATTAGCAAACAAGCCAGTGATAAATAAAAATGAGAGGCCGAGCATGGCGAGTGTTTCTTTTGTTCCCGCCACCACCGCCAGCACCGCCGTCGCCACCAGTGCTGATGGAGGGCCCCAGCTCCTGCAGCTGGACGGATTTGCTCGGGGATGGCAGGGGCTCAGGGATGCTCCACTTCACACGCGTCTCCTCTTCTCCTCCTCCTCCTCTTCTTCTTCCTGCTCCTGTTCTTTTTTTCCTCTCGGCCACACGCAAGAGTTTCACACACAAATAGACACAAACAACAGGCCCCTATTGTTGTGGCGACACCTCCGGATCAAGAGGCTAATTTGATTCCCTAATTGAATCTAACAATTAAAAGGGAGGAAAAAGCGCATTTCGCTCGACTCGCCCCACCAGCCGTCATCAAATTAAGCACTAAAGTATTGTCTGCAGCCCTTTAAATTAGTGCCTCAATCTCTGATGTCTCCCCCAGTCTACGCGTGTCTGACAATGCTCTCCCCCTTTGTCCCTTTTCTTCTTCATTCATCACAGCTTTGCGAAGCCAACAAATAATAATAAAGAAAGAGGATTACAACAAATTGCTTGTTTGTCGTGCAAAATACATGACTGGGCTTTGGTCCCCACAGGAACTTAAGGGCTGGCAGTAACGCTAAGGATTTCTGTCTACACATGAATGCATTTGTGCGGCTGAGTCTTTTTTAATAACAGCCAGTGGGGGCATAGGGGACTCAATCAAGTAGCATAGCATTGCATTTCATGAAGTCATACATTTGAGCTGCACTATTCCTGCCTATAAAGCATGTAAAGTAATTAGCTAATACAGAGACATGTAAACGGTCTGTCAGTGCATCAGATCATGTTCATTGAGGGAGTTTACTTCACTTAACGTCAGATGGAGGATGTACACATTGCCTGTGTCTCCTCAAAATACACTGAAAACTGCCACAGTTCTGTGATGTGATTCAGCTGGTTTCTTATTTATTGCCTAAAATTGTTTTTTTTTTACAAAGGTAATGATGTTTACTTTGGATAAAAGCATCTTCTAAGCCCAACATAAACATAAAATTATTTACAGCTCATCAAGTTACCATCCTTTGTGCTGAGACTGAAGTCTGCTCTGGTGGCAGGTACACTTACGGTGAGATACAGTTGACGCGGACTCCTCGGTCGATCCACTCTGTACCCAGGGTCTGGGTGAGTTTCACCACGCCTGCCTTGGACGTGTTGTAGGCCAGCTGCTTTTGAGGGTGAGGAACTACGGGGGGGCAAGACAGATCGAAGTGAGTGAAGGAACCACATTTTCCATCCTGCCTGAGTACATAATGCATTTCTGTCCACCATCCAGTCATACTCTCAAAACAATAAACAAACAAACACGTAAACACCCCACTTCTCAGATCATGCAGACCGTCACATTACATCAATCCTTGGGTTTACTTTGACCATTTTCAGGAGTCCATTATTTTCATACAAATTCATACAAATGTTTTCTACTTTACGGAGCTGAGGTGTGTTTTGACTTGCTTTACTGCCACCATCGTTCCTGTCATAACTCAATGTTCAGACCTGAACCAAAAGCGACGGGGAGATGGGCTCCTCATTAGCTTTCCGGGACCCTGTAGATGAGGCGATGTAAAATTAATTACTCTGGATGTTCGCTTGTGCGCCGCCGTCGCTAACAAAGGCAACATGCCATTTGTTTGCCTTGACCATCACAGATGCTGCGCGCTGCGTGCGATGCGGGGGGAAAGGGCCTCATTTTCCGCCGGTTGATTAATCATCGCGAGCGGGGCTCCAAGTTACATACAACTTTAGTAGTTAACCTCGTCACCCGGTGATCTCACTGCCAAATAGCCCGGGCCGCGAGCGTACGATGATAAATATGACACAGCTGCACGGAGCGGCAGAGGCTGGTCCTGCCGAGAGGAGAGGAGAGAGGCTCCGGCTCCAGCTTCCCAGGCCCTCATTTGTTTAGAGATGGGGGGAGCAGGGGGTGGGAACCACTGATCAGCAGGAGGAGGAAAACGGCTGAGGAGGCTGAGGATGATGATGAGGATGATGATGATGGTGATGATGATTATCATCATCATGGTGTTGGCAAAGTAAATGAAAAAGATTGCGGAAGAGGTAGCCACCATTGAGTGACCTGGAGTGAGCTGTGTTTGAGGAGGAGACAAGCCTCAGGCTTACAAACAGAGACAGGCTTGAAATCCTACTTATCAGGTGTGTGTGTGTGTGTGTGTGATGGGTGGGGGTGGGGGTGGGGGGGATGGGGAGACTGCATCAAAAACAGCCCGGCAGCCATAATCCGTGTTGAAGACCTGATGATACCAGCTGCGTTGCGTAGTTCAAAACTGCCTTTATCCATCAAATAAAGCCTCCTTGATGTTCTCCTCTTCCAGCCCTGTTAAGTCCCCCGAGAGAAGAGCAGAAAAGAGAGCTCAAGAGCCTCCAAAAGCCCTCTTTAACATCCAGGCAGCTATTTAGTTCTCTTACTAAGGGCAGGCAAACAAGCAGTGCAGCCAACAAGGCTCTGATTATTTAAGTGTAGATACAGGCCAGCGTCACCAAGGGTTTTTTCCATCAGTGTAAGGCAGCTTTGATCTGACGTTTGACATTTGGTTCTAACCTCCCAAAACATGGAGTAAGAATCTCTGGGATTTTCTCCTTTCTCTAAGCACGGCATGACGGCTCACTAACAACCATCTCCCATCCACTGCTACCACAGCCATATCAGACACCACTTTGTTTTACGTTTCTGAATTGCTAATAATGTCATATTTCATCTCAGCAGGCGACCAGGTAGCACACCTGCATTCTTATGAGGTAGAGGGAGGAGGGGGAAGAAGGAGTTTAAACACACACACACACACTCACACACACACACACACAGACAAACACACACACACACACGCAAAAAAACAATATTATTCAGCAGATGGACCAAGCGCTGTCATTGTGCATTTTAATAGTCCTCAGTGTCTCCATTTTTGTACCCGGTCTGGCTACAACAAGCCCCATCTGATTATACATTATGACAATATAATAACAGATGTCCAGACCAATAAAGCATATTCCTATAGGACTGTTTGTAATGCGAGTAATTGATCACTTCGCTCGCTCTTTACACGCTGGCCCTCGATTTACCAGCATGCTCCTGTTTTACAGATTGCCCCCACAGTTGGGACTCTGGCCCATATGGTCGGCAAGTTTATTGGCTACTTGACTGCACAGCTGATGAAGTGCCGCGGCTCTCCTGGAGGAACCTGTTGGAGGAATTATGGAGTGCCGCGAATAGCTCTCCCTTTACAACAATGCTGTGTTTTGCTTGTAAAACAAAAAACAAAAAAATGGGGACAACAACAACGAAGGAAAAAAAGAAAAAAGAAATGTAGGTGTGAAGAGAAAGCCTGAAGCAAAAGGTTGGTAGGGGCCTGGGATGAGAGGGCCCAAGTAGGGACCGTGTGTTTAGTTATGCTCTCTAAGTCTCAGAGTTAAATGCCTCTGGAAGCCCTGACAGAGTTAAGGTCTGTTCACATCAGGAACAGTAACTGTAAAAATAAGTGTAACCATAACGACATTAGTGTTCACACTGATCAACGATAACGAAAGTCTCTCCTCACATCAGTGAATGTAATATCTAAAAATGTGATGGTTTCTGATTGGCTGTCAGGTTTTTATTGTTCTCAAAAACGGTCTAAAACTGAACCCAACAATATCATTACACATGCCGTTGCTGTTATAGCTTGCAATGTGGACACTGTCGTTCATAATGACAACGAAAGCGAAAATTATTTTCCGTTGTAGTTATGGTTTTCGGTCTTGGTGTGAAAGGGCCTTCAGAAGAGAGAGCAGTAGGAAATACAATATAGAAGAATAGAATAAGCCCATGATTTATTTTGAACTAATATATACCACTGTCTTGAGAGATCACAGGGCTCAGAGCTGCCTCCTCAATGGCAATGAAAGGTCCCTAAAACATGGCACAGACATAGATGTTTATGAGGCACAGGGGTGCGCTTTTGAGGGAGATTTTTTGAAACAAAGAGTTTCTCCACCGAGGTCACTGTGGGTGCAGAGATTATAAGTTCTCAAAGGCATGGAGTAGCATTTCTACACAAGACACTACCAATCAAGTGTGTGAACACTGAGTTAAAATTGAGAATATTGTGCGTATCAATTGAACCTGTTCCAATGTCTTCCCAAGTCCGAAGATTCTACTTTAACACTTCAACAGCTCAGCCAAATGTGTGTCTAAGCAGTCTACCGGACATGTGTTAAAATAATGTGTTTGGCTGACGGCCTGAAGTTTACTTTACTTTAAGCCAAATCAGGCCAAATGACCCTTTTATTTCAGTTTTCAGCATTTCTGAAACCCAGTATTGACCGGTCTGCCCGAGCACTTCCAACACACCTCTGACCTTCATTCTTTTACATCCTGTTCTCTTCTCTTAGGAAAAACAGGAAGGAAAAAAAGAGGAATACAAGGGAGCTTTTGACTTACCTATTAGGCTGGCCATGGAGGCTGTGTTTATGATCTTCCCATAGCCCTGTTTCAGCATAACCCGACCTGCAGCCTGAGGCAGAGGGAGACACGCTTTCAAACACGTCTCAGTATCAACTCGCTGGCTAACCAAACAACTGCACAGGAAGAGCGGACCAGAATAAACACAGCAAAGAGACAGCCTCCCTCCATATTGAATGTCATATCATAATTGTATAATGTTTATTCGTGCACACCTCTCTCTTCTCCCTCAGTTTATGTATGCAATCATTCTAGCTTTACATTCCTGGATGAATAGCAGACCCGTGTAATAACAGCAATGATACAGTTTGATTTTCTCTCAGTTTCAAACACCTATCAAGGGTTCTCTCTCTTGCTCTCTTTCTCTCTCCCTCTTTCTCTCTCTCTCATAATGGCAAAAGTTCAAGCTGTACTGTGAGGACTGGAGTTGCCTCACAGACAAACATAAGGTAGGTGGGGAAAAAAGCCCAAACCCCCCTGCCAGTGGTTCAGACAAAGAGATGAAAAATGTACAGTCAGTGGAGCAGAGAAAGGACCTGGCAGCATCACCTACCTGGCAACACATGAAAGTTCCCCTCAGGTTGACACTGAATGTTTTGTCCCACTCCTCGAGGCTGGTCTCCTCACTGGCCGAGTTCATGTTGATGCCAGCGTTATTGCATGCTATGTGGATTGTTGCCCACTTAGAGACAATAGCATCCACCATTTTCTCAACATCGTCTGCCTTGCTGATGTCTGCAGTCAAGGCCATGCTCGGTATCCCTTTACAGTGTTGAGAAATCCATTTTAGAAAAGGGGAAACAATACAAAAGTAACTTGAACAAAAATAGAAATGTAATAAAATGTAAAAATGTACATTCTAATTACTGTTTACGCCAAACACAGACAAGCCTTTTTTATTTGTGTTATTGACTAATTTATATCAACAATTCTATAACTGTGGCAGTATGACAACCATTTAGGAATACCCACTCACAAAATGTTACCTAGTGCTAGAGGTCCCTCTGCTGGTAGCAGTATATAAGCACATTCATCACTCTTCACAAATGCTTTGATATACAATTTCAACTTGATATACAATATTCAAACCTTTAAAGCTTCACATTTTTAATCAAGAGAATGTAAGACAAATCTGATATCACTGCCTCTGTCAATTCTCACATCAAAACCGATGCATAAACAGAGGTTGGTGTCTACACAGAGACAAATGACTAAAGTCGCCCTAATAATTTAGTACATGGGTAACTATGTAAGTTTTGATAATTTAGTACGCTTTGCAAACACTTAAAAATAGGTGCTAAAAACATACAAATATACTGTAGCATAATGCTGGTCAATGTGATCAAATCTGATTCAAATGCAGTTGATTATCTATTCCTTATCTGTTCCATGTAGTCAATTACTGGCACATGAAATATGTGCAGTTATCTAGCACACTATTGAAATATGTGCAGTATCTAGCACACTACTGAAATATGTGCAGTTATCTAGCACACTATTGAAATATGTGCAGTCATCTAGCACACTACTGAAATATGTGCAGTTATCTAGCACACTACTGAAATATGTGCAGTTATCTAGCACACTATTGAAATATGTGCAGTATCTAGCACACTACTGAAATATGTGCAGTTATCTAGCACACTACTGAAATATGTGCAGTTATCTAGCACACTATTGAAATATGTGCAGTTATCTAGCACACTTCTGAAATATGTGCAGTATCAAGCACACAACTGAAATATGCGCAGTATCAAGCACACTACTTATTGCAGAGCTATTAAAACCACACCCCTTATATGCATTGTGCGTAGACCTCCAAATTAACTTCAACATCCTCAAATCCTGCCCATGTCTATGACTTGCTCTGAGACTTCCTCATGGGCTTTTCGAAAAAAAAAAAAAAAAAACTTTGTAGACTTGTAGACTTTCAAACTCTACATAGGTGAAGAAAAAGTCTGACAGGCAGGTATTTTTGCCATCACATTTTTGTCATCTTTTCCTGCTTGGTGTTTGTGATCCTTGTTACCTGCTAAGAGGTGAACTGACTTTTGCTAACTAGAAGCTAAGTCAGGCTAAGAGCTCTGCACAGCCTTAGCAAGTCGTGCCCCCTCAGTCTAGGTTGCATGGCAACAGCAAAATTTTACAGTTTAATTATCTCTGCACTCAACAATCACTACATACCTTAAATCCTCACTTCTGAAAATTGCATACTGGCAACTAACTCTAACTGAACGCGGGACAGAAACTGAAACAATGTTTCCGTGCCCTCATTGGTTAGCCTTGGCTGTCATTTTGCTATTTGGTCTCCATTGTACCAATTATTTTCATTCTTATTCCTATGTACAACACTTGGCAGTCATGAACAGGGCTGTGGGTTGATTTACTCCAGATTATTGCTTTATGTTATTCAATATATTACATCTGTGCATGTTTTGCTATTTGATAAACGCGTGATGTGCTGTCTGTGCAGAACTCATTCTAGTCAGCTTCTGGTTAGCAAAAAGCATAGTTCACTCTTAGTAACAACGTTTTTGTAGTTCAATTTAATAACTAATGGTTCAGTGAAATAATTTATAATAATATGAATATAATAATAATATATAATACATATAATAATACTAATATATAATAATAAAAAAACATAGTTCACTCTTAGTAACAACCTTTTTGTAGTTCAATTTAACAATTAATGGTTCAGTGAAATAATTTATATTTATGGGTTTACATGCCACAGTTTCTTTAAATTTAAAGAAATTTAAATTTAGTTCATTTAAAGTTCTTGTTAATTCCCATAATTCCCAAGAAAAGCTTCCTATTTGGAAAATGGAACCCATTTGGTAATGGAATCTGCATTGGCAACTTGGTCATAATGGAAGGATTCCAACCACTAAACTACACATAATAAATATGAATGTGATTGGACCACATTGTCTGTAGACACTGATCAGTAACATTATTGACAGATGTGTCCAGTGAAGATTTTAGGTCAAAATATCAGTGCATGTCAACTCTTGTTCTGTGGGCTATGGGAGAACAATCAGTCTTTTGTGCAACTTATTGGATTCCAATTGGATATTGGAAAAGTTAAATGATTTATTAAATGGCAGGTCATGTGATGCTGTAAGAAATGCTTCATGAAGACAGGCTATTTTCTATTACTGCAAAAAAACATCTCAGCAAAAAGCAAGTCAGTGTCAGTCATTATGGCTCCCTCTGGTGGTGAAAGACTCAAACCTCTAATGTGCAGAGATTTGTGAAAACCTGGTTCTGAGATCATGGCTGACTCTCTCAATGAATCATAACAGATGTGTGTGACCTTTACCTTTTAAAGTAAGCTCTTCTGCTACAGCCTCGGCTTTCCCCTGGTCCATGTCCACCACAGCAACTTTGGCCCCAGCCTCCCCCAAGGCATGAGCGAAGGCCCTACCAATGCCCTGGCCTGCTCCTGTTACATACGCCACCTTCCCATCTAAGCGTAGTCGGTCCAGGATCAGCTTACCTTTCAAGCCCCGGAAAACATCATCATTGGTCACTTTGTTCTGTAACAAACAAAGAAACTCCTTAAACAAAATGTAAACTGGCACGATTTAGTTTTCATCAGTGCTAAATGATCTTTTCCCCGCTAATGATGGGTTGTAACGCAAGAATACAATAATGGCATTTAGAAAATTATGGCTATTAGGGCTGTGATTATTTTCATTAATGACTGATCTGTCAGTTATTTTGTCAATTAATAAATTGTTTGATCTGTTGTTGACGACTATTCAATTAATAGTTTAGTCGCTACGGGCCTTACTGGCAACTCTTCAGATTGCACAGTACAAAGTCCTAGTCTCACCATTGTGCATGTAGCTTGTGATGGGGGAAGTCTGCGTACAATGGTTATGCCATCTCTTATAGGAATCACCACCTAAAACAAAACCACAGGACCCCAGAAAACCCCAATGGTCACAATCTCGAACTCAAAACACGTTGGTATTAAAAGTAACTTTTAAATGACTTTTTGATGTACATTTTTAATGCAATACGTTTGAATAGTATGGTTCTATAAAGTAGGTACCTAATATACTGGTCGTTTCCACTAGTTGGCCACGCACTTTAACTATTGTTCTGAAACCTAGAGAAATTATACCCCACATCTATCTCATTCACACAGCAATCAATGCATTTGCGGTCTTAAGAAAACTTGATCTACCTGTTCAACACGTGGATCACTGGAGACAAATTCGTTGAATTCCCGTAAGGCCAGACCGTTTTCGTCTTCAGAATCCTGCAGGTAAACTCTTCCTTTGAACAGACAATTATCCACACATATCACACCATCTATACGGAGGAGGTTGTTGTCTAGGAGAAACTTGTAATAATTGATATAGTTCTTTTTGTCTGCATCTATGAAAACCATGTCAAATTGGTCACCAGTTTCTGCCAACTCCTGCAATATTAAAAAGGAAAAACAGAACTATTAACACAAACATGCAAAACATTCCATTGCAGTTTAAATAACAGTTATGAAATGCTTATGAAAGCAACTTATGCATGCTATGTGACCCACAACGTATGTCATAAAATACTGTTAAAGAAAAAAAAAAAATTGCCTTGAGGGTATCCATAGCAGACCCAATTTTCACACTAATCTTCTTGCCATGTGGGGACTTGTCAAAAACGGGCTGGACAAATTCCTTCAGGTATGCTTCCAGTTCGCAGGCAATTAATTTACCATCTTCTGGCAGGGCCTCTGCCATTGACAGTGCTCCATAGCCAGTGAACATTCCTATCTCAAGGATTCTCTTTGCTTTGCTCATGTGCACAAGCATCTTTAAAACCTGACCTGCCATAAACGCACAGAACAGAATCAATACTAAGTCTTGTCAAAGGTCATAATCAAGTCATGTCTTCATTATGTTTGTTGTACATGAGTAAATAACATAAAACCCCCACAAAGCACTGGGATGAAAAACCCAGATATTTGAAAATCTTTAGTTTTGCACATGCCCAACTAACCTTCTACATGTCCTGTGATGCATTCCTTTGGAAGACGAAACAAGGTTTTCCCATCCTCATATGCTTTATCCCAATCATGACACACTGTCTTCCTGCGTACGACAACAAATTGCAAACTGACCTCAAGTGACTTCAAACCTGCATGCCATTCAAATACTTTTTGGGTTATTTGAATAAAAACATTACTGAAGTTGCACAATGCAACTTATACTGAGTTTACAGAGCTGGTCAGATGGTATATTCTCAATGTACAGTTCACAGAGCTAGTCAGATGGTATATTCTCAACTTTTAGTGTTTACAGACCTAGTCAGATGGTATATTCTCAGTCAAAGGGGCATTTCTAGCATTATGGATGTGACATTTTCCACATACAAATTCTGGCTGAGGTCGTGCAAATATTTGGGAATTACGTGGTCCTTGCATTATTCTTAGAGGGTTAGAATAAACAGATAAGATTCATACTGTATATGCTTTCAATAGGACTTTTCCATATGGGCTGGACTCAGAACCTTTATTATAGCTATAATTTCAGAAACAGCTTATAACAACTTTCAAAATTCAAATTCCATATAATTATTCATATCATAAACATACATGTCATTTTATCAGCGTTTGATGGTGGATGTGGAATCAACAGACAAACTTTGATGGGAGGTTACAAGTTTTTTAAACATTTTCAAAAGCACTGTATACATACCAACAGAACAACTTTAACAAGTTTAAAAAAGTATTTTGAAAATACTTTTGGAAGAAATTGCAGAAGCACTTTCTATGAACCCAGTACTCATAAAATATTATAAACACAATCATAAAGGGTTATAATGCATTCATTAAGGCATATAATGACATTAGTCTTCATAACTGTTTGTAGAGTCTCATGACTACTCATAAGGCGTTACAATGTTATGATATAACCCTTTACAATTTAAAGTGTCACAAAGTATTATATAGCTTTTTTGGCCTTTTATCCTAGGGAAAAATACCACTTTACTTAATGTCTGTAATAGTGAATTATTGATTGAGTAGCTATGTGATCACTTCACTTTACTTAGAGTATGCCATGAGTGTTTGTCACTCCTATTTGGCATGACAATGGCAATTACAACAAACAAATTGAAGCTTTATAATGCTTAGTGACATTTCGAGTTGTAAAGGCTTAAAAGATAACATTATTACATAGCCTTATAACTACAGTTATGAGAATGTATAAATAGTTATGAATACTAATGTCATTAGTTATAAGGCTTTATGAATGAATTATAACGCTTTATGAATGTGTTTATACATGGCAGTGCAAACACTCATTTAAAGCGTCTGGAAAATTTCTGGGGTGAAAAATACTGTCTGACTTTTACTGGCGCATTTATTTTCCATAATTATAGCCAAATCTGGTGAGCACCAATATCAACTCTAATCAGATGGCAGTAAACTGGCATCATTTTGCACCGGAGAGGGGAGGATGTTTCAATGTTGAGAAACAGGTTCAGCACTATTTGTGACTATGTTATAAGATTTATTTACAATTGACCCTTTGGAGAACTACTCTTCATCAGGTGATGAGTTACTGGTAGCTCCCAAGCTAGCTGTTGGAGACTGCTGCCATAGACCAAACAGTGAATCGGCACCTAACTGAATGGGGCACTGAAACTCACTTTCAATGTTTAATTTTTCTGTGCTCGATTCAGTTCATGTTAGCTGCCTGATTGCTTTTCAGTCTGTTGAATCTCATTCTTTTACCTACAGATAGCACTCAGTGACCTCAAACAACAGGGTTCAACAGGGCTATGGACTGAATCACACCAGATTTCTCCTTTAAATCCAAACAATCAGAAAAGAGGAACACTCACTTATAGAGTTCAGCTAGAGGCTCACTTTCCTGGCTGGTCATCCGCTCCAGGTAGATGTCTAAGCCACTGGCAATGTCGAGGGCCCTCTGAAGATTTTTCCTCAAGTCTTCTGGCACTTTGGCATCACTGTCTGCTATATCCTTGGCTTTGGAAAGATACTCCACTATGAATTCCAAGGGAGTGTCAGAAACTGGAGATGGACAGAAACAATTCAAAGTTTTAAAGTAAATTGAGCCTATAATATAATGTCAAAACGACTAAATATTACACGAAAAGTATATAATGAAGCTGAGTGACCATGGGCTGCCCTCATTTTGAATCAGTTGCAACCCACAGCTCTTTCGGCAATCTGTGGCTACACAAGCCCCCCAACTTAATTGACTGGCAAGACATGTTGGCCTGATGTTGGTATCAGCTTTAACAGGATTTAAAAACACTCAAAATGCCGTCTTTTTTAGTAGAACTACTAGAAGCTTGTTAGCTGCCATTGCATGTAAGTCTCAATGCTGTCTGGATAAAAATAAAAAGTGACCTCATCACCTAGTTGATATTGATAGTGTCTGTGTGCAGCACTAGCTTGATTGCTGCACTTTGACTGGACCTTGATTAGATTCAATCACTGATTTCATAAAGAATATTTCAGAGATCAGAGGATTCAACCACTGGATTCAATCAGTGGATGTCAGTTTTTACAACAATGGCAGTTTAGGAGTGAAAAATTCTTCTAAACTTTTAATAAAACCAAAATCATTTTGAGGTTTTTAAATCACGTTTATGCATAACAGACACTAACATCAATTTTTTAAGGCCAACTTGTCAGGGAACCCTGTAGCAAATGCCTGTTCAGTTACAGCAACTTAGCAGTGTTGATGGTGCAAATTATTTGCCGTTCAGGGCTCTTGACAAAGTAAATGACTTACTGAGTAAATGTAACAAAATACATAGTGGACATATTAGGATATACTGCAAGAGGTTTTGGTATTTTGTTTTTGTATCTATTTTCGAGAGTCGGCATGTGTGTCTGTCATGAGGGGGCGTGTTTAAGTTCAAGATCCAACCCCTTGGATCGGTTTCTCATATAAAGAAACTAGCCTACGCGGACTTGTAGACTGCATGAATTTCGCACTTGTTCTAAGCCGACATATTTTACGACATGTAGTCGGTTACCATCACCAGTAAGTAAATGTATTTTGGAAGCTGAAGCATGTGTTAAATAACATCGTCTACTGTCCAGAGTCAAATGGCTCTGCTACTGTCTATTCCATGTCATGAAAGAGAACCAACGGGCTCAACGTTCTGCTGCATGTCTCATTCATCCCTTTGTGACGATCTACAACCTTCTGTCTTCTTGAACTCCAGGCATTTTGACAGTCATTATCGCTATTCACGTCTGTCATCTCAGTTTTTGAAGCCAAACATGATCACAAAAGCAAGAAAGAAACCCTCAGATCTTTTCACTCGGACGTTAGTTTAGTTAATAATCAGAGTTGCTCTGGAACACTGAAATTCCTGGTTAACTTAAGGTTCCAGTGACAGACAGCCCACACATTTCGGCGACGTGTGGTGTGATATCTACACTCTATCAACACTCTACATAAATGAGTAAAACGTACCTTTAGCCGCCTGCATACTGTAGTCTCCTCGAACCAAGTTGAAACTTAGTCGTTCTAGCAGGTAGTCTGCACAATTGTATTGCAACCCAGCTCTTACGTAGCCTACGCGTCGCTCTAGTGTGCTCTAAACACGTGACGGACAACTTTGCGTAAAAGTCTTCACCCCCCCCCCAAAAAAAAAAATTGTCCTGAATGCCTTACAAAATGTTAGGCGCATAGTTCAAAAGCGACTCACGTTTGGTAAGATAACGTGTCACTCATGGTTAAACATATGGCAATCTGCGTGAACCAAATGTTACATAAAATCATTTTGAACATAAATTTAAAAAAAATCCTGGTGAAAAAAAACCAACTTGCACTGGTCCTACTTGACGCACCCTAGACCATCTAAAAACCACCTACCAGCATAAACTGTTTTTTTTGCCAGGAAGTTAATGTGTACACATATTTTGGAGACCCTTTTGGACTGCTCTGGTCAAGTTAACCGAGGGCATTATATTGACACTTCAGTTGAAAGCTACCTAAAAAGTAAACTCATATTGTATACACATATTGATACTCCGTTAATTCTCGACAAATAGACATATATCATATGACTAGTCTCATTTCATCTAAGCTACCACAATTATGATTAAATGAAGATCTACACAAAGACTTGAAGTGACATGAATCATGTTTACCCTAGAAAAAATGGGCATGAAAATCTTGTAAAAACTGTCAGTGATTCTCACAGTATGATTTCTTGTTACTCGGACCACAGAATATTGCAAAATTACTAGAAATGTAAAGTATGTAGGCTAAATATCTGGTCAACAGCTGTTAGGTGTATTCTGATTGCAAAAGAAATTTTCATTCAATCACTTGCTGAGAAGTTCCCTCATTGGCTTGTGGTAGAGTTCTTCTCCGGGCTAGTTTATTCTCTTGTATGTATCTTATGTCTATCCTCAGTTTTCTTCGGTATGCTGGCAAGTTGAAGGACACTGACAGATAGCTTTTTACAGGTGCATTTTACTGTGTTTAGCATGCTTCAGAATGACATGCAGTGTCTCACGCTACAGATGGTTAAAACGGGCAGTACCTTTTCAGGTCTGAGTGTGTGTGTGTGTGTCGATTTGACAAATACTACCCAAAGGCTAAATATCTGTACGAGTACGAGTATAAGGCTATGAGCCATGTTTTGCACTTTGCACAAATAGGGCAGCACATCTTGCACAAAATCAAACAAACTGGCCTGATAAATTAAATCAATAGCCACATGTACTGGTAAGTAACTACCGGCTTAGGTTTTGTAAAGGCATGTAGTCAAACATACTGACAAATTAGACAAAATTTTAACAAAGATGGAAAACAAAGACGAAGAATAGCGTGTGTGTCTGTTATATCACTGAACTGATGACACCTTGTGTAACAAACGTGGTTTTGCCTTACTAGGGCTACACGTTTCAAAGCTTTGTCACAGTTTTGTAAGGTAGTCTTACCTGACCTGTTTCCATTGGCCCCTCCCTTGGTAGATTTGACATAGCTGGCATATATACGCTGAAATAGGCTACAACAAGCACAAGCAACAAGATATTCTATGAAACAATTTCCGAAACTTTCTTTAACTGATTACTTTTGACATCATGTCAGTGACCTCATCCATCGGCGAGTTTCAGGTCCAGCACAGTGAGATCAAGTCCACAGAGTATAGTCTAGTTCGAGTGAAGAGTACGTGGACCAGAAAGAAACGAGCACCGTTGAGCAAGAACAAAAATGAACGGTTGTCACCTGCCAAAATGTGAGTAAGGTAGCCTAAATCAAATGAGTCAATCCATTTACCATTTACCATCATAAACGACAAGAGAATCTCTTACAGACTCCAGTCACATGCGATTGCGTATGAAGGAGCATCCTATAAGCCTAATTAAGACTAAGTATTGACATTATTTAATTTTATTGTTTCTGTTCGTATCGTAATATCCGATTTGTATTGCATCCAATTAAAGCAACACCTTACAATATGCCACTTTTTTGTGTTATACTTTATATCGAGCAACTGTGGTATGATCTCCAAAGTTATTTTTGACTGTATTTGAATATGATTACATATGAATAACAAGGATATGAAATAGTTTTGCGTTCTGATTTAAAGCTCACTGCAAAAAGACGCCAGCATGTTGGCATGCCAACAAGGCGGAGTGGTGCTGACAAGGTTTTGCATGCATGTAAAGTGTTGCATGTTGTTCCTTTAATTCCATGATTCAGTTGGTACACAGTTATTCCGATATTCCACAATACTACTAAAAATGAAATGCCCACAAAGTTTTTGTTTATAAATTATAGTTGTGCAATAACTATAGCAATAGTTAGCAGTTATAGTGCTCTCATTACTAAATCGTGCCATTCATTTTACACTTCACTTCACTTCACTAAATTGGTTGCTGAATTTACTAAATCATGCACTCACTTTGCTAAGTAAAGTGTAAAGTAAAGCACAGTAAAATGTGTGCACAATTTAGTGAAGCAAGAGTGCAGTTTTGTAAATTCAGTTCACAGTTTCATAAAACGTAAATCTCATTTGCACAGGCGTGAGATCGATGAAGAGAGGGGAACGACCTGGACAGTGGTCAGTCCCATTGTCTTCACCTACCATGTAATTGAGACCCCCAACCTGTTGGATCCCAGCAATGACGCTCTCCTGACTGGTCACATCAAAGACCCCCAGCAGCTTGAGGTCTTCAGAAGCAACCTCAGGCCTCTCAAGCGCTTTGTGGTCATGGATGAGACAGTATTCAAGTTGTATGGCTGCCTAGTCACCGATTACTTTGAGAGCCGCAATGTTCTGCACAGAATACTTCCATTACCTGCCACAGAAGAGAACAAGTCTATCGAGATGGTGATGACGATCCTAAATGAAGTCCACAAGTTTGGCATTGACAGACGCACTGAGCCTATCATTGCCATTGGTGGTGGCGTGTGCCTGGACATAGTGGGTCTTGCTGCTTCACTGTACAGAAGGCGTACTCCCTACATCCGAGTCCCAACCACTCTCCTCTCTTACATTGATGCCAGTGTGGGGGCCAAGACTGGGGTCAACTTTGCCAACTGTAAGAATAAGCTTGGTTCATATGTTCCACCTGCTGCAGCACTGCTGGACAGATCCTTCATTCAAACATTACCACGGAGACAAATCTCAAATGGCCTGGCTGAAATGCTCAAGGTAAAAAATATGGTGACCAAAATTTTGCTTGCATGCAACTGAGAAAATAAATATCTAAAACTCCATATTTATTTCATATCATATTTTTATAATATATATTACAATCAAAAAATGCATAGATTAACATTAACATTTGCTAACATGTACATTTTTCAGTCCTCTTTAGTTCAGCCAAATTCATCTGCATGGAATCTGACTTGTGAATACAATTTGTGGACCTAACTACTCTGATCTCTCTGGCCTGTAGATGGCTCTGATGAAGCACAGAGGGCTGTTTGAGCTGCTGGAGAAGCATGGCCAGTACCTGCTTGACTCCAAGTTTCAGTCTAGCAACACAGAACTGGCTCCTGTTGCTGCGGTCGCTACTAAAGTGGCTATTGAAACCATGCTGGAGGAGCTGGCCCCTAACCTCTGGGAGGACGACCTGGACAGACTGGTGGATTTTGGCCATCTAATAAGTCCTGAGCTGGAGATGGTAAGGCTCATAGGACAACATGCATTCTTTTACATTCTTTTAGATTACAACTTAGCTGACACTTTGCAAAGAATAGAAAGCCTGGCAGTCTGCCACTGGTAGACAGGAGAATGTGTAAATCTAAGGAAAAGGATAAGCCTGGGCAGAGACTGAACCCGTTGACTTCTCTGGTGTATGCAACGCCTGAGGGAAAACGCGCAAAATATTTACAGCAATTTTCACACCATTTGAAAAGAGATATAATTTGACAGACAGGCGGGCGTGGCAGATAGGTAGGCAGACACTTCTGCAAGTTACGCCAACGCATGGTATTCTCATAGTATTCTCTTTTCTTTTTTTTCCCCCAACTCTCTGCAGAAAGTGCTTCCGGCGCTTTTGCATGGGGAGGCTGTGAATATTGACATGGCATTCATGGTGTACGTGGCACGTGAACGGGGCCTGGTGACCGAAGACGAGAAGCTGCGGATTATTAACTGCATGCTGGCACTGGAGCTGCCAGTGTGGCACCAGGACTGCACATTGGCCCTGATACAGCGAGCACTGGCCGAGCGCCTCAAGCATTCAGGAGGAGTGACAAGGATGCCTTTGCCCACTGGCCTTGGCTGCGCAGGTAAAGTAAGCTTCCACCACAGGAGGCTTTTTAGAAGACCACAGGTGAACAGATTTCACCAAAAAATTATTACAAAAAATATTCCTCCGAACAGCCATTTTTTTTATTAGTGTGAAACAAAAAATGTGGTCTTAAGCACAGACAGCTCTTCAGATTTCAACTCCTCAATAGTATTACAGTGGTCAAAAACATAAAACAGCACCACTGCTGATCACGGTGAAACAGAGTTTCAGTGAAACATGCACACTGGATTTTCACAAAAAAAATTGCCCGGCGGCCACCACGGTCTCCCACCCTGTCATGTTCACCTGTTCTTAAGGTCGAGTTGTGAAATGTTTGAGCCGTAGTTCAAGTTAATCTCTTGTGAAGGAATTCATTTTACTTAAGTGGCCCTTTCATTTCATGCAGTTGAGCAGAAGGAGGAAAACTTTCAGGTTTACAGTTTCTCTTTTCTCAACAGAAATCTTCAATGACACAGATGATGAAACCCTGTGCCATGCATACGAGAGGTGGTGTGACGAGCTGGAATCAGGGCATCCCTAGTGAACCTTGATACAGAGTTCATGTTTGACTTTGTTGTTGACCCTGACATTATCACTTTTGTTTAAATAACACGAGTTAAGTATTGGTTATATAACTTGAAAAATAATTGCTTGTATTGACATGTGTATGAAATGTTATTTGTAAAAGCTGCACCAGACCGCAGTTCTTGCAAGAGCATAAATTAGATGTATTGTGAAATCCTCATTTTATAGATATGGTACTCATATTCATTCTCCTCTCATAAGAAGGAATTTGTAAAATAAATTATTTGGAAACAAAACGTATTTCTGCCCTTATTTCTTGATTCCAGTTACTTGTCTAGTTGGGACCTGTGCCAACCGTTAAAGGTTCATTCAGTAATCTACTGTAAATCAAAGAAAAATATTGATTAATGCCCATTCTGCATCAACACACTATCATCTCTGTTACTGGGTGGAATATCATGTTTGTTTTCACACAATCGCTTCAACGTGTCCTCTAGGCACATAACTCCACTGGCTTGATGTAGGAAAAAATCTTAACCTTAAGTTTAAAGATAACTGATTACACTGGCCTGTAGAGGACACTTACATGCTGTCACGATTAATCAATGTAACATTTTTTTAATTCAAAAACAAGCAGAGAAAGAATTCAATTTGGCAAAAAATGTTGTAGCCAATTTCTTAATCATTTCAACATTCTAAAATGTTTAGAGCACACCTGAGTATTTTCCAGTGTCAGCCCTCTGCCAAAAAAGTGGGGGATGAGAGAACCTCTTGCAGGGAACAGCAGTACATACTGCATGACAGTGTAAACGCTGGAGAGTTTGTAAATGCTACAGGTCTAAACAGAGATAATAGCCTGTAGGAATAAAAAAGAAACCACAGCATGCTAAATAATCATTAAGAAATCTTGAAATTTTACAAAGGCCTACTGTAGGCATTGTGTAAATGTATCACTACAAGCACAACTTGTTTTCAGTGCAGTCCTAAAACTACCTGAGAACTATTTTCTTCGTACTTTACAGTACTCAAAACAGAAACCTGCAATAGAAAACCATATCTTAAGCATATCAGTCTGATAGTTGACAGTAGTCTGACAGTTTTTTTTTACTCACAAATGTATTAGGGTTCACATTTCTTGAATTTCATGAAAAGTACTTTTATTTTGGAAATGCTGTGAACCACTGTTGTCTGGTAGACAGCTGAAGGACTGATCAATTGATGGATGAAAATATTGGTGCTTCTAAGCTTAAATGGTGAAGATACTGCTTCAGTTAACATCAGTTGGCCATTCTTAGCATTAATTAAACAAATATATTATTGAAACTGTGGTATGACATTTGCACAGGCTAATTGATAATATTTAGACAATGGAGAATAAATACAAGCCACAGAAATTCTTTTCCTCTTTTAGCAGTATGTGCAACAGTCTAGCCACAGGAATATTTTTTTATTCAGAATGATTGGTTTGGGTCTTTGGATTATGTCATAAGCCTTCCTGAAACAAATTAATCAATGAGAGTAAATATATGTGATTCAATCAGTAATTAATTGCACACAACATCACACACAAGTTAAAAAACACACTCATGTTTCTCAACACAATGACACTGGAAACATCTAGCATAGGTTTGTATCGGCATTTATCCTTCCTGAAAGTTTATACATAAAACATTTCTATATGATTCAGTAACTTACAATATAAACTCAGCGAAAAACTAAGAACTTCATTATCCCAATGAAATAGAAATTTTTACTGCAGCCTTTAACATATAATTTTCCAAAATAATAAAAATATCAAAATCTATTTTGACAAGGAGAGCCTTCCAGTGCATGTCTTTGCATTGGTAAACTGGTCTTGTAGCACAGTTCTCCACTCCTATGGACTATGACCTTAACAAAAATGTGTTCAAATTCTTCAAACCATTCTTCAAAAGTTTCCTTGAAAAACATTCTTGTGTTCACCCATTGTCCATGCACTGTGCATACACGTTTCTGAAGAACTACCTTCGCAACCTGCTTCCAAGAATCTGCAAACTAATGTTTACAGCATTGAAATCAAAGCAGAGAAAGACTGCTTGCAAAAGTCTAATTGTGCCTCCGTTTGCAAATACAAACACACCTCAACACAGAAAGGCCTTTGGTTGGCTGCTCTGGCTGTCGGAGGAGTGGGGGGTAGGGCGGGGGGGTTGGGGATGTTTGGCTAACACCCATGCCCGTTCTCATTCTCCTCCATGCTGGTGCTACTACGACGGCTGCCGCTGCTGTTGGACTCCACTGGGGAAATGGAGGAGAGCAGCGGGTCGCTGGAGGTCACTGACGACAGGCCGTTGTCCATGAGAATGTCCTCCAGCTTGCCCGTGGCCCTAGGCGGGCTGCCATAAGCTTCTGGGCTGTCGTCCACGTCGCAGTGGCTGTCGCTGTAGCTGATGGTGCCGTTGTTCAGGTCCAGGGTGGTGGGCCGGGAGAGATCTGGTGGTGAGGAGGACTGGGCCTGGCTGGCATAGAGGTTGGCCGCGGCACAGTCGTCCAGACCGGGCTCTTGTTTGATGGCCCGTGCCACTAGCTCAGATGAGCAGAGGGTGGAGGATGCCACTACGGCCAGACCGTGGGCTCGAGCCTGCATCTCCAGTTCCTTTATGGGGGCACACACAGACAATGCATACAATATACAGTTAACATCTCAGTCACTTAGAGTTTGCTACTTTCCGAAATTGGAGAATATAACACTCAGACACACACAAGACATGGACACACAAACAAAAACACACACACACGCACACTCACACAGACAGACAATTAACAGCCTTCAAAGAGCCTGTGGAGAGTAGTAAGTAAGCAGTTTGTACTTGGATGCGCAGCATCAGGTGCCGGTTGGCGTGCTCCAGCCTCTTCTGCCTGGTTTCCAGCTCCTTTGCCCTGTGCTGCTCCCGCTGAAGCTTCCTGATGTAGTCTACAGAGGCCTTCAGAATGGTGCCTTTGTTCCATCTCATGTCACTGTCAGCAGCAGTCCCAAAAAAACAACAACAATGATCTCTGTGTCCAGATCAACATGGAGGAAAGCAAACTAGGAAGTCATTACAAAGTAAAAGAACATAGTTTGTAGATCAGCACAAGACATTTCTCACATGGCTTTCCATGCCTTTTACACATAATATGAATGCAGATCTTTTGGTCCATAATTACTCATTGTCAGTACTTACGGATCATTGGACTTGGGGATTAAAGTTCCTAGTTCTTTGATGCGATCATTGATGTTAAACCTTCTCCTTCTTTCAACTAAAGAGCAAAGACAATTAAGAATTAAGGTTTGTCACGACTGGTTGAAAAATACGTATGCATCTTAGTGAGTAGACATACTTAAAGTGTGAATACTGTATAGCTAGACATACTTAAATTGTGGTTACTGTATAGATAGACATACTTAAATTGTGGTTATCCTTCTTTTGTCTCTCCTTGGCAAGAGCTCTGACTTCAGCTTCTGGAATAAGCAAGACAACCACTCAGTCAGTCAGTGACTAAGCAAAATCAAAAGCATTAATGCAAAATCCCAAGTTCAAAACAAATGGGCAGTGTGGTTTAGAGGTTAGTGTGTGAACGCAGAACATGGAGTCATATATATATCCCTGAGAATAGAGTCAATTGTTTAGCCACTTTCTGTGGCACAAGGCCAATAAAAAAATCATGTGAAACTTTCATCTCATGAAGTTGAATGCCAAGCTAGACAATTTGACTTCTGTTGTATTAAGGTTGAACCTCTCATTTTGAGACACAATATTGTGTCCACATGAAATGATCCATATTATGTGCAATTTAAATATGCCAGATCCTGCTACATTAAAACCGCACACTGTTTATAGTGCGTTTAAGGACCCCTTCACAAGATTTCTGTGTTACAGTGTTGCTCTGGATTATGAGTTGTGTGAGAGAGTTTCAGCCTTCAGTTTATGTATTTCTGTGTGTCAAGAGAGAGGCAAAGAATAAACATCCACCTTAAAAGACATGACACTAATGGACACGAGCACCCATGGGTCTTTGGGTCTTCACCAGCAACCCATCTCCCAATCCTAGGTGCTGCAAATTTGCAGGTTTGAGCCCATGCCTACCCATGAGGGGCTGAACTGTGCACACAACCCAAGCTAGTGAGTTTTATGGTACTAGTGTAATGGTAGTCAGCATTTAGAGCAGCTGTGCAATGCAACCTCCCTCCTGACAATTTATGAGATGTCCTAGTGATGTACGCTAACAACCATGGGTTTTAGCTTCCTTGCTAGCATACCTGCCTACCAATCCAAAGGAATGCAAGATCCCAGGTTGGTAAACTTTGTGGGGCCGAACTGTGGAGTCAACATAACGGGTGTACATGTATAGTATGTAATATGTATATGTACATGTATATGTGTACATGTCTTGTAAATCAAATTTATGACGTAGGAAAGGAAGGCTAGAAGGGTAAAACCAATGGGTAAAATGATAACATACCTACTGGAAAGCCTTCCTGCCTTTGAAAGTTTTCAAACTTGCCACAGGGTCCAGGTTTGTCCAGGATGTGCATCATTCCTGGAGCAGGTGCCACTATTTGGTAAAATATTATATTTTAATTCATATATGACCTATGTTGTGCATATTACATTGCACACAATATGGATGACATGAAATGCATCCTTATGATACACTTTTCCCATACAATACATCTAAAGGTAATAGGATGTGTTTGTGTGAATGAGTGTTTGGCCATCCGCAACACATTTCAAAGATCCAGTCACCTTATGGAGGTCACTGTACATCAGAATTCTGCTTGCCTTATTCTCTTTATCTGGATTGAGTAGACTGTCAGTATATGCTTAAATGTAACAAACTTTTCAAGAAAATGAAAGCAGTGAGATGAAAAGAATCCCATTCATTCAACAACTCAACAGCATGTTGTCAGATAATAAATCAGCATTTCTGAGAGGCTAAGAGAAGTGGACGGAAGATGAATTTACCTGAAAATTCCCTTTTGACATTAGGCAGACTGGCTGGGCATGTGTTGCTGATGGTCACACCAGGTGGAGGAATAGAGTGGCTGTTGTACATGTCTAGAAGGTTAGCAGAAACTGGAATCTGGTGAAAGACAAGCCACTCAATGTCAAGTCAGGTTCTAGATGGATGGATGAATAAATAAGTAAGTAAGTAAATGAATAGCTCGATAGATAGATAGACAGTAATAATAATACTAATAGCAATAGTAATATAAAATTAATGGAAATGTGTTGCCATGGCAAAGACAGGTCAAGGGAGGATACCGTATTGGTCATCTGGAGACCCGCATCCATAAGGCCAAGGATGTCATCGTTATAGCTTGACTCCAGGCTAATAATGTCTTCAATTACATCGTCCATCTGTCAAAGTAATTAATGCAACACACTGTGGAAAATCTCCCCCGAAAAATCTTTTTTGGACACAAATTGTTCAAAAAAGGTCACATTATGCACAATGTGGTTAAGACATTAGGGCCATTTACATGCCCCTAAGGCAATCTCCCAGACTACGCATATGAAGTTTACAGGCTTTAAAAGCAGCTGTTAATGTCACACAAATCTTGCATTGTAGGGTAGTCAGTGAATCTCTAGATTCAGGATTTTAAATTTGATGGCATCTCTCTAATCCAGGCAATGTAAATGAATCCCTTATATCACCCTGAAGAAGAGTCAGGGTGGGGTGTTGTTGTCAAGAGTTTAGGTTGTGTACAACAACAGTTTAGGTTGTGTTGTGATTCACAAGAGTTCAGCAGTTTAATCATAACATTACAATAGTCTAGGTTATATTGCATATAAATCAGATTCATTACTGTTTTGAGGTCAGCTAGTAAAAATTTAATAATTAATAAAATAAATAAATTAATTAAAATTAAATCCTTAGAAAGACAAGGACATAGTATTAGACATAACATAATTAACATAGGTTGATTTTACAATGACAATAGAATACTGCGCTTATAGAATAAGTGAGATTTGGTGTGAACAAAACATCAAAAATCAAAATCCACGGTCAGCTGGGCAGGTTGCTAACCACTCCAAACAAACATGATACAACACAGAAAACATAGACAAGATATAAACTCAAATCCAAAGTCTAACGGTCCCTACTCTAGTTCTTGTCTGACTCAACAGCTCTAAATAGAACAGTAAACCCGTAGTGACACTTGGTATGGTAACTGCATGTCTGCTCTACCTCTTCCCCACTGTTGGAGTTGAATGTCACAAAGTCAGACAGATTTCACTAAATTAGAGGCAGCACATTTGTTCTCACCTCCTTCTCGCAATTGGAGTTTAAGGTCAGGAGGGCCATGGGACTGTTTGGAGCACTGGTGCCTGGGCCCGCGGGCATCCCGTGCTCCGGGGTCTGGTTGCCACAAGCTGGTCCGCTGCTGCTTGGGCTTCCGAGCTTGGAACCCAGAGTAGAGCTGAGGTACTGCTTTACCTGCTGCCGCTGAGACGGCGGGAGGTGGTACTTGGTCGGGTTCTCAAGGTGGGTTTGGACCTGGACAGGAAACACAACCACAACGAAGGTTTTAGCAGAAGGTTGATAAAACAATCTTTAGTTTTAGTAACATGACAGTAACATAACAGTCATGAGGGTTTGCGACTTCGTAAAAAATAATACAGCCATGCAAACAGTTGTATTGAAGAGAAAGTTTGGATTTGTCGATAAGTGTTCAAAAGTAACACAACATGTTTCATCAAGGGTCAAACACTTTCATTGCCAGCTAAAAAAAACAGAGACAACCAGAACAAATTGATTTCTAAAGTTAAAACTTCAGAACTCAAACTCTTGTGCAGCTTAAATGGCAGCAAATGAGAGTGCCATGAAGGCTCACCTGGTAATGACTGTATTCAAGCATTTCCAGCATTCTGTCCGAGAGTTGTAACTATTGCCTCAGAGCATTAAGTGTTCAGCAGATATTCCCTTTATGAGGTCTTCTATTAGCTTGATTTCTAGTGGACTGCAGATAATCAAGGCAGGAGCCGTGGCAAGTTGAACTTATAAGGCTCCGGAGTGGAGAACAGGCTAATTAGTTATGCATATTAGGGACCAGAGGGAATCATTCTCCACATGTTGTGTTGTTCTACCCAAACGATGAATTTATGTCTTTATGGAGTGCATTTGACGTCAGCTCCTCCGCAGCACAAAGAAAGCCTTCAGTGATGGGGAAGAAGTCCGCATACAGCAACTGGCTTAGGGCTACCTAACGTTTCATCTTTAGTTCCGCTCATCCAGCATAAAACATTATTTGTTCTGAGTGTCCAGTGCATAATAACTGCGACTGTTGGTCTAAAAACAAGAGGGTGTATGACAGCGTAAACTCAGAAATGAGAGGGAGTTCACAAAAAAGAATCCAGCAAATGTCATGTTAATATAATTGAACCCAAGCAAAGCAAAAAGATGATGCGATTATTTTGAATGCCATTTTGTTGGACTGCATGTTTGTTTTATTGGGCCCTACTCTTCCACAGTTCATACAGTCAGAAAACACCTTTGGGAGATTCCAAACCCTGTCTGGCTGGTTTTGAGGCAGACACATTAGGACAGGAACAGGAATGTGCCTTAATTTGACATGGTCAAAGGCCAAAACCATCGCACAAGTTTCAGCAGGATCTTGGTTTCACAACCACGACAACATTCACCAATCAGTATAGTCAGCCGCATATTTGCAACCTGACCTGTGAGGTGAAGAGATCAGCAGTCAGTCTGCTGTTGATGGTGTCGACAGACAGAGAAAAGAGATTACACAACTATATTCTTAAAACTCAGCAGGGAAGGGAAGCCAAGCATTCACTACTCTCGTCCTCCAAGAAATGAATACGTCATCTACTCTACACTCTCTCCACATTCTATTATGAAAAGACCCAAAACTTCCTGTTCATACTGAATCATCCAAGTCATTTTGAAATGTTTTTAAGAAACAGAGGCATGAGGAGTTTAAACAAACGTAGTAGTGAGTTTACCATGTTCAAGGTTCATTTTCAATTGGAAAGTAACAAATGACTATACATAGCACAAGTAATTCAAAAAATTACTAATTTTCTTTGCTGTCAAACAAGACTCTCATCTTTGACAAAATATGCTTAGCCATGCAGGATCTACTGAATAAATGAAGAGCTAATTACTTTTGCAGCTATAGCTCATAACTGATAGTCCTAAATGGCAGTTCATAACCTGGCTGTGGAACCCCAAAGGCTCTTCCATGGTTTTGACTGGGACAAATGTTGTGATTTGTTGTTCTCACCAACCAAAATCACTACTACTCAGAGAAGAAGGAGATGATGGCCAAGTATCCAGACCAAACTCAATCTCAAATTGTTGTGCAAAACAGGTTACAACCTGCAAGACCTAGAGAGCAAACAATAATGAGTCACCTTGGTGCACCACAGCTGGTGCTAGCTGTAGAAACAGGGGGGCACCGTTGCACAGTTGGCTAAGGCATTCATACTATATATATACAGACAGCACATTCTCAGGAACAGATGACAGCATCAAATATCAAAGAGGAAGGGAGAGGAGAGAAAGAAAGAAAAATGAAGGAAGAAATCACAGCATTTTTTAACCCCACTTCTAAACTTCTTAGGACACAGTTTATCACCCTCTTGAGTAGTGCACATGGTGTAACCAAGAGCAATATCCTAGAGGTGGCTAAGACATTTACAGGCAAGGTTTAGATGAAACATCAAAACTTTCTGAAAAAAAGAAGGCAGTTAACCAATTCATTACTGCGCATACAAAAGAGTGACAGTGGAGTGACAGTGGAGGACAATTCTGTAGCCACATGACTAAAACTGAAAAAGTTAAGTTTAGTAAAGTAAAGTTTACTGGTATTTAGCAGACACTTTTTTATCCAATGTGACATCAAGTAAGTAAACAAAATTGGGCCAAAGTTTTTCAAAATTAAATGTAGCCTACTGGATCATCTTTTAATCTGCGCAGCCTACATGACAGCTAAAACAGTTGACCTAGTCTTAGCATTATTTTGACAGGTCTTAATTAAGCAACTCATCTATTGAACTATTCCATCTCCATTTTAACATGTAGGGCTATAACCAATAGTTTTGCTAACCTGTCAGATAGGCACATGCCTGATTTTTGGCATATACTAAAAGGGAGACAGCCTAAATGATTGTTGGAGTCGGCAACAACATTTTAACACACTGGTTTTAACCATGAAAGCAAGTGGTCATAGCCTTATTTTTTTGTAGGTCTATCCACATGTTTCTAGTGACACAGGAGCTCAATCTATTGGCATAGTCCAGATGCGGAGCAGAGAACTCTCGCTCTGATGGCACAGACATTGCAGGAACACTGAAGTAGGCTATGCACTTGCTAGGTGGGGGAGGCAACATCTTCATTCCAGTTCCCTGATCATTTTTTCGGAGTTCCTTAAGTTATGGATACAAAGCGATAGTCTAAATAACTACACGATTGTCAATGGTAGATCTAATATTTGACTATTCGAAAATAGCGTGCACACACACACACACATACATACATACTCATACACATCTTAACTTAACAGTCTACTGTCCACACCCATTTGGAAATACGTCAAATTTTAAATTCAACTTAATCTTAAAATATTCTTCTGCAAGTCTTTTTCTCCAAATCAAGGGGTTTAGGAGAAACAGATCAAAATTCACAGTCAGTTCTTATTTAATTCTGTGAGAGAAAGACTGTTGCACAGTATATAAAATAATTTAAATGATATTTTCTTCTAGGTTGCCCCTCACTATTTATTAATGCAACAGATCCAATCTTATTTCACTAAATCTTTTATACCTGTATTTCCATTTGCACTCACTGAATTCTTTAAACCCTGAACCACTTAAGAGACAAGAGGAGGGCCTCTGCTAAAACTAACTGAATGGGGCCGGATAGTCAGTTTCTTTTTCCTTGGCACTAGCATTAGCTACAGATTTGCTACTAAAGTCTATGTTGTACAACATTTTCTCTTTTCTCAAGGTAATGCTGGCATCTTGCAAGTGCTCTAAAATCGTGAAGAGGCTGTAGGAGGAGCCAAGAGAGCCTCCATTCACCCCATAATGAGTCACTTAACCATCAAACTGATTACGAAACTAGTAAATTAAGTCCAAATCCCTCCCATTACCCTCTCAAAAGCGATGTTAGTTACCTTCAAGATGACTGTAAACACGTGCTCTTAGTCAAACATGCTATTAGAAATGCCAGAGGACCAGAAATGTTGTTTGTCATTTTGGAAGTAATTCATGAGCTACACCTTGGCATGTACACCTGCTGTGTCTGCACAGACCTGTAGTTCTCCAAACACCCTCAGGGCACTTCCACTGGCAGTGTTGGGCAAGCTACTCAGAAAATGTAATTAACTAAGCTACCAGTTACTCCACATCAGATGACGCTACACTACACTGAAGCTACCTGAGGACAAAATGTAGCAAATTAAGTTACAAAAAAATTGCAAATGTAGTTTACTACATGTGAAGCTACTTTATAATTTACAAAAAATGAATACAAAGAAATTAAATGATCCAACCTTGTTCAAAGATTCTATTAGTGACCAAACAAATAGGTCTCTATGATAGACATATGGGTATAGCTTTTATGGGTAAAAAGTGTTTTAAAACAATAATCTTTGGGTGTCCACATTTGGTCAATGGTATCTGCATGTGTGCTTTGCTTGGAAGGAAGATTTGGTGCTGTAAGGCTCTGGAAATGTAGCTTATGGGAAAGTTACCACATTACATGGCCAAAAAAATAAGTAAGCTACAGCCTTGCTACTCAGAAATGTAGTTAAGCAAGTAGCTTTCCTACTTGTGGTGAAGCTTCGGCCAAACACAGTTCACTGTTTTGTATGTGTATGACACAGCGCCTACTAAGGGAAAGAGATGATATTGCAAAAAAGTATCCAAAGAAAGGTGGAAAACTAGTTAATTTAACTGGTTAGTGTGCTACCTTTAACAGATATCTGGCCAATGGCCAAAGGATGATATCCAAATGAGGCAAACTAGGGGAGAATTCCCACTTCGGTGTACAATGAAGAGGGTCACGAGAGACCTAAAGCATGTTTTGGGTGGCCAAGTACATACTGTGTTCTTAAATTGTACAAATGTCCTGTATTTTCTTATCATATCTGTATAAATAAAGGGAGAGATAAATATGGATAGTTTTTGAAGCACTGCTAAAACAAAACATGTGGAGTGTAGTGTGGCTTCACTGTATTACAATAGCAGCTTTGTGACACATAATGAATCTTAACAATAGTTTGTTGGAGTGTCCAGATAGTAAGGATGTATGTTTGTGCATCATATTATGACAGACCCAAGTCCCAAATACCAGCAGTCTTTCTTGTCCCCTCTGGCATACTGTTGGACCCTTTCTCTCACACACTTTATGTACATCTGACCTTTGATCTGTCAGGACATGGGTCATGTTGACACAAATGCTAGTTTGTGGACAAAAAAAGCTCAACTCTTTCACATGGTCATATATCAGGAAAACAAATTTCAGCAAACTTTACACAAGTAACAGCTTCTGAACACGCCACATGATGTTGGGGACACCTGAATATCTTTGGAAGATATCTCTGCAAAGGGATGATGGAACAAATAATGAAATGCCAATCATATATATATTTTTATTTTGTGTTAAAGGAGCATTTTATATGTAGTGCCCTTTTAAATCTAGCCTTTGATATTCATTTTAGTTCACTAAAAAAGAGAGACAATCTTTATACCTCACTGGTAGATTAAAATAACATTTGTGATTAAGTATTACTCTTAAAATGTGAATGTGTTCTACTGTGCAGTAGGTTCCTGCCATTTAGAAAGGTGATGCTACATCCATGATATTATTGCTCTTTTGCTTTGTTTTGGGAATAAAAACAGAAAGGAGGGTAGAAGAAAAATTGGTGGCGTAACGTGAATGAGATACATTTAAAAGGACTCCCAGCTAGTAAGACCTGTCAGCCTTTGAAGACTGACATGAGCGTCAGCTATATAAACATGATTTAAATGCACTATAAATGCATTTTAGAAAATCCTTTCACTCATAAATTGACATTGTTTTTTACGCCTCATGCCTCCTGGGTAAAAATCGACATCACCTGGTCGAGCTGGTCTATGTCCAAGCTGTTGCTGCACAAAGACACCATCTATATTGTTCCACTGTTTTATTGTTCCACTGTCTGATCATCCTTTGCATATAAATTTAATAAGACAGAGCAAGTGTTAATTTCACCATAATCTTGAACGCAACCAGGTGATATAACTTTTTACCCAGAAAGCATTGAGACATAAATCACGTAAAATGCAACGGCAGTTTACAAGCTCTACAAATAAAGGGATTTTCTAGACGTTTTAATAAAATCTAAAGCATTTAGAGTTTTTAAATCACGTTAAACATAGCTGACGCCAGGATCAATCTTATAAGGCCAACATGCCTTACTAGTTGGGGATCCTTTTAAAGGGCCACTCTCAGCCAGATAGCATGATGCCGGCTGTACCTTCACTTTGAGACCTGTAGGACAGCAATTCAGGGACTCCAGAAAGACGCAAACTCATTGCATTTATTAACTGAGAAGTTCAGGTGCTAATTGTGGTTAGGGATTAGTTAGCGCATGCGCATTGTTCATATTCCTGTTGATGATGTTGGAGAAGAAAGATTTTCTTGCTTTACCAATTTGATAATTATATTTACAAAATCTTTTTATGGATTTGATAATGGATGTGAACTTTAGATTTGTGCCATTCTCTTTTTAAAAGTTCAACAGTTGGATAAAGCTTCTTTCAGCTTGTCAGTGACTGATTTTGGAGCAATATTATTCATAATTTGGGTCATCTTTGAATTTAAAAAAATCAGTAAATCATCTACAGACTACAGATATTTCAGTTGAGATTCATCAGAGAGCTTGGTTGAAAAGAAAACACGTTGTCGTTTATGACTCTCCTACCTAGTCATAGAGCTGTCCTGAACGTGAGGGGACAGAAACATCAAAGAAAACACAGAAATGGTCAAATAAGGTTGGGTCAACAACAGTTGTTGAGACAGTAAGACTCTCTGTGACAGCATGGTCAAGGGTATGACCATGAAAGTGTATTGGCCTCTGTACATTCACAGACAGATTTAATGAGGTATTTTGATGTATATTGAGGCAATCGATTAATAGGTATAATGTTGATGCCCACCTTGGTACTTTACTATCCATTAGAAAAGGAATGAGCCAGATCATAGGTGGAAGGGCTACATCTACTTGACTGGGATTTGACCTCACTGTCTGTGTGATCTGTTCTCCCTCTTATACTGTTGTGTTTGATTGGAATTTGATCAAATACTCATTCATTTTTTCCCTTGTGGACTGCAACAGCTGCTTGGAAAACAGAATATCCATTGTCAGCTTGAGGAGTTGTATTCAGACAGCTATAGCAACTAGGTTAAGTCCTTCTTTTCTGTCTGAGCATGAGGGCTTGGCAGTGCTGGAAATGGTAAAGTTTACAGTTTCCTGCAGTTGCTCTGTGGCCTGATTCAGTCATAACATCAGAAGAGCGAGAAAGGAGAGTAGACCATTCATTAGCCATCATGACATTATCAAACATATCAAAATCTAACAATTGAGACTGAAAACTGTGACAGAGTACACTCTGTGTCATATCTGGATTAATATTTCTTTTACCTGCTTTCAACTTTCACTGGCCTTTAATGCATCACTAGTCTTGTTATCTTTACTGTGTAAACATTTTATTTGTTTGTTTGGGATGTACAAATATGTCCTCTGGAAGTGCGCCTTCATGTCTGTATATGTACGGTCACGTCTATTAGTCTCTCTCTCTCTGTCTTTCGCCCTCTGACCTCTGTGAGTGTGAGTGTGTGTGTGTGAGAGAGAGAGAGAGAGACGTAAAGACAGAGACATCACTGACACAAATTTGTACATATGCCTTATAAACATCCACTGACATCTACAGGTAGACAAAAGCCTATAAATATGTATATGCACCGTCACCACACACATATTTGTACACACCTCAACACAACTATGTCCACATGATACAGTACAAATGCATACATTCACTGTGTATCTCTGTGTGCGTGTACACATTTGCATTTCTGTATGGGTGTCCACACTTTAAATGAGCGTGGCTGTTTTCGGGGGCCCTGAGCTGGCCCCTTGCACTCCCTTGCTCCGGGCCTGTGGTGGAAACAGTGACATTACAGAAAGAAGGAAAGCATACAGAAGGAGCCAACACAGTCTGCTCAGTCGCAGACCACAGGCATACAAAGAGCAGCCTTCTTCTCCTTGAACCCGCATCCGTGCAATGTGCTTTCAAGCCCAGGGCAAGAGACATTAGCAAGAATGTACCATCTCACTCTTGAAAATGGGCAACATTGTCCAATTGGTGGAGATTCGCAAAATGCACTTGCCTTGGTCATGAACCAGTCTGCTTATACATATGAAATTCTCTTAGATAACTGTGTGTTTAGGTTGTGCGATAAGGGCTCATGTTTGCATAGTCTAACCATCTAGATTTCAGGCTATGTGGCCTGCACTCCCTCAACTATTGACCCAAGTCAATAGCTTTCTATTGAGTCAAGAATGTGAGAAGCTATTTTAGTGCAGGTTGTCAGTGCACAGGAAGTATACATACATGTTGAAAATTTATGACCAAAAAAACAGCTGATTATGGTCACTAAACAAAGCTTTTCAGCGAAAAAACAACATCTATCTATGGCAACACTTCATGTCACTTACTAACAATTCACTGTTATCCACCCACCATTATGCCGATTCTTTCCCCATGGACAAAATAACTGAATTAGATTAACTGTGCGACAAAAAGACAGGTGTTCAGGTCCAGGTGTTTTTATGCTGAACAGGCTACAAAGAGAGCAATGGCGTGCATCAGCTTTTACATTTGCTTTGGGAGCAAGTGAGAACTACAGTATACAGCCAGAAATAACTGTCATTCCAATGACACAGAGTGTTGGGGAAGTGATGAACATTTTAAAAAAAAAATAGAAAGTATATAGTATATATAGTTACTTGTAACTTGATAATAACTTCTGTAAATTATAATGAGATTACTTTACTTACTTTACTTTTTTGGAAAGCTCATAATTCATTCCTTTTTACTTGTTAATTCATTGCTTGTTACTTGGCCCACGTAACAAGCAATTTGAACATTTCTGTAGAATTCATTTATTATTTTTTGTCCTTTCCGTGACAGAAAGAGCAGGCATGCTCTTCCTGTGCGTGACTCTACATTTAGTCTTTTAACTAGCACATCAATGTGTACTGGTTAGTGGTGCTATTGAGGTGATGCGTGAACAAGTAATCCAATTGCTGAATATCCAGTAACTGTAATAAGGAAAAAGGAAATAAAAATTGTCACTGTAATGTGTTACTTTTCTGAGTTGCTTAACAATGTAATTGTAGTTACAGTATTTTGTTACTTTGTGACTTTGTTACACCCAACACTGATGACACTCAATGAAGCCTGATAGATTAATAAAGATAAGCAGATATGCCAATCCCATGTTTGATGAGAGAGACTTGTGAGGGCATTCCTGGAAGACTGCACTAAGTGAGGCATGATGTTTGGTTGAAAGTTCCAATAGGCATCACTTGGATCATTTAACTGTGCACTGGGAAAATCCCCAGTAAAAATGAATATATTATCACAAATATCTAAAAAAGCGTCTAAAAAAGCTAATCCATTGGTTTTGGCCCACTTGGGGTTTGTCTGAAAACTGAAATCTGGCAGTTTTTGAAAAAGGCCAGGGAAGAAGGCGGTCTTTTCTTTTTCTGTTTCCTTCTTGTGAAAACAAAGAGCTTTTTCTAATGGCTTGGTTTGCACGACATATGAAATCTCTGTGCCTCCTTCACCCAGAGGGCGAGCACAATGCTCCAGCTTCATGCTGTCAGATAGACATGCCCGGAGCTTAGTGATATGAAAGGTCAGCCCCACAACCAACTATCTAAACATGGCATGGCATGTCCTCTGCACGTGGAGCTTGAATCTGATGGTATTTAAAAGTCATCTGTATACAAACTGGTTGGCTGGAATGGCTGGCTAATTGTTAGACAGCAGCATTCAACATTTTCCTGAATGTCTGATTAGACTTGTAATTGTTATTTCACAATCTCTGGGAACAGCAGAATTTTAAACTCAAGCTTCTCACGTCTGCATAGAAAATACAAAGTTTTTAATTAACTGTTGCCACACATAATAAAATGTGGCAAATGCTACTTTTTGTGGTGTTTCACATTACCTACTGGACTGCAAGTGACCCACTCACAGGTACGTGGTAGAACACAATATTGCTAGAGGTTTTGAAGCTGTGTCCTGTCAAGATGACATCATAATTAGTGTCCATGAAAGTAACCCTGGTTCAAAGTTACTGATAGGCAAGATGGGTCTCAGGTCTCTCCTTAGTCCAAAAAGGCTTCAAGCACGATGACAATTACTGCTGTACCCATTCATACTTCCAGTTCAATGTTTCAGTGTGACATAAAGGCAGACTTTAACGTGAGTGCAAACATCTGATTGACTGTGTCACTTCAGAAACGCTGCAACAAGGATTACATTGCATACAGCAATACTGAATGTAGTAATACGTGACTAATGAATACTACAACAGCAAATAATCTGCTGATCAGAAACAAAGATAAACACTGTAGCAACATTAACCTGATATAGTGCCAGGGTGAGGGCATTCCACGAGTCAGATGTGAAGTGGCCTGAAACATTCTCTTAATGGTGATAACAGACTGGAAGGACATAGGTCTAATCCTGCTGTCTTTATTTCAAAGCAGTGAAGGATTTCTTTTCCATGAGAGTGTTGGAGAACAAGAGTAGTAGGCCTCATTATGAGCATTCCTGAATGAATTAGTGCTGTTGTGTGCTAAGGCCGAGTTAGCCCCCTTTTCCACTGAACCCTGAACTCATTCCCTGCTCATTTTAACCAGGGTCAGAGGTAACTAATTAAGAGTTTACCCAGTCCTTAAACCCATTTCAGCTTAATGTTTTAACCCCTCTATTCCTACGGCTCTGCCTGGCACTGCACCGCTAGGCTAATTCTGTCTCTCTGTCTTTCTGGAATTCTATAATGTACATAGTTAACATCAAAGATCCAAATGAAACGAAAGTTCAAAGAAGGGAAATTGTTCTTAATGGTGAACCACACAATGTGTGGGTGATATAACTACCTCTAGAAGCTACAGGATGACCCATGACACTGTCCACTGTCAACATTCTTTCATTTGAAATAAGAGGTAGATGAGGTAGAACAGAAGATGGAAGAAGACAGAAGAGAAGACAGCTCTATTAGAAGATAGATAGAAGTAGATAGAAGTTAGAAGATAGAAGCATGAAAGAATTACACATACAAAGTTGTTCCACTGGTTGCTTAAAACGAGAGTTTGAATGATTGGTGCCAAGAACACTTCATACTTATTTTAAGCCCCTGCCTGCGTATTGTATTAAGATAGATAGATAGATAGCCAGATATACTGATAGACTGGATCAGACAAGTAAACCATTAAGATCAATAAATCAAAGCACATAAACCACTGTACTTCAGGGTAAATTACTGAACTTACTCAATGTAAAACAGTCTCACACCTGAACGCTCCTTTTGTTTGTGGCCTAGAAGTAGTATACAAAATAATTTTATGTAATTTAGTCAAAAATCTAGCTATCTACATTTAGATTCCAGCATTTTAATTCAGAAATATTTCTTCTCATGTATTGATTTGAACACTTGTTAGAATGTCACAACTGCAAATTAGTACTTTGAGATACTATACTAAAATCTAAAAGCCATTTTTTCCAGCGAGACACCACTAAAGGGAAGTGGACTAGTTTGAAACAGAAACACAACCTCTTACCTTATGCTCAAGTTTCCTGCTGGTGAAGTCATTTTCAGATTAAAAATAATAATAATAACCTTCTCAGACCTAACGCAGCAAGTTTTAAAACATCAGGTTTGGTTGTCCACTCAAACCAACCCCAAAATCAAAGTGATGAAAAATACGTCAGTGCACTGGAGAAAATAGGATTAAACATGTTGAATGCCAAATGTCTGGAAACATGGCAGGCAGTAGAAGAGGAATTCACTAAAGACATAATCCCCCCTATGGATTTAACACAGCGCACCTCTAAGGCCAGCCACACAGACACCAGGTCTAGTGTTAGTATCCCACGCTCCACCAGTTGAAAAGCGGATACAAACAGAAAATGTAACACTAAACACAACTGAAATAATTGTCTTCCCCGTATATTACAAGGTCATTACTTGTATGCAGCATGCTACCAACTGCTGCAACACCAGTGTTGATATTAAAACTACTGTACTGAATAGTTCAACATTTAAGATGTTAAGGCTACAGCTCTATATATACAGGCAGTTATGGGACCTTTCAGAGCACCAACACAATGGCAGGCAAGTGATAAAGACGCAACCCCACAGAATGCCAGTCACAGCACTCACCTACAGCACCTCTTTTGGAATGTGGAAGTGTTGGGGGGAATCGGGCTGATGGTAGGAATCGGGGTGTATGGGTGCCTCCTTTTCTGCTGTCCCTTGCACTCCCCTGAGTCACCTGGTCCCTCAGTTGCTCCCTCACCAAGTGATGGCAAAGGAGCATGCAGTATGGCATCAGGAGGTTCGGACGGGCCATGCTGACCCAGTGGGTGGTCACTGTTCGACCCAGACAAAAAGAAACCTAAATTACAAAGAGAATGGGTGGGTGGGGGGGGTTGTGGGGGTGGGCTGTGTGTAGATTGAATTAAGACATTAACACTGGACGCAAACAGACTAATTGAATTCATCTGAGTTACCCAGACAGCGTTAACAGAAAAAGTGGTGCCTTGAATTAAGAACAGGCCTGTACAGAATGATGACAGGTAAAAAAAAACAGAGTTAAAAAACCAGTCTTTACACAAGACACATTTTTAAATGTAGATAGCATTACATTATTGTCGTATACGTCAAAAGTACACACACACAATAAGTTATAAGCACACACATGCATGCACACACACACACACCTCCTGAAAATTGATCTGTCCATCACATTCATGTTCTGTCTTTGGCTCTTAAACATTCACACACACATTCACATGCACACACGCACGCACACACACACAGGAAGGATGGTCTGAATGCATTCCATTTCTTTGAAAGTCTTGCCCTGATCACGCCCTCTAGAAAATGCCATAATAACTAGTCATGAGCAGGCTATGGCTCCACCTGCCCTGCATTTCTACAACCTAGAGATGGCCAACATGTAATTCTTCTTATAAATAAATGAGCAATACAGTCTTATCCTCTTATTCTCTGTACAAGTAGTACAAGTTCAACGTAACAGCACAATATCCAAAAATTGCAAATGTGCAAATGTGAAATGTGTCAGGGCCATTGAACCTTTTGGAAAATTCACAGCAGTGTGGACATTTTTCCAAGCTAAGTGCAGCTGTGCCATAATCGTACTAATTAGCCTGACTGGCTGGCAGGTCAAATTCAGCTGGGGCCAACAGCAATCCCTTGGCCCAATGTTTTTTCCCTCGCGTATCAAAGTGCAGACCACCTGCATCTCTAAAAGCAAAAGACCAGCTCAAAACTTTAAGTTCTTATAGGAATGGGCCCTAGGTAAAGTCATACCACAAGAGATAAGAGATGCCTTCATTATGAAGGTGTCAGCTAACATTTTTCAAAAGACTACAGAAGAACCTGTTCTGACAAGCTAAGCAATGTACACTTTCCATTAACCCCCTAAACATACCTAAAGCCGTATATTACACAAGCTTTATGTAAAGCCCTGTACCATCACATTAATTGAGTTGTGCACCTGCTCTACAGGGATCAAAATAAAAAAGAATGAGTAACTATTAAGGTAGCAACAAAGATGGTTACCTCAAACATCAGCCCATAGCCCTGTTGTTTGAGGTCACTGAGTGCAGTCAGTTAACATTAGCTGCCGTTTTGTTATTCAGTCTATGTTGTACCAAAGTTTCTTTTTCCTGCTGACAGCACTCTGTGACCTCAAGCAACAGGGCTATGAATTGATTCACACTAGATTTCTCCTTTAATCTCTGCTTCCATAATGTATCTGCTCTGGCTCCAGGGTAAGGGCGATGATATATGATATATGGGGCAACTTGTTGAGCAGTGCTGCTGAGCATGTGTTCTGACTGTATGGTCATACTACATACTACATACTTTGTGCTGTTCAATCAGGATGAGCATAGCCACCAAACAGTTACTCTCTAAAAGACACAAGACAGCCCAGAAGACAACAAAAAATCAAAATAAGATTTCCCCTTTGTCTGCTCTGTATAACTCAATTTAAGACCAACAAAATGCACTACAAATCCAGTTCATATCTACATATTTCACATTCCAGAAATACATGGTAGCCTATGCCAAGTATCAAGATTGGTCAGGCAACAAAAAGTTGCTGTGTGTGTCCTCGGTTTAGGACACTGTGGTGAATATTATTTCTAAAGCATATAATCATCATGAATCATTCTGATGCATGGCACAACAGCGATGCTGCAGGGCAACAACATCACCAGCTTCCTGTAGTCTAACCAGATGATCATGAAAACCTGCTTACTTATTGCTCAATATATAGTAAATAAGAATGTGCCCAAACAACAATGGGCCTCATTCACCAGCATACTTTTAGACATTTGCTCTTAAACCTTACCTATACACAGGTTACAAGATTTAGCATTAATCAATGTTTCTGATCTGGTACATGTCTATAGGTAAAAACTAAATATACATGATGCCCAATACTTTGGAACATTGCCTAGAAACACTGGTGAAAAAAGTTACCTAGTGAATCATCACTTTAATACTTGTTTAGGTTCTTTAAGCATAATATCTGGCCATTATTGACAGGAAGACCACAGCCAGACAGCTTTCAATTGGTCAATCTTAATCTGGTCAGCTGCTTCTGGTCAATTATCTAAAGCATCCACCTCACCAGAGGTGGAACTACATTGGAGCACCAAAGAAATCCTAATCAGAGATTTTCTTCCATCCAAAGCACAATCAGTTTCTTACACAATCTGGTCAATAACTTATTTTTTCCTTTTTTGCTGCTCTCTAAGGTAACTTTCTCATAACAAGTTTCAGCTTTTTGTATGATACAACATACATTTTGAAATTCTGTCACTGTCATATGGCACTGGCTTATAAGTAATTAGGCCTTTGCTGTCAAATCCAAGGTAATAAATGTACAGTTAATAACATTTATGCAAATCTGACAAGCTACAAAACCGCACCACAAAGGAGCTCAATTAGTGCCTGTGGTCTGTTCCTTGACATTCGTCTATCTCAGTGTGACTATTTTGTGACTTGCTGGAGATCAGATTTCATATTTGACACGCACTGCATCAGTTCATGTACAGGCTTGCCTTATCTATATTGAATTGACCACAAAATGGTCAATTTTTTTTGAGGCCCAGAGCTATGTACTATGTGCTGTTCAATCAGGATGAGCATAGCCACGAGACAGTTACTCTCTAAGACACAGGGCAGCCAAGAGGACAAAATGAGATTACCCCTTTGTATGCTCTGTTTTTTTTAAGAGTTGTTCATTTTCAATCTTGAGAAATAGCCTTCCTTTCAGCTTGTTTAACTAGTCCAATTAAGATCTAAAATACCTTTTTTCTTCTCAATCTATTCATTAACAGGTCACATATAAGGAGTTCATTTAATAGTTTATGACAGAAAAGATGTCTCTAAGAAGTGCATAAGACGATGTACGTAAGACACATGCACATCTATATGATGAAATCTTCTTTTACTCAAGGTAAATTAAATATCTTGAACTTCTATGTTGAAGTTCAGAGAAATAACATGTCAGGGTCTGAATTATACCGTAACTACAAAGAGAATAAAGACTTAAAAATCAATATGTTGGTTGGTTGGCCATTACAGCAATTGGTCACACCATGTAGAAACATCAGGTCAATGTTTTATGCAAAATAAAAAAACAAAACTGTGTATTGACCTTATTATTTGTATTAGCCACACCCATATATTAACCACATGATAACCATGGTAACCATAATATCTCAAGATATAGCCCTCCCCGATGTATTAACCCCAAGGGTGAAGATATGTGTCAATCAGGAACTTAAAGTAGATAAGTAGGTGTTGAAAGCCAAGAGTTCTACATTTAAGTGATAAGAGAGCCTCAGTCTTTTGCAAAGAGAGCAGAATACTTCAATGTGGATTAAATAGTGCACAATTATTCATCAGAGCATAGGCTGGGAAGTCCCTGCTGGCTGCCCAGGAGCAGGATGTTTTCTAAACCATTGGTTTGCAGAGAACTTCATAAACAGTGAACTCAGTAGCTTAACTTTTGATGCTGGTTTTGTCCACGGAAATGAGAAGTGAAGTTGAGTCAACGCCAGACCAAGGCTACTTCCAGAAGACAAATACATGAAGGTTCAGGATGGACACTATCCAGCACTTGTTAGCTGGATATTCAGGAGCATGACAACCCATAGTCCTGTGGTTGGAGTCAATATGTGCAGCACCATGTCTTTTCATTTCCAGTATTCCTTGTGTAGGCCTACCACCACTGAATGATGCAAACAAAACTTAGCTTTCAATTGGCTAATCAATGCTGATGCTCTAAAGGGCTCTTGGCACTCGCTCTTTTCAGCTACCTCAAAAGCTCCATCTTGTGTTTCAGCAAAACAAATACAACCATTGGCAGGAAAATCCAAAAACTTGTCCATGTTGAAAATAATAAACAATACTTACTTCACTGTAAAAATTAAAGAAGTCCAGTGTACTTGTAAAAATGGTGTAATATTTTGGCTCAAATGAGATGAGTAAATGTAACTAGTCACTTTGAAGTATAGCTTACCTGAAAAATTGGTGGAAACTCGTTGGTTCAATTGAGTTAATTAAACAAAGCTAGTCTCTTTCAATTTATGTTTACAATAACTTGAAAGAGCATTCTAAAAACTATTGGGTTGAAAACAACCCAAATTGGGTTGTTTCTTACCCAGGTGCTGAGTCACTATTGGACAGCAAACGTGTTGAGTAACCTAGTAAGTTGTGTTAATAATTTAACCCAAAATGTGGGTTGAACTGGGTGTGAAAATTGAAATGGGTGTGACATTTTGACCCAATACTTGTTTATACTGACCCCTGCTGGTGGATTTATTTGACCCATCAATTATGTCATTATGGTCATTGTTTTCAGGATTAGATTCAAGCTAATCAGCTTCATAAGCTATCAGAGAAATTTGGCTAGCAAGTTAGCTAGCTGTGAACCTTGCAGCTAACCTATCAGCAGACATTGGTAAATAGCAACATACTAACTTATTTTATCATCTTACTTTACCTCTATCAACAACTACAACATAAGAAAAAACTAACCAACTAACTTTATGGTTTCATTCAAAGCCAGCGAAAAACGTATTGCTGCCTTCCGAGCACATCATCTGCCTACGATGCTAGTCTGGATTTGATCCCATTGAGCTTGTTGTCTCACCCCAGGTCACACGGGCGACAAAGAGTGTGGCGACGAGCTACCATTCATTTTCAAAGACAGCTGGCGACGGGCGGCAAGTGGAGTTGCTTTGGCCTCACGTTGTCAGCTGGTAGAAAAGCTGTCTATTTTATGCAAATACTGGGCAAGAAATCCTGGTGATTTTTCATAATAGCCAATCCGAATGTAGGCATGCGTGACCAGGTGTTTCGAAACTGAACTTTGATTAAAAATTCAAAATGGCGGCGCTAACGCAACAATCACTATTTCTGTTTTAAACTAAAAAGTTGGGGGTTTATGATTTGTTATTTTGTAAAACGAGATAAAAAATGTTGACTGTTAAATCTGAAAACATAGGTTTTGTAACCAGAAAATACATCTGTAGTGATATACAATGTATCTGCCAGCCACCTACTTGCGTTAGCAAGTTAGCAACCAAATACCAATGAATCACTGCCTGTTTATGAGCTAGCAACGCCTCCTCGGACACAAGTGTTGTTTGTTCAAATCACCTAATCGCTAGTACATGTGACCATAGGGTAAGGAGGCATTTTAATCTGTCCAATCAGGGAACAGAGGGAGAATGCTATCAGTCAAGGTAAACTAAAAGTCAGGGGCTGATCCAATCTTTTTAAATTTAAGCACCTCAGGCAAGCAATCGAATCTCACTATTGAATGTCCAGACCCTCTGCATGAAACAAAATCATAGGACGAGGGTCTGGTTTTATTATCAGGCTATGTGTGATCACATCAACAACGACTACGAAATTTGAAAAATCAGGCTAACCCAGTACACTGATTAATGTGAACTAGGCAGTGGACAGAATACTGTATCCATGTTGAAGATAGACAGACACCGTTCCAAACTACCAACCAAAAAGCTAGGTCAAACAAAAACAACCCAATATGGGTTAAACTAACCCAATAAATCAAAAGGCCGCAACTTAAAATCTGGGTTAAAAAATACCACAGTATTTTTTAGAGTGAGACTAGTTATGTTTACTTAAGTCATTTGAGGCAACAACTTTCCACTAATTTTTCAAGAAAGCTTTATTTTTCTGTTTTACAGTGTATGTTTGCAATCTTTGCTTAATAAAAGATATGGATATCATATATACCACATAACACCTCAAGAGCACTTACCCTATACTCCCCTCCCCCAAACTGCCTCTCCTTCTGCGCTCTCACCCTCTGGCAGGCTCCTGTTCCCAACAAGTGGTAGTCTTTCTAAAGTTTCTTCTGCAGTGTAGCTGGATTGTGAGGCTAATCCTCTTTCGTAAGTTGCTTGGAAAATGCTGTTAAAGGCATAAATGTAAATGTAAATATAACATATATATGTATTTTTTGTGGTGCTTTGTCTTACATGAGACAGTGAAGAGTGCAGGTGGAATTATAAAAAGACTTGGACTTGGACACAAAAATGGTACACTGCAGTGACTTGGCGCTTAGTTGCCCCACAAGGAGACTGAAATATTCTCATGTTCAATCTGGGTGCTACATGTTTATGAAGCAGTAGGCAACAAGTGACACATTCAGCATGTCAGTATTACTTAAAATATGCTTCAGTTTACTATGTCAAGACAGCATAATGGCAAAGTGTCCTGACGCATGGTTTAAATACACTGAAATAACACTTTAGGGGAAAAAAATATTGTTTAATATTTACCCATTCAGACATTATTAAGATTAGGCCTCTGACAGAGAGAGATAATAAACCCTTTCCAACTTCTTTAGGTAAACAACGTGCAAAAGTTTTATATAAGAGAGTGGAGAAACACAATTTCCCTCAGAGTGATTTGAAAAACATACACATATAAACATATATTCATTTAGCAAACTGATCCTTCTCCCTGGCAGGCAAATCCTATCTCCTTGATATTTCTGTAGAGTAGACAACAATTGAATACAGGAACTGCCTTTACACACACAGAGAAGGTCAGACCAGCCTCGCAGCTTTGGATGAAGCGCTTCCATTATAGCTCACAGACAAGACATGATGAGGTAAATGGTAACTCGTGACAAAGAAGTAAAATGCTATGTGTTGTCCTCTTGTAAATTTGCCTTGGAGCAAGTGGTACTCTACAATTTTTCAAGAGGCAAAAATAACGGTGAGAGTAGAAGACTTGACCTTCGGCAATAAACACTAAACCCTCACAGATCTCACTTGTACTCATTTACACTCCTCCACAGAGTTTACTGTGTTCTTTTTTTTTAAAGATAGCGCATGACCTTTCACATTACAACCTGTAAACTCCTTTTCATCTAGGGTAATTTAAAGTCATTTAAAATGTTTAATGTTAATTTGAAGTTACCAATGTACTCGCTAAAAAAGTAGAACATCACAAAGACTCTTCACATTCTTTGTCAAAAAATGAAATACAGTTAGGCCTACTGGCCTAGTAGTAGTCTTCGACTTGCTCAAATTGATTTGTTAGCATTGGAAAGGTAAGAATCTCAAGTTTTTTCACAATATATCAACATGATTGTATGACTTACTGACACTGAGTAACAGAGCTTAAGCTGTTCCTTATGTAATGCAGACATGAGACTTGACTCTGTACAGACATTTTCCATTGCTCACAATAGGCTACATCAATTTAGACAAGTTGAGTTCCCATATTTGCTGGTAGTAGTAGGTATGTTAATCAAAAGAGACCTGTTATGAACAAGCTCTAACCACATACCATAATCTCAAGAATTCTGATTTAAAAACAAAAAAATACATACGCAGAGGCAATTCATTTAAAAATATCATCACAATTTGGTCATCGTATGTATTGTCATTTCTAAGCCGCATGGATACTCAAGGTTCTGTAATATTCGCAGTCAGGAAGATCTTCCTCTGTAATGAATCTGGTTTCAGACATTTAAGTGGGGTGGGTGTAACTTAAGTGCTGTGCTGGATAGTCTTGCATGTTGCGAGTGTGTGAAATTAGTTGGCCACGCAGAAGAGCAGTGCTGAGTAAAGATCTTCATTCTTGAGTAATACTGAGTCACATGCCTCTGTATGAACAAACTTTTAACCCAGGTCAATGCACTAAGTCAATTCCCACACGTGAGACACATGCATTTGACTGCCTTCACATGTCCTCACACCTTACTTCCAATTTCTCTGCCCAAACTCTAGTTAATTAATATCAGTCACACAGATAGGCTACCATCCGCATTCCAGGTGAAACTGTGCAATACACACTGTAAACTGTAGCCTCATCCAGCAAGAAATTATCCAGCAAGAAATTTCTGCATACTCTCCTCCAATGCAAGTCAAGCCAAAAAGATTGAAATGTGAGTAAATAAATTTAGGTGAATATAAATTATACGGCACATTTAGTTTGTCCTATATGCATTGATGGATTTTACAAACATCTTTTTACGTCATTGATTGAGGCTGTTGTGAATCAAAAAGAGAACAATGTAGCCATACCATGAAGAGCTAGGAGAGGAGAAAACGAGATTCAATGAGGGCTGGGCAGAGGAAAAGAATCTATAACAGAACCTAATCAATGTTAATGAACTAATAACTAGTAAATTAATGAATGTAGCCTGTTTATGTATGACCAGTGAGCTTTTTATGTTATACTGTCCAAACTTAATAATTTTATTGAAATGATACTGTTGCAAGCATATAATTTGTTGTGTCTTGCTGATATTTTTCCCATCCCAGTTTTCTTCTGAACCCAGTAGTAGGAAAAGGCATTCGATGAAAAATTAATGCCCCTCACTGACTACTTATTTTTGCAACATTTCAAAAGATAACATTTAGTTTTAATCAAGAAGGTGTTCAGGTTGATTACATGTTTTTCACCATGAACTTCCTTTTAAGTCTAAAACAGGTCTATAAAGTAGGCTACCGCTTACAGGCAGCCATCTACAGTAGTATGGAAGCTGCCAGGCTCAAACTTTGTGCTTTTTTCCAAAAGCCGTATGCTCCGACAGCTCAGACAGTACGGCAAATCAGGACGTACAGGCACATGTCAAGCAGGCCATCATCAAACCCACCAGGATGCAGGAAATCAACTGAATCCAAGACTTTCTGGGAGAGGACCCGCAGCAGTTACTGCATATACCTTTGGTAAGGCACAAAACTTGTCAGACGGCGTTGCCACTCACGTGTTTTAGTCCTTAATGGGACTCAGCCTAAAACGGTAGCCTACACCTATTTAGTGCGCAAGCGAAAAGTTACACCAACCGGTTTTTCAAAAGTAGGCTTACACGCACGTTGTACGGTTCCAGGCTCCTGAAATTCCACATCTACATAAGCTTCATCTTCTCCATGTCATTTCGTAAATATCAAAACGGTCACACGCCATGCTCAGCACAAACCCTGTATCTCCCCTGGGCGGCGCTAAAGACCTGGTTAAAAAAAGGTTTTCTCGTCTCTCATCTTTCAGTTGCAGTAACTTAGTAGGCCCACTGGTCTGTCAGTCGTGGTTTTGAGAATTAACGCAAAGAAAGTGTTAATGTAAAAGTGATTACATTCATAAAAAAATTGTTTACATTAATTTTCACGAAGTTAATGTAATTAAAGTATGACAATTATTTTACAAAATATGGCGACGTTTGCACCGCTGTCTGTTAAGGTATAGAAATTAGTTTTGCAGGCCTATAAATAGACTTCTTGATTTTCATCAAGAAACTGGCTAACCTGGACAGGGTATTTCAGGGTATTCACATTTCACTAGGCCTATCTACTTACACCACATGATGTCACTATAGGCTTAAAATATTTCTCTCCATATCTAGTTGTTGCCTGTAGGTTTTGATGGCTTAATCAAAAGTGTCCATCACTGGTAAAAAAGCAACAGTTGAATGAAATTGAAATTGACTTCCCAAAAGAGTAGGCCTGTCCAACAAGTCCACATTGAATATTAAGTTATAACACAAAAAATCTACAGATTACAATTTTGGCTGCCTTATATCATAAATTCACTATACTACCATTAGACAATAGACTCAATGATGATCGGCATAAGCACCCCACTCTTACTGTATACAATGTTATCAATGCTTTAAGGACACAGATGACAGGAAAAACACTGATGTGGGCCCTACTTGAGGAACATCTTGATAAATAGGGGGGCAGCATAAAAGGCTATTTGTAGGTTGTCAGGTTGTTATGGACTGGAAAGGAGTTGATGTGTCCTCACTCACTGAGACGTCAAAGGAATGGTCTGGCAGAATGAGTGAGCCAAGCGGAACTAAATCTGGACCACAATGACTTAATGGAATAATGGCTCAGTGTGGTTCAGCGGTACCCTGCTGCACTGCAGGTATGTGTGTACTTAAGCAGTATGAAGGCAACTACTATTTCAAGCTCAAACTGAAATACTGGATCCCCTTCATGACATTTCATTTAGAAAAGGTCCCTGATAGCTGATGAAACTGAAAAACAAGGGTCTTGAGGGTTTTGCTTATTGTATCTCCCCAGTAGGGGCGCCGTGGGTTTTTGGATGTTCAGGTGTTAGAATGATAGGATGACCCTAAGGGCCTGGCACTGACAGGGGGCCCCAGAGAACATTTCAAAATAATAATCAATGTTTGGGGGTGCCCAAAATTATTTTCTGTCATAGGACCTAAAATTTTTTGCAGTGCCCCTGCTCCCCAGTGGTTGTTACTCAAATCACAGCAGGCGGAAGACTTGAGGCCCAGCAGCTATCAACTGAGACATGCTTGCAAAGCTGATGACAGGCCACACCACAATATTACAACAACAGGCCTGTGGGCATAAATAGTATATTGGCAGACATGGTCGAATGTTGCTTGAGAGGTAACCTCTCCTTGTTTGACATCTGCTCCATGGTGGTCATCAAATATCAAACTAATCCCCCATGTTATGTTCAATATCTAATGTATCAGCTTGTCCATTTAAATCCATTTTTTCTTAACGTTACCTCTATGTGTGCCGAAAGGCTGCACTACTAAATTATAAATCCCTTTCAAAAAATGAAGATCATAATATTATATTATTTTTTCAAAGCACTGGGATATAGTTTGAGGATTACTGACATGATTTATGTCATGATTACGTGCTGTAAAGCTTGGCTTTCTCAGATACCATTTTTTTTGATAGGCTTAGATTTACAAAAGTGACAATGATCACATTTAGAAGGTAAATCCTAGTATTTCTGTAAACCACTTTATTATTGACAAAATAAAAAAAACAAAACAACACATTTTCCACAGGAGGGGGGCCTTACACACAGATCCAACCAATGGACACAAGCCTACTGCTAATTTACAAGTATTTCAATAGAAATGCTGTTTGCTTGCCTACATATGGTCCTGAGAGGGAGGCCTAATGAGATGGGCTCTCTGAAAAGGGGGGAGGGGTGTTTGTACCTCTACATATGTCATTTAAGCTTTCCGTACAATGCTTTTTTTTGTGAGCAACGAGTTGTTAAAATACAGGCTCTGTCCACCAAATAAGGTGGCATATGGGGGTTTCCAAATTTCTGGTTTGATTCACTGTAAGTGCTTAAAATTGGTATAATTAACCCACAATGCAGCCCAGTCTCTCTCTCTCTCTCTCTCTCTCTCTGTTTCCTGCTCTAGGATGTGAGGGCTTTTCCATTGTTCTGGTCAACTGTGTCTCAGTCCCTCCCTTCCTTCCTTGCAGTAGCCGTCAGACATTTCATCCTCCTACACAAGCGCGGGTGTTTTTTGAGCCTATATGAGAAAAAAATTTCTCTGTGAAACAATGTCAGTTTAATTTCAGCTTGACAGACAAAAGAAAACGCCACAAAAATGTCCATTCTCAGAAACAAAGGGCATATTAGTAGATCTCAGGTCATCCACATTTGGTTCCTGTCTATATGCAGGGCTTTTAACACTCCATCTGTGCCAGTCCAATGTGTGCAGTGAGCTGAGCAGAGGAACTTTCTGAGGAGCTGAGAGGCATGAAAACTCATTAGATTACCTCGTTGCTCCAGATAATCACCTAGATCAAGATAAATGTATGGGAGATGGGCGCCAGCATCTTTTCACACAGTCAGCCAAGTGTGAAATAAAAAAGTCCTGGACAGGGGGCTCTATGGTGCTCTCTCTCACTCTCTGCTCACATCGTATATTTCATTTGCCCAGCAGAGCTCATTTACAGCATGTTACATGGAATGTATTGTATGACATGCCTGGCAATATACGACAATGTACAACATATTGATATTTACAGATCCCATTTTCCAGGAGGATTAAGTGTGAGAAGTGTTTTCTAAGATGCATCTATTGCTGATATAACATGTCCACTCTCTAGCTGCTTGCAAGTCAGCAAGATTTTGAGATGCACGGTGTGGGGAATGGCTCTGAAAGATGGGATTTCACTGACTTACATTATAGTATGGTAATATTCTGCCTGTAACTTACTGAATGTAGGAATGTAAGGCCACAATGGAACAATACAGTAATAAGACCATTATCTGCACCTAAATGTAAGAGAAAGGCTGAAAGTTTTTTTAGCATAGTAATAATCACTATTTAAACATGGGCTAACTGCTTTTATACAATACAATAAACAATACACAGTTTATTTCAGTTAGTAAAATTGTTGATGGTTTAGAAACTGAAAACAACAATAACAATAACAATAATAATAATAACAAGACATTGATTTATTCGCGTTTGTTTAAGCATAGAGTTTTTTCCTCCTGACGTAGAGGTCTTATGGTGAGTTGTGAGGTAGGCTATGTTATGCCTCATTTGTTATCCCCAGCAGTCCTACATAGCCTTTGTATGCACTGTGCGCTGGGGCCAGATCGGATGCGTCAGCAGCGGTAGTGTCACGTTGGTGGCTGTAGTGGGAAATTCGTTTTTTCAGTGAATTGGCTGTGAAGTGAGGGGCGGAGGACGTGTAAGCGAATACACAGGACTGCGAGAGAAAGATATGTGGACTGACTCACCTTCCTGCGAGACTACTTGGAGACTGGATAGTCTATCCCGCGCTTGAATTGCCCTCTCTACAAATGACTTTGAATGCTGGGGGAGACAAAAGCGAAGGGAAGCCGCACTAACGTCGCTGATAAAGCATCGCCCAACTCGGCGTCCACGGACTGAATACGGCAGTGTCAGTTGTCAGAGGTAAGAAATTCATGCTTTAATGTTAGAACATAAATTAAGTGTTTCTGTTTTTTTGAGAAGTTGTGAAGCATGTGACGCTTTATTACGCACAGTTTAGTTAGTCTCCGCAAGCTAGTTCTCAATTGTCCGTCATTGTCCTGCGAGTGATAACCAACGGTAGCTTGAGCTTCATTTGTTTTTGTTTTGATGCCACAGTCTCTTTAAAAAGTCCAGTCCTATGTATGACCGATTGAATTGTTCAAGACAGGTTGTAGGTTTAAGATGTTTCTAACGTTATTGAGTTAATGCGCGAGTGGTAATAATACAAGGTTTAATTTTGTCATGCAGTGTAATCAGTCATTTTTGACACATCTTCCAAAAGTGCCCGTACAGCAACGAACCCACTTGGGCAATTGTGAACCCAACTTTAAACTTTATAAAGCGAAAAGTGGTATTACTACAATAATAAAAGAAACTCTTTATGTGGATGGGGCTGATTATTAGCCGCAGTTTCTCATGGTGATTGGACAAAATAAAAAAAAAAGGCATGGAGGGGGAAAAAAAACTTTTTAAAGACCCCTCTTTGCTGGTCACAATCTCTCCAGCAAAGCTTCCTGTTTCCTGGGAAAACAAACAATGGATAGAAAAGCCATGTGACATCCTGCATAGGTAAAACGGCATAGGGCCAAATCCAACATGATCCATCAACATGAAATGATAAGAATCCATTTTTATGTCCACTGGGTTGACTTATTGGTTTAGAACGAATGCACTGATGCAAAATTGTAAATCTTCATATATTTTTGCTGTCATCTTTGTTGTAGTGAAGTTCCTCAGTAAGTTCTTTAAAGAGCCCAATATTAATGTTTACAATTTGTAAAACAGGTGACCATAATCACATTCTCTGTCTATGCATGCTTTCTGTTCCTTGCTGTCACATCTGTCAGACCTCCTCTCTCTCTCCCTCCCTCCCTCTCTCTCTCACACACACACACACATATACACAAGCTCCTACACAAACAAATCGGAGCAAACATCATTTGGGAACAACAACAGAGCAGCATTGTGTGACTTCAGTCTAGGCTGTTCAGTTGCTTTTAATGGGGTCAGCATTTCCAATTCAATAAACGCACTATAAATGGTTAGAGAAGATTCTGCTGCTGGTGTCCATCCAGGACTGGCAAAAGGTATTTGCAAGCAAAGAAACAATCAAATTCAAAATTGGCCATTGGCTCTACCATAGATACAGATTTTAGAGTCACAATGAAACTTGTATTCCTGAGATCTGTGTATGTTTCAGATTTAGCAGGAAGGAGAATGGTTTAAACTGCCACTACCCCCATTTCCAGCTAACCACACCTCATTCTTTTGTCTTGTTTTGATTGTCAGCATTTTTCTTTTGAGGATTTTGGAATTCTCTTTCTTTCAGAGAACAGGGTACAAGAGGATATCTAGTCACTTGATATTGTGGTTATTCCAGTTTGCACATTAAGGGCTTATAATTAAGAGAATTCCCTGTTATCTCACAAAAGACAAGGATAGCCTACCCACTTAAGCAAAGGATCAGAAAATGTAAATAATAGTTCCATCATGAGCCTGTTATTGACTGTTCTGTTGAATATGTAAACGTGCTCTCATATCCTCAAACAAAGAGCAGGTGTTTTAGAGACAAAACTGCAAGTTCAGTTCATCAGTTATAGTGTGTTTTAGCTTCACTTCACTGATGTCTAGTGTTCTTAACGGCTTCTTTCTCTGTCTCTCCCTTCCTTGAAAGTGTTTAAATATGTGCTTCCTCCAGTAAGCATCTGTCAGGCTGAATCCAATTTGCACACGATAATCAGTGGGGGAAAAAAAGGCTACACCAATGAGGTATCTAAAAATGTGTTGCATGCTTCAGGCCCAATCAATCTTGCTAAGCTGGCAGATAATATCTGATCGAGGCCCTTCCGATCCAATAATTATTTGGCATCAAGCAGCCAGTAAGAATGTTTTTGGGAGCGCAATTACCACCTCTATGTGCCCCTAGTCTCTCTGTGCTTTGCGTGAAGATGTGGAGAGTGATGGCCGATTGTACTCGCGCACAATCCTTAAGGGACATGCCTGTTTGCCACCTCCTAGAGAAAGAAAAGATATTTTTTTCAGAAACAAATGGCCCCTTAACAAAATCTCTTGAAAAGAAAATCTTCACAACACACTCAACTCGATGTGCATTATTTATTATATGCACCTGCATACCCGCAGAGATGGCATTTTATCATCTATTAATATGTCAGAAACACTTAACTTGAGGCGTCCTTTGTCAACAAACACTCATCAGGGGATGCCATTTATCAAACTGCCCACATGATGGTGTTAGAGATGATATGCTTTGTCTGCAACCACAGAGTTTACTTGTCTTGTCATTTCATTTCGATGTTCCTATGTGAATATTTAAATGTTATGCAGATGTTTATTTGTTGTTTGTTTGATTGGAAGCTAGGGGTGGGAATCGAGAACCGGAAATCAAATGCTTCAATTCACTGGAATCGTATCCGTCTGACATTACCATTTCCTCTTATGAGTGCCGGCATGTTTTTCAGACCATGGTCAATGGGTCTCTCTGAATACATTTATGGGAAATAGATTACACAGTTCTGTATGGTTTCCTACATTCTAATAAGCTGATATATGGTCACTTTAGTAGTATTGGCTTCATTATTGACCAGTGTGCTGATACTGAAAACCTGTGTAGCACACCTAAAGAATAAGGAATTGCTAAGATAATTGATAAAGAATTGGACCAATAAGCGGACTCAACAGTGACATTGATATTGATAAAATCCTCTCAATTCCCACCCCTTTTAGAAACCATCTTTTTCCATTGATGAAAGTTGAATGAATGTTTGAGTGAAGGTTGTAAATTAAGGCCGAGTCGAATGCTTAAGTGAGGCTAATGTTAGATCATAGGTTTAATAGCAAGTAGAGGACAACATTTTGTTGGGAACTGAATGGTAATCACTGGGATTTTTCAGCAAACCCACCGTGTGGTTGCAGGAGAGAGATTTGAGTCGGTTCATGGTTGTGTGTGATGTGTGAAGATGGGGTGATCGGTGGGTCTATAAGACCACACTGGCCGCAGGACATAAGAGCAACAGCAACGGTGAGCCACACTTGTCCGGTCTCATCTCAGCCTGTGGTTTCCCAGGTTTGTCTGCTATTGTGGGCTAGCTGGAGGGGGAACCTGCTGCATGGTCCTTCTTGTAATTACAAAGTGTGGGCACATGCATGTACATACAATTAGAAATCATGCACCTTCAACCACACACACACACACACACACACACACACACACGCACACACATCACTCACAGCCACAGACAAAAACAGTGCACACACAAACAAAAACACAGATACACTTACAGACAAACACAAAGATGCAGACACACTCACACACCACTCACGTACAAATGTTTATTCATCACAACCACAGACACAAACAATGCACACACAAACAAGTACACAGATACAAATACACGAAGATTCACACATACACACACTCACACACACACACACACACACACACACACACACACACACAGAGGCACAAACACAGACCCGAGGCACTGAGGCATTAATTTGGAAACTGACTGATGCAGGAACTGAATGCTAATGACTATTAAGGTGATTTCATGTGGGGAGAGAGGATGGGGCTGAGGGGGAGGAAGGAGAAAGGAGGAGAGCGGGTAGATTAAGAGGGAGGCCTGTTCAGTGCTGCACTCAGTTTTTCCAGCAGCCAGCACTGCATTACCAAGGCCCAAGGTAATCGTGTATGTATTTGTACCTGTGTGCCATGCAGGTGTTTTGTGTATTTCTATATGGACGGATAGAGACACAAAGAGTAAAGAGGAAGAAGAAGAAAGAGTGCGTAGATGGATAGAAAGATAGATACATACATAGATAGACAAAAAGAGAGAGCGAGAGAGAAAATGTGTCTGTGCCTTTGTTTAGATTGTAGTATTTAGAGAAGCAGACATGCCCTACAGTCTAGAAGGCAGGAGAGATCAATAGAGCGATGTGGTTCAAGCCCCACGTGAGGGGCTTCCCTCTGCTGCTGCCTTTCGTCCTGCTGCTCCTGCTGCTGCAGGCCTCAGCCGTCTGGAAGTGTGTTAGCTCCCTGATGTTCTTTAATGTGTTTTCAAATCCCATCCAACTGTGATAAGTGGTCTGGTCAGTATAGTGCATTACTCTCTCTTTATGCCTATGTGCATTATGAGGGTGTGTGCATGGATGTGTGGCGGAGCTGATTTAATTTCGGTCGTTTTTCTTTGAGCGCTTGAGGAGCTGCATGGCAGAACTGGTCATCTGAGATGACTGGTAACAATCTAAATCCGTTGTGTGTCTTTGTAGTGCCGTTTTTTTAGGCACGGCTCACATGATAATAATCTTATGCATTGTGAGTGACCACGCCCTCTTGTTTATGCAACTTGAACTCTAACCCTAAATCTGACCCTTGGGACACACCTTCTCCTCAGGGACCAACTTGTTACTAAGGAGGTTTTTATAAAAGCCTCCCGTCCGGTAGAGAAAAATCGTCCTGTCATGCGTGTGTTTGTAGAAAGCGGACATCTGATCCTTAGTGCTGTTGAAATGAGCCCGACACAAACCTTAGAAAGTGACAGCAGCTTTTTCCCCTTGATCTAGTGCTAGTGTTTATAATACCTTTGACTTTGGCTCCCAGCTAATGTTGTCATATAAAGACTCAGAGTGTGAGTGATCCATAATCTTTTGTTATCCCTGAACTACAATGATGAATCATACGTCAGCATTATGATCCTCAGGAGTGGCCTCTGCTGACGCAATACTGGACATAAAGAGCAGAGAGCGGAATACACGTGATAGCATTTGGTTGCACTCTGAGCTCTCAAAGAATCATTCATTGATAGTATGATATGAGCAGGAGAGGAGGAGAGAGAAGGGTGAGGATTGAGATTGTTTTTGTGTGATGCCGATATACAACATTTTAAGATATGTTGCTGTGGGACCGCATCATTGGTTCTGTGTTCTGATTTGAATAATCAGAATAATTTGCCTACAGTGTTCTCTTGAACAAAGATGTATTGCCCAACATAAACGGGTTTGTGCCAGAACCACAAAACTCAGAAGTATTCAAAAATGCTCAGAAACTTAATGTATCAACTAGCATTAGTGTCACAATGGAATGGATTGGCATTTCTGTAATTCTGAGATAATGAGGCTAACTTCACTACAGTGTCAATGTTAGAATTCTGTAGTCATCAAGGCAACAGGATGTAATAGATTTTTGAGTTTTCTCAAGTCTTGACTACAGTTGTTTAGTTCTCAAGTTTAGACAAGTTCTGCCAACATGGAATTTCTTGTTCTTGTTCCGGAGCATGACATGTAAAGTACTAGGCTCCATTCATACCGCAAACGTGGCCGTAGTGGCTGTGGTTCCTTACCAACGTCATGTCTGTGTGCATGCATGTTAACAGGTTAGAGCTTGCACACTGCCTGCATGACACGTGCGCTGCAAATCAGGCCACAACCAAGAAGCAGCTAAAATGAAAGGGATGCCAATTTTTTCCCTAAAGTGACTATTCTGAAGCAATTTCATATATTCGAAATGGGACATGGAGGCAGGAATTTGATATTCTCTCAGTGTCTCTTGGCAGACATTTCTCATGTCTGTGAGGTGGAGAACTCCATTAGGAATGTTTGATGTTGTGTCAGTCAAGAGTAGCCTGAAGATTAAGCTGTTTGCCTCAGGGAGCCTCTGGTCATCCTGACTTTGTTGATAAGCTTTTCCTGAGCAAGACAAGCAGGTGTGTGATGCTTGGTGACATAAATGGGGAACTGGATATCAGTGTAGCCTAGAGGCAAGTATAGAGTCAGTTAGCCAGTTACGTTTGGGTGTTAGATCAGATACTTCGTAACTATGTGGAAGGCAATGCACTATACATATGAAAATGTTTAGTATGTTCAGTAAAACTGTAATGTTTCAGTTGTGTGAATGTCAGAAACATTTTTTTATTTTGACTTGAAAGGGTATTTTACTTTTATACTCAAGAAATTACGTTTTCATTCAATCTGTTATTTAGTTTTTCATTTCTGTAATTTCTTAAGATCTAACCTGCATATGCTAGCAGAGTGTGGTCTTGCGCTGGAAAGTACCATCACTGGAAAAAGTAAACTGTCTTTATGATATCATCTGATGAGGCCTACATCAAGACAGAAGCAGGCCTTATTGAAAAGTGCTCACGTGTTAGTCATCATTTCTGAATAAATGATACCCATAGCCATAGAATGAGTAAATCACATCTCTGTGATTGTTGGAATCCATGAATTATATACAATTCCCCAATATCCCACATCCATACTTTCTTGTTTAACCCTTACTTCAACTTTTAGTAATGGGTCATGGATGCAAAATGCATGAAAAACTACTAGCCTTATGCAAAGTTAATGACAGGGTCATCACCAAGCAGATCATGGTTTCAGCTGGGACAGTGCAATTCATCATTACAATTATGCCTCCCAACATTTTAAAAAATAACATAATCAGAAACAAAAATTATTTAGTTATATTCCATTTTGCAAGTTAGATTTTTATTCTGATTGTTTGACACATACACACACTGTATGAAGGGGGATTAAATAAATGTGGCACATTTTCAAAGTTTTAGTCGTGTTAAATAATTGCAATATTAGTGTTGGTCAAAATAATCGTGATTATAATTTTTTCATAATCAAGCTGCCCTACTGTGTGCATGCATGCAGCAGAATGCGGAGAGTGTGACGATGCATGGCGCTGGAGGAGAGATGGGTATCTTTGATGTGTTTGTGATGTTGGCCAGTCACTTGTGAAAACAGAATGATAGAGTTAATCTCTGCTGCTTCGAACATGTGTGTATCTGCTGCTCTTGTGAATGGAAGACCAGAATATCCCTCTTGCACAATAATCCAAGAGGGACTCACTTACAAGATTTATGTCAGAACTGGACAGATGTTGTAGCTCATCTGCTCGACAAATTCGACAGATGTCACTACTCAGCATTAAAAATAGTAACAAGAACAACAACAAAGTGAAAGTTTGTATGAGTCGTCAGAAAACAAGATTTTTAAAGTCTCTTGGAGGCCAAAACGTGAGCAAAAGGCAGTGTGAGGCAAAAAATCATTTCAACATAGCAAGAATGGTTATGTTTGACATAGCGTGTTGCACGTGTTGTTTTAAAAGACCTCATTAAAAATGCATGAGGCAAATATGTGAGTCTAAATGCACATCACGCTTGGATACTAACATGATGCTGCATGTGTAATTGCAATGTAGCTATCTGACAATCAAACCAGATTTAATCATACCAGGCTCTGTTCTTATTTCAAGCTGCTTGATGTGCATGTGTCCATACAATATGCTTACATCCCAGGTCATTATTTTATTTCACTCTAAATCCATGATCTTATGTGTGTGGTTCAAAATCTCTCCTTTAGTTTGACTTCTCATGCTACCGAGCCTCACATCAGGTGCGAAGAGCCGCTTGGCAATAGGGTGTTGATTGCGTGATGATGGAGTGCGCCAGTGAAAACAAGATTACACGTGTGATTATGAAATTTCGTTCTTTCCACATCCCTCATCTGCCATAATGTCAGGGAGCAGGGGAGCTTTGTGCGCCCCTAATTTATATTCACTCGTTTGAAAAGCCCAGAGCCCCCCCCCACATATCAAAGTACTCCTTAAAGGTTGGCTCCCTCTATCCCTGACCATTTTTCTTTTATTCATTTTTCATCTCCCCCTCTTATTCGCTCCTCTCTCTTTCTCTTTCTCTCACTATCATTCTCCCTGTCTCTCCTCCCCTTCTGCCCTTCACTCTTTGTCTGTCTCTTTGGACCCCTGCCGTGATGCTAAGAGAGGCCATTCATGGAGCTCAGCTCATGCATATGATATTTAAACCCAGCAGCTCCAGATTTTTTTCCCTCCCATTTTTTTAGTGGGGGGTGTGGGGGACTGGCCCCAGCAAATCCCAACAGCCACAATGCCTCTGGGAGCTTATTAGATGGTGGGTAGCGACGAGGCGTCAGACACTCTCTGGCCACCCAACCCCTTCTGCTTGGCGGCATCTGTGTAACGTGCACACACACACACACACACACACACGCGCGCACACACACACCACACACATACACACACACACTGCTTGTCACGCTCTGGAGCCTTTTCTGCGAGACTCATCACCATTTTCGGCCTGGCCTCCGTAAATCTGTGGCCGGACGGACATCTCAATGGGGTGGCGTTTGGCAGCCCTCGCCTGGCTGCCCGCAGGGCACTCTCCCTCAACCCCCTGCCATGCAGAGGGACAGCAGGCCCTGACTGTACACTAAACACCCCCCTCTCTCTCTCTTTCGCTGCTTCTCTTCTCTCTCTTTCTTTCTCTCTCTATCTCTCTCTTTCTCTATCGCTCTCTCTCTCTCTGTCCTCTCTAAATAGAGCGTTTTTATCTCCCTTTAAATGAATGAGATTGAGATGTTGTATGGGAGTCACACACAGATGTAGTGACAGCATGGCAGAAGTAACAATGTCCAGAACATTATGTGAGATTAGTGATGCAGCATGTCAAGGATGTCATGTCAGATTAATGACATTCAGTTGTGGACAAAGTAAAGCCTTTTTTTGTTTTTAATACACCCAGTCTGTCTTAGGTAGTAAACATTTGTGTCAAATAAGAGCTCTGCATTAGTAGGTTATGAAAGTAAAAGATGAGTAAATTATGAATATGGAATAAGGAAGATTTCTTTCTGTCAATTTAGAGGAAAAAAAAAAATATATATATATATATTTTATTTTTATCTTTATTTTTTTTTTCAACTTGACCCTAGACACCAAGGATTTGTTGGGGTCATGACCTTAATCCTGAGCTCTGAAGTGTGACGTGGCCATTGTTGTAAGGAAGGAATTAGTACATTTACACTTAATGACATCATTCATAGGATTTCTACAAAGGGTTTCTTAATCACTACCACGTTTTTGCCAAATGTTGTTATTGTAAAACCCTGTGATCTCCTACGAATAACAAAACAGTGAACTGCTTTGTAAGTGCCTATCTGTTTACTTGTATGTTTCATTTGAGAGCATAGCCCCCCTTTCTACTTGATGTAATCAAAATAAGGTGTTTCCTATGTAGCCCACTATTTAGTGAATGAGGTGGTGTCCCGAACCCAGGGTGGGTCCACACATAGGAAACTGGCCACCTGTTCAATTTCCACAGGCCTGACTTTTAGGAAGCTGGGGTCTGACTGGGGCAGGGCACAGACGGCAGGGCCTGTGCAGGGGTGTGTGTGTGTGTGTGTGTGTGTGAGAGAGAGAGATCTGCCCCTGTGTGTTTGTCAAAAGAAAGGGAATGCTAACACTGCAGTCCTCGCCCTCTGTCTGTCCACGTGTCATGCGTGGCTCTGAACGTCAGCTGTTGGCATGTTGGAGTCACAGACAGCTGCTGCTTATCAGCCTCTTTTCTGGATGTGCTCTCTCTCTCTCTCTCTCTCTCTCTCTCTCTCTCTTTCTCCAATGGGACAACTTCCTCTTTCAGGCAATTAATTTCACACCCCTTTTTGTGTAGGGTAATTGCTGTCATTTTCTGAAGACCCATGCCTGGATGGGGAGACATGATGAGCTTGGCAGCTGGGGTGTGCCCCACTCCCTTCCACAGTATTCTCAACAGACCACATTCACATGAATATAGATCACTCTCTGGATTCAGGCTGTCAAGACATTTAGACTTAGGCTATATTTGATTAGATGGATTGGACTTGTGCTGTGATAACCCACAGTACTTATTATGTGCCCGCCACACAGTGATTTACAGTGGGCAGTTTCCATTGCTTTGTTCTGCTGAACATATCGTTATACTGCCACTCGACCAGTAAATGCTCAAATCTGCTTTACTCTCTGGGGATCATACTCCACCTACTGGCCACTGGGCCATAAAACGATGCTTTCTGAAGGACCCACTAGAATTCTTTGATGAACTAACAACACACAATGGTTCCTTTCCATGCAGGCAGGAAAAAAAACACACACCCAAACAGAGGGCAAACAATGGCTGCTTACGGGGGACTGGTTGTCCTCTCGCTGGTAGATAAACCATTGCCTCAGTGAAGCGCGTGACACGGAGAGGGCTGGCGATGACGCCATCAGGAGCGTGCCAGTGACAGCATGGCTGTGAGCTCATTGCGCTGACCGTAACCAGGCCCAAACGCCTCGAGTCTCCACCACAGTTCACCACCAACCACAGGAGTGTCAGACCGTGAGTTGGGCTCTTTTGGATCTCTATACCGTAAGCCCCTCTTGATTTAAGAACTGAGTTCTTAAAAGCCAATAAGATCCAGTATTGTCTATATATAAACAGAACGCTGTTTATAAACTATTCACTGGGCAGGCATGCTCAGGGCATAAGCAAACAGAGAGATTGTCTCATTTTTAGACACTGTCTTTCTCTTTCTCTCTGTATAAATATCGAGTCTACACACAGGGCCAAGAACACACAGAATCCATCCCCCAAGCTGGTCTGTCTGTAGCTTGCTGTTTACATGGTACTTTACTGCTCTGATTCCATTAGTTTTTTCTTTTTTGGGGGGGCTGGGATGCACTCTCCTGCCTTCCCCAGGGATCACGTCTTCACAGGCCTGTGCTTGTATCCTCCGTTTTTCAGCTGCAGGCCCCTGGAGGACTGGGATGTCAGCTGTGCACATCTCTTCTGCTGTAGGCCATGTGCTTTACCTACGTCTGACTCCTGCACACACACGCGCACACACACACACAGACACACACACTTGCAGACACATACACACACGGACACACACACATGCAGGCACACACACTTGCAGACACACACACATACACACACACACCCCTCGCTCCAGCTCCCATTGCTGCTGACTCCGACCGAGCGAGCTGCGGCAGGGTGAAACAGGCAGGACAGGCCTGTTTGTTTTGGCCTGCGGCAGACGTTCCTGTTCTTGTTGTGTCTCCCTGTGGGAGCCTGTGCCAGGGGGAGCCGCTGAGAATGCCCTCATCTATTATTACAGACAACAGACCCCTTTCCCTGGCCCTCACCTCACCTCACAATCATGAGATTAGGGTCAGGATGCACCTCTCTCCACTCGTGAGAGAGAGGGAGAGATTAAGAGAGAGAGAGAGAAAGAGTGAAGGAAGGAAATGGGGTTCCCCGTAGTAAACAACCATGATCTTTGGATCATATGTTATACTGTAACATAAAAGGTAAGGTAACAACTAGTGAAAGCCTCTCAATGGTTCAGGTATCTATACACACACTATTGTGTCATAGTCTTAGACTGATAGAGCATTTGAATAAAATTCTCTAAATTAAAAAAATATATATGGAAAAAACTCCTTTTTAGTCCAGTCCTTTTAATCTTAATCTTAATTTTAATCCATTTTAACACTGTCTAATATGTTGGTGTGTTCATATGATGGCTGTCTTCATATTCAGTGCTATCTTGTTCTATATTATCATCCCTGATCTGCTCTTATGTGTTGTCTTAATATGGGACTGATCAGTTCAATAACCACCTCATCTCGACCGAGAGCATGTTTGAATACTTCTGAACATGCCCTCTACATTAGGCTACACAATTATATTACGTTAATTGTGTTACTCGCGCATGCTTGGGTTTGTGAGCCTGCATCTTCATCTGTGTCTGTGTGTGTGTGTGTTACTGTTTTGTGGTTTCCTTGGTTAGTCATATTAGTGCACCAGTGGAGGGTTAATGTAGTTAGCAGCTCTCAGAATTCCCCCAGTGCATTTCGACCTCTGACCCTGTCACCATTAAATAAAGTGCATGAGTGCCGGGGCTAGTTTTGCCCCACTGGATGGCTATTTTAGCCTATAGGGTCGGCTCTTCGCCTGGAGTGGCTTCAGGGTTGCTGGATAGACAAGTGGCCTTTATACATGGGAAATACTGGCACCTTCATACCCTTATCTCAGCAGTCTGTTGTGTTTCATAATAATGCACCCATGGTGACTTCTGTGGGACAATGCGAGGCTTGTGCTCCCCACAGCTGGGGATGTCATGGTTGGTGTAACTTATGCTTCTGAATGACTGACCTGTCAATGTGTGCGTCTGTGTCCCTATGCGTGTGTGTGCTTATACATGTGTGTTTGTTTGTCTGTTTACGTGTGTGTGTGTGTGTTCTTCATTGGTCGTGAGTGTGTGCTCTCGTGCTTGGTCAGCTCAATCATATGTGCGTGCAGAGGGAACTGTGCCATGGTGTGACTCTGGTGTCACCCGGTCGCCTCCTCACCCCCTACAGCTGTTCATTCTCTCTCTTGCCCTCATTGATTGGCCCATTTTCATTGAGAGCAGAGCGCCATTGATTTATTCCTCCTCCGTGGCATATTGAAATTGAGTTCTGTTCCATTTCATCCAATTGGGCTCTCTCTCACCCGGCTACTCTTCGCTGTCAGTCGATTGCACGCACTTGCTCCATGACATTTCATCCCATAATGATCTGACTCGTCCTTTCCGTCTGGGTGGCATGAGAGAATGCCTTTGCTCCATACAGTTTGTGGGCATGGTCTGTTTTCTTTGTGTGACTTGTTGTGTGATTCGTCGTGTTTCAGAGGAGAGTTCAGCACAGCAAAACTTTGTGAATTTGAATAGACGCAAGTCAGAAGCAGGATATTGCTCCCAGATGAGACTATTTCATTTGTGCAAGTTTGGAAAACAGATGTGGCTCAATTGTACTCATTGTTTCTCTCTCTCTCTCCTTCTCTATTATTTTGGCTGTGTATTTTGATTGCATGCTTTCGCGGTCAATTTCAGTGCACATGTGGTTTCAAGTCCCTGTTAAATATGACAGAAAATGTTCCACTCCGTTGTGAGTTTTCCAGAGTGTTTGCTCTTTAGTCGAGGCCGTAATGTGTCATCCTGACTTCATGGCTAGTCGGAATAAAAAAGGGTCTATTTTAAGTGTTCCTGTGGAATATTATGGGTGTGTATTATGTCTGCTGTCCATAGGAAACTACACCCGTATTCACACACTGAGAAACTGACCTTCAGATCCTTGTTGAGTCACAGGAAAGCAACAATATCACGATGCACTTTTCACTTTCTACAACCAATGCCAAAGTATACAGTCAGCATTGCATGCATATGCACTGGTAATTTATGCCATTAATTTCTTCATAGACCCCCAGAGCCCAGAAAAGGGCAACGCTTCAATGCGAGTCTGTTTATGAGTGGAGAACTTCTTGTGAAGAAATTAAACAAAACCACCAGTCTGGGAGCCAGAAAGAAACCACAGTGTTTGTTTATGGAGAGGCAGGGAAGGGATGGGCTGTTGCTGTGTGCATGTGTATATGCAATTGTTTTGGTACGTGTCCTTTGTGTATGTGTGCGTGTGTGAGTGTGCACGTGTGAGTGTGTGTTTATGTGTATGATGGCAGACTGAGTCTGTCTGGTGTGTGTGTGTGTGTGTGCATTGCTTTGGGCCAGCCCTCCTCTATTCTCTCTGGCTCCAACTGTGGGGACGTCTTGGACGGAGGCCCGCCAAGAAAAGTGTGAGCGCAGCCCCTGGCGTCTGTAGCAAGGCTCCAGTGGCGCACTACTGCTCTCTGCGGTTACATCAGCCTTGTCTGCCTCTGAGACACACAAGAAAGAGAGATAGAGAGAGAGAGGAAGAGGAGGAGGAGAAGGAGGAGAAGAAGAAGAATAGAGGAGAGGAGAGTACGCCTGCAAGCTCTCCTCCCTGTGCTATACAGTGCTAAGCTCCTGAGGGGATACTAGTACATAGCAGCCATGGCTCTGGGGATGATGTGTGGGGTGGACCTGCTGGCCGGCACCGGTCAATGTGTGTGGACGGTGGCCGAGCAGGTGCTGCGGAGGTGTTACGCCCGGGGCCTGGAGCCGTGCAGGAGGTTCCTGCAAACATGGTGCCGCCTCGGGGACGTCTTCCAGGTACGGCTTTTTTCCCCTTCATCAGGGACTGTTGATCTGCTCAACCTCACTAGAGGGGTGGATGCATGGATGGATGGAAGAATCCATACTTCCGTTTTGGCAAGAGGGTGGAGAAGAAAGATGGGAGTATTGATTTCCTATCTATCCTCCACACTGATGGACCTGAAGGAGTTTGCTGGTGCTGAGAACCATACAGCTGGAGGCTCCTTAGTGTAGATCCGGGGGGGGGGGGGGATGTTTTGTTACACACAGCACCACCTGCTGTTGTGTCTCTTTTTATCTGTTAATGCTCAGCACAATGGCTATTAAAGCAGTAATGCTTAGGCTTATCATGTTGTTAAATGTGGATACAGGAAAGATGAGAGAGGGGAGGCTTTTAAACATCTGCCTTGATGTACACACAGACACTCTCTCTCTATCAATCTATCTATCTTTCTCTCTCTCTCTCTATCTCTTTCTCTCACACACACACACACACACACACACACTGTCTTTACTATGGGACTTTCTTTCTCATTGATAGCTCTGTAGAAGTTTGGCTATAGGATACTATAATCAGATCTGTGAATATGATACTGGATTTAAGCCTTCATGTGCCTGGATGAGGTGAATTTACTAGTTCTCCTTGATATAACAACCTATCAGGTTCCATTTGGCAAATGATTTAAATGAAAACTTTATTAGCATAAGCAACATACTAACTGAGCATAAAGATGGGGTAAGCAATGCTAAGCAGTATGTCATCAGATAACACTTTTTGTAACATTCAGCAAATGTTTTCTAACAATTCTCTAGATTACCACTCTATGAGAATACTGTAAAAAAAGAAACAGCCTTATTACACGTGCCTGTCTCCATAGACTGGAAATGGACAAAGTGAGGACAGCCTGCCCATCAAGTAATGACAAAAACTGCTTTGATTCTCAGGGACCAGGAAAGGGGTGGGCAAGGTACCCTTCCTGTGTGTTTGTTCAGCCCTTAGTTCAGTATTGTATGTGTATTGTATGTGTATTGTACGCTGCATTGCACAAAACAGGGAAAAATGGAAGCACACACACAGAAATATGAAATATTGGTTAGCATCACACATTCAACCAGAATCCAATTGTGGTTCTGGAAATCCAATATGTGGAACTAGGCAAGTAATGTCAGGAGTTAATTGATTGATCACATGTTCAGTGACTGATTGCTCCTCTCTTGGGGCATTTCAGGGTGGATTTTGAGGTACACTGGGTCAGTGTGGGTCTTTGTTCCTGTACCTGCTGTGCATCAATTGGATGTGTTTGGGACAGGGTGCGTGCTATGGGCCATATGGAAGTCGTTGGGAGACAGCAAGCGTAGACAGCCGTTTGAACTCGAGCGCACGCATACTCAGTGTGCAGATAACATGTCTGTTTTCAGTCACCTCTGGGCTCAAGGTATGAAAATGTATCTTATCATTCTGATCCTCGTTTTATAAGTCAGCCCAACTTTAACCCAACACAGACTTGAGGGATAATGGTATTCTAATCTGGTTTTAGTTTGTTTTCTCATTATTGTTTCATTCGTTACTTTTATTTTTGCCTGCTTTTACTGTATATTTTGACTGAATGGATCACACTAACCTCACTTCATCTTTGGCTGAAAGTGTGGGTTAGTTAACATGAGAATGTGTATGTGTGGGAGGCCTAAGCATGAACCGGTCCCATTTCTAACAGGGCTAGCAGGTCACTGAGTAAGTAGGATCCACCAGGCAGCCTGGAGCATTAGGGTGGGGAACAGCAGTGAGCAGGCAGGCAGGTCACTGGCCCAGAGGTCACGTGAAGGGAGCCTTTTTGTTTGAAGTTCCTGCCCCTGAGGTAGGGCTCCAGAGGGCATAGGATGGGGGGTGACCCCTCTGTCATGGCCATTACGCATCACATGACCCCCATTCCCCACCCCCACCTCTACTAACCCCTCCCTCACCCAATTCAGCATGGGTAGCTTCTCTCAAAAGCAGTGGACTTATGGGTCCATGAATTGCTGGCCCTAATCTCCCTCTCTACATCACTAACTTTACCAAAACAAGGCTGGCACAGCTGGGGTGCTGCTGAATTTATGGTTTGATATGGAGTGCTGTGTAGTCATTAAGCACGACCTTGCATACTGAGAAGCTGATAGTAGGCTAGTAGTGCTTACATTAAACCTTATTTTAACCCTTTCACCATTCTGGCTCAACGAAAATAATGCCCTAGGACTACTGAATGTGCTGTGCTGTGGAAATATCAGATCGAATAGTGTGTGTGTGTGTGTGTGTGTGTGTTTGTATATGTAAGTCCGTGTGCTTGTGTGTGTATAACTCAGCTTATAAAACATTTGAATTATTAGCCTTTCCATCAGGACATTCTAACAAATTGACATTGTGCTGTAGAAAGTATCATTGTTCAATTAGTAGTTATAGTTATTGATACTGTAATAAGTACTGAAATTAATACTGTAATAAGTACTATAATAAATAATAAGTATAATAAGTAATAAGTAATAAGTGTTGAATCTGAATAATTTCCATGAATATCAAAATGGTGTATAACAAGTGGGTAGACATGGTGCTTCATGTTGTAGTGGTAGTTTGATGTCATCAGACCAGAACAATGCAGCATTGTCCCTCTCTCAGAACTGTGCAACACACTAGTTCACAATCCTTTAAAGGGTTACTATAGTGACTAATCCCCGCTTAGACAATGGAGCTTGTATAATTAACAGCTACAATAATTCTCTCTATTTAGACGGATTACGTACAATCTTGTGTTGTTTTATGGGGGTAGACTCATAGTTTTTCATCCAGTTTTTTTTAAACAGTCCTGGACAACTTCTCTTTTGTGTTAGTTTGATCCAATTCTGTATTTCATTTTTTTTCCTCTACCAATTCACTCTCTGAGTTTAGCGCATTAAATGCTTTTGATTTTGGATAATACTGCATCATGGATCATGGGGTGTTTGAGCTACTGTGACTTCGATGAAATGTCAGACAAGCATTTCCATGTGTGTTGATTAACCAAGAGTTCAATAACACCCTCTATTGATCAATTGGGTTGTTTGGTGCACTTGCTCTTCGAGTACTAAATGGATTACAGATGGTAAAAGACCCATCTCTAAATCACTACTTAACCAGGCTTATGAATCTGAACAGCTACGAGATGTTAGGTAGTAATAGTATGAACTGATGAATTAGAAGCAATTTATGAATTTCAGGTGTACACAACTTAGTCCCTTTTTTTCTTAAAAACAATGACATTGGTAGAATTCTGTCTACAAGAACCTGAAGTGTCATCATTGCATGACAATTTGTTTTCCCCCGTGAAAACAATATGCCACAATTTAGCAGTAACTTTGTACAAGAGATGGAGTGTGGCTATTGTGTCAAAGATGAATGCCAAACAGGATGTGTAAAACGCTTTGTAGTGGTGGCAAAGGGACTATGGCTTCTCTCCTAATGAACCTCTGATGTGCATCAGGTCTGTGGCTTTGGCCTTCTTCTCTCAGTCCGCAACCCTGCTCCCCACTAGTCTGGCCAGAGCAGACCAGTTGGAAACCACATTGTTTATTGTGTTGAGTCATACAGATGGAAATCCCACAGTGCAATTCATTGTCAAAACCAAACAAAGCAATTGGAAATGCCATTTAATTTAGTTAGCATTAAGTTACCATTTCAGTTCTTGTATTATTTTTGATTGATGTGCAACTACATGAAAGTTTATTATTTATTCTTCACTTGATCTATTAATCTATTTTTTTATTCATTTGCCGAAAAACAAAAAGCGAGATTATACAAATCCAATAGCAGAAATGAACCAACTATTCAGCTGTTTTGTCACAGATGGACGTCTCATTTAAAGGAAAGACATTCAGGGGCATCCATAATGCATAGGTACCTGTTATCATCATCTGCTGACGTCTTTGTTTCTTACCTTCATCCACTTTTCCACTAAAAGGGGAACCTGTTTGTCAGTTGCATAGCCTTCCTTTGGCCATGGTGGGTTCTGAAAGGCTATACAATAGAAGCTTCATTAGATTAGCTCCCCAGTATAGTCATAAAGAGCTTAAGGTTCAATTTAAGGGTCTTAGCTTTTCAGTCAAAGACTTGCCTGATGGATGGACCACCGCTCACATGTGATGAGCAAGGATGCAGCCATGATACTAAGCCATCTTCTGTCCTCTCTCTGTAGATGACTGAGGGGCGACTCGGCCAAGTGCGTCTCTTGGATGACAGGCAGTTGGAACTCTTGGTCCAGGTACAATTTTTTATTTATCTTTCTCTTGATTGACAAGTGATAAATCAGATTGGACCGTTGGAGGATTGACATTTTACACATTTGACGTGTTTCATACTCTCCCTCTATTTCATGAAATGCTGATGTGATATCTGTCTAATTGTACTAGCCTAAGCTGTTGTCCCGTGACCTCTTGGATTTGGTTGCCTCGCATTTCAACCTCAAAGAGAAGGAATACTTTGGGATATCCTTCATTGATGAGTCGTAAGTGTCGTGCCTGGCACATTTTCTCTTGAAATGTTTTCCCAAAGTCAGGAGGAATCTGGTTCATATTAATATTTCATTAAAAAGTAGGCTCAATGGTGTTAAATGTAACTAAATGTAATGATGTAAAATGTATGTTTTAGTAATTATGAACCGTGCTATAAACTATGCACTGTGTCATAAAATCTTTTCAAAAGAAGATAAATCTTTGCAGTTAATCAAGTTGAATTAAATACTCAATACAATTAGCAGAAAACATTTTAAGCGATGGTCATTAAACTGAAATGTAATTCTTTGCCATTACCACAAAGGCCCAAATTCTTAAATCTCTGAAGCATGAGTGATTTAATAAAATGGTCATTTAATTTGGGCTCTGTGCCTCTGTGGTTGTATTTTGTGTTGTATAACCCTTTGATTTGATTTAATAGGGGTCAAAGTAATTGGCTTCAGTTGGACCGCAGAGTACTGGAGCATAATTTCTCCAAAAAGAGTGGCCCTTTGGAGCTGAAGTTCCTTGTGAGGTGAGAGCTGTAGTCTAATTCTGTCCCTTTACATTGTACATCCTTCATCAGCCAGACTGCCCTACCCAACAATGCTCATTAGAGTTGTGAGCCAATCCTTGTGTATGTGTGCTTTTTGCTCATTGTTTTGATATTTGCGGTAACCATTGGAGGGCACTATTGAGCTGATATTTGCTTTTTGCAACCCAGACGTCACCTCTAAAATAGTAGTCCATGTACACACTTGATTGTTGTTCACCTTTTGGTTTGTTCTGCACTTTTATAGGTTTTACATTGAGAATATAACATTTCTGAAGGAAACAACAACTGTGGAACTGTTCTTTCTGAATGCCAAGTCCTGCATCTTTAATGTAAGTGGACAAAACATTTCATCCCTTGTATCGGTTTGATGTGCTGTCTCAGCATTGCATTACAACACAGCACGACAGAGTGGAGAAGTGACTAATGCTCTATAAATCATGCGCAATAACTGTACAGAGAGCTGTTTGTGAGGAGGCGAAGGCCGGGGATCTCCCCAAGGGCCCCCCTGGCGAAGTTCAGGGGTGGCTTCTGAAACTTTAAAGGCAAAGCAGTGTGCCTCCAGATGTCAGTGTCTTAAACAAGCATGCCGGGCCAAAAACACAGTTGGCGGCCATGAAGCTCCTTTTGTACACGAGGCATTTGCCGAGCCGTTCCGCTAAGCAACGGCACAAGTTTGGCTGGCCTCTCTCCAGCCTCCTCCTTCGAAACACTTAAGCCAGAGTTATTCCAGCACAGAGAGGGCCTGTTTCTCACTTTTTGACTTTGCTCAGCACTTCACGCCTGCTGCATTTGTTGCATGGTTTGGCTGTTTGTAGACAAACAACTTGTTGCTGTAACACTGAAGTGAACAGGGCCAGAATTAGTCATGAACTTTTAAAAATTATATGCTTGTTTCTTTAAAATAGCTCAGTGTAAGAAAGAACAATGTGGTGATTCACCTCCTCTTCTTTTCTCTGAAACCTATGAGCCATCTCACAGCTCAGTGTGTCCTGTGGGAGGCCATCTGCAAAGCCTCATTGTTTTGGGTCAAGTATTGAGGCAAGTTTGTGTTAATTAAGGGCTGGACAGGGAGTGCTAGACAAAGTAGAAAAGGCTGTGGGTGGGTTGGCTACAAGGGTCGACACATGAAATTAACCAGAATAGGGTCTGCTCCTCCAAATAGGCATAGCTGGCGCTTATATTGATTAGAATTAACCAGCTCCAAATGTTACATTGTAAATAGTTCAATGACGATCATGCGCTAAGAATAGGGGCTAGGTCTTGTGTTATCATGTTTCGTCAAAATTTTCTTTTTGGTGTAAATGGCAGGCTGTAGTCTATGTGATGTTGACCTTGATCCAGAACATAAGGCCAACGGAACTGCGTTGAGCCCTCTGATAAGATACAGATGGCGAGGTCGCGGGGTCTGTTCGCGATCCGACATTACTGTAGATTGACCTCTTAGTCAGACTATAGTCATATATATATATATAGACTATAGACATTTATTTCACTTTTATTACAATAATCATAGTCATACGTAATTCCAAAATGCGTCGTTTCCTGTCAAATATGGAGCGAGGATCGGTTTTACTTGGTTGTCAGAACAACAAATTCAACCTGCTCTTCGGTCGTACCATGTTCGCATCAGGCTTTTGCGGACACTTTCCAACTGGCAGAAACTTACTTGTTCCGCTTTAGTTTACTGCATGTCAGTAATCAAAGTAACAGACGTTAATATGATTGGCATGTATTTGCCGTCAAGCTTGTCTTAAAATCTTGTTTGTGAAAATTAATTTGAAGTTCCGGCTACGCTGTTTGTCACAACCCATGCGCCACCAGAGATGGTCTCGCCCACCGTAGTGGAACCTGAAGGTAGCGATAGGCAATTTTCAAAGAGGGGAAGAGTGATCAACTCCATTAGGACACAGGAAGAGTTGGTGAATATCGACATTAATGTCGTCGTACTCTTCTTTGTTTTGTTTTTTTAGGGACTTTTCGAAGTGGAGAGTGACCATGTATTCAAATTAGCGTCATATGCGTTGCAGGTAAGTGATCCTCTCCGCTTTTCTTGCATTAGTTTGAGAGTCGCTCGGTGTGTAGGCATGCTCTCGCCGTTACATTTGAATCGGCGCTGATGCACTCGGGCCGTCCAGTTAGTTACAATGAAGTATTCTTTGTTTACGCCTATTATGAAAATATGCACAACACATTCATCTTTGTCATTAATACCAGTGTGACACATTAGGTGAAATAAATCTCGTTAACCTATGAACAGCAACAGGTATTGAATCAGTAGCCAATTAAAGTTTACTACAATGTAACTGGGCAAGAACTGTGGAATTGAGATTTAACAGTTGTGGGTGATATTGTAGCCTGTGGGCTCTCCTCGTGATTGGTAGTTAAGCTCCTTAAGTGGGCTACTGCATAGAGTAGCATAAACCTCCTAGCACATCCCACAACGTTAGGTAGGGTCGATGTCAAATGTTCGATTGATTTTTTTGTTAACGCAGGGAAGAAATAAAATTGAATTTAGAACATCGGGGCAAATTTTATCGTACAACTAATATACTTTTCTATTACTGATATTTTAGGAAGCGAATGGGGACTACTCAAGGTAAGACTCATTTCCATTTTCTTTGGTTAATTGAGTTCATATTATATATGTTTTTGTGACTGCCTCTGGGGATCTTCCAGTAGTGTTTTCACAGTTTCTCTTGTTAGCGCTTGTTAGTCGTAGGCAGTTATTTGTAGCCTAGTGTATTTTGTGGTTGACAAGTAGGCTAGACGTCAATATTTCGGCAGGGTTCATCACAGCAGCTGATTGTAATGAGTTACATTTACATTATTTACAACAAGAGAGGATAACATTCAAGCTACAACTCAGTGAAAGAACAAACAAGGAGTGCATATTGCTAACATAGAATCTGCACTATTTTAAGTTGAAAGTGCAATAGTGTAACGCAGTATAGAGAAATTAAATTAAGTGCATTCTCAAAAATTTACGCCAGGAGATATTCTTGGAAGAGCTGGGTCTTCACGAGTTTCTTGAGTTGTTGACCAGCATTGTGCTTTCATGTCATAAATGTAGCTTTGTACAATCCTCAAATTTAATTGCTGTTTTTAATCTTTGTGTGACCCATTGGCTTTGAATTTATATTTATCACATGAAATAGGTGGACAATGCTGTTGTTAATTTTCTTTGTATGTTATTTGATCGTGGATAGCTTACAACAAGGATAGTTTCCCCGTTGTTGTAGATCTTTATTCATTCCCCTGTGCACTGTTCCAGCTTTGTGAAGGGTACTAGAAAGTGTAAAGTTGGTTAAAAAAGTGCTGATGTGCTTTAAAGACAGACCCAGTGGAGGGACGTGACGTGCCATGAGACCTGTTATGTTGGTCCTGAATGGTAGCGAGACCTGGGGCGATACACTGCCCCTGTACATCATCAATGCAGACCTGTGTGTGTTTTCCCGTCTGGTACCCCCAGCGGCCCCCCTGTGCATTATTTGGACACAAAGATTTGTGCACTGTTAGTAGTTGTATGGTGTGAACAAATGCTATGGACATTTTTTTCTGAACACACAGACATTTCAAACTTTTTAGAGAAAGTGTTTAACCTTATGAATAAAATGATGAGATGATTATGTCTAACATGTAAAGCCAGTTGTAATTAGTTGTGTCTTTGTTTTCCAAGTGACTGGATAGGTCTGTTTGAAAATATTAGCCATGAGTTAATGTTTAGCCTGTGTGTGCTGCGCTGCCTTACACACTTCATGGCACCTTTAATAAAATGTTGCACCTAAAAGTTATCAAAGGTGAGGTCTACCCTTTAACTGTAGTACATTGGTTTTTGAAGAATATACATTTTCATCCAGATTTTTTTAGCAGGAATGTAAATATTTGTGGATTGTGCTGTTTCTGACAGTGCAGATAAACTGGTTACATTGGTTGGTAAGGCAACCTAGTGTGAAAATGATCCTGCTAGAGCTGATTATTGATGTGATCCCTCATGAGTTTTTTTTTTTTTTTTTTTTCCCCTTGTTTGCCTTTTTGTTGGGCTGAGGGAGTAGAGGGAAAGTACACATGGATGAACGTTTGCAAATCCCTTCCATAAACCATCCTCTGCTGCAGATATGCAGGCCCTGAGTCCCAGCTCCAAACATCTAAGATTAGCTGTGTAGGAGCTGGCATCTCCCTCCCACCCTCAAAGGCTTTTCTTGGGAACTCCACCAAACAGAGACATCTCCCTGTTTTGCGAACCAACAGGCGTCAGTCAGGGCAGTGCTGATGTCAGCACTCTCTAGTCCAACTCAAACTCTTTATGCTGCTAACTGATATTTCAACTCCCATTTTTGTCTGCCACCCCCTGTTGAGGGGGTGAATTGTGGAAGTGAGTTAAGATGCACTGTTTAAAGAGGCGCTTTTATAACCTGGAGGTTAATATGTAATATTTATTCTTTATAAGTAATCGTCAGTTCGGACATTCACCTTGCTATACACACACAGCATCCATATCAGGTTTGGTTGTTAACCCCTGGAAGTTGGTGGAGGTGGCAGCAAACACAACTAGCCCTTTGCGCTCAGGTAGGGGATGGCTCCCAACCTCACCAGCACTAAAATAGCTGATCTCACTAACATCCATAGTGAGTGACATATTGTTTTCCCCTGCACACTTAACGTGTGTGTGTGTGAGTGAGTGAGAAAGTAGGAGCTGAGCTGCCCTCAAGTCTGCCATAAGATAACACAGACGACATAATGAGTTCCAGGTTTTCTGCCAGGGGTGTCGGGAGTTAGTGCTCCTTCTGGAGAAATCGTTCCCAACCGACCCACCTCACATCCTTATAACCCACACCATCAGCCTGCTGGCTCGTAATGAAGGTTAACATGTGATCACATTTAGTGTGGAGATTTGGAAAGTTAATCATTCTCATGTAGGAACTAAGAGGAAGAACAAGCCCTCCCTAACTTGTTCCTTGCTCTCCCAGTTTGATAAGCCTGCCTCTGATAAGTGTGTGTGTGTGTGTGTGCGTGCGTGTGTGTGCGTGCGCGCGTGTGTGTGTGTGCGTGCGCGCGTGTGTGTGTGTGTGTGTGCGTGCGTGCGTGTGTGTGTGTATTTTGCCTTGTGTGGGCATGTTCATAGATAGTATAGTTGTGGCACCTTTGTTCATTTGCATGAACTCATAGTCATACATTCACCAATACATCATTAGGCGTTATTGTATTTTAGTCTGTGCCTGCTCTGTGTGTTTCTTTTACGAAAGTACAAAAGGTGCTGATATCTGAAACAACACGGGACGACCATCTCTGATCATGGCTCATTTGACATCAGCGTGTTTTGCAAACAGTAAACAGGCATGCTTCAATTCCCATGTGTCCCATGTGAGTCCTCTCTCTGAATGCGCTCCCTCCCTAGGCAAGACCAGGCTGAGCCGGGCTGCACCACTCCCCTACCCAGAACGACCCCCCCCCCCCCCCCCCAAAAAAAAACCCTGAATAGCTTTTGTCAGCCACTGCATTGCGCCGCCTTGCTGAGTGAGTGAGTGAGCTAGATTCTCTCTCTTTTGCTCTCGCCCTCTCTCTCTTTCTTTCTCTCTTTCTCTTTCTCTCTCTTTGTTGACCTGTAATTGAAGGGCACTTTGCTCTCCCTGGCTGTGTATTGAGTGACTCATGGTTAATATTATAGCAAGACCTTGACAGTGACATACAACACATTATGTCTAGGAAGATAACGGCACCAGTGGCCCCTGTAAAGTGGATCAGTGCGAGAAAAAAAAAGAAAGAAAGCCCAGCCTTTATCTCTTCCTGTATCCATGATTTATGGGGCCTTCTTATGATGATATTTTGCACACAATCTTAATGCTTGTGGTGGATAAGGGGGATATGGGAGAGCATGCATTCCCTCCCGGTACTGGTTTGTGCTTGTCCTTAGCTAGGAGAACAGAGAGTGTTTGGAGACAAGTAGGAAAAAATGGCCTGTATGAACAGGCGAATGCTAATTCCTGCGCTGCAGGCACACCTTGTTGACTTAGAAAAACGTGTGTCTCTTAAGACAGTCCTTTGAGAGGAGCCCAGGTGAAAAGCAGAATGAGTGCCTCTTTAGCCGGCGTCAACAAGCACACTGACAAAAAAGATTTTTGTGCGGCTGCTGCCCTTGCAAACCCAGAATTTCTGCTTATGCTGTTATGTCATGAAAACGCAAAGTTTTAGTTAACATGATGCTTTTTTTTTTATTTTGGAGTGTTCACGTGACATAGGATATATTTCTTCTGCCAAGATCTATTATTAATCTTGGGTTTGCAGGTCCCCAAGATTAATGTCTGGAAGTATTTTTAGCTCCTAGGTTATGATTATTAAAAATCTTTCCCATGCCGGCGTTCATATCCTGTTCAACACGCCTGGTTTTTGATGGATGATCTTGGCTTATTTTCAGTGATGAACGCACGCGAGAGGACCTGAAGAAGCTTCCCGTCCTACCGACCACAGTGTTGACGGAGCACCCTTCTCTGGCATACTGGTAAGCTGTCCATGCCTAGCGTCAGGACAATACTAGCGGCATTACAGAGTTCATTTGCAGATGCTGAAAGACCCCCTGGCTCCTTCAGCGCTCGAGCAGTCTCCTCGTGTAATCCCTCCCTCAGTGTTCAGGCGATCAGATGCGTCGCCATTTGGCAAGGCCCCCTTAGCTTGTTCAACTCAAACGGGTCTAATTAATTAAGGGCGTATGCGTGTGCTAATGAAGTCTGCCCAGCGGTGCAGGAGTGTCATGCGCCAGGTGGTGCTGCTGATGCCCTCGTCACCACCGTCTGCCAGCTGTAGTGGGGGCTGGCCCTTGACAAGAGAGCTGGTCTCCTGTCAGTGCCAGCCTTGAATCAATGCTGTATCAGAGGATCCTTCTGATGAGAACAAACAGCTGGGTTTAGTCAGTGGTCAGATTTGTGTGTGTGTGTGTGTGTGTCTCCATGTCTGTGTGCGTGCGTGCGTGCGTGCGTGCGGTGTGTGTGCACGTACGTGCCTTTTAGTATGCAAACATGTGGTTCGTGTGTCAGACTGAACACAAGTTTACATGTGTTTATGTGTTTGTGTGTGTCTCTTTGTGCTGATCTGTGTATGTGTCTGTGTTGTGTGTGTGTGTGTGTGTGTGTGTGTGCGCTTGCATATGGCACATATTTTAGAGCGCATGTCTGCTAACAGCTGAAGAGATGCCATTGCAACAGTTCACTTTGTGTGTGTGTGTTTGAGTGAATGTGTGCATGCGTGCGTGTGTTGAGCAGAGTAGGGGGTGATCTTGGGTAAGGCCAGCCCGGGTGATTGTAGCAGCATATGTGAGATTGACAGACCAGTTGTCCAGATGGCATTTTGTGTGCGGACGCCTCAGAGTATTTCCGAGACTGGCTGTTAAAACAGCCTGCTTTATTATTTATTTATTTCATCCCCAAAAAAGCATCAAATTAACACGTTAAGCTTCTTACAACAAACTCTGCTGAGGATATGATCTCACCATGTCCTCTCCGCTCTCCGCTTCACAGTGAGGACAGAGTTATCGAGCACTACAAGAAGCTGAAAGGGCTCACCCGCGGACAAGCCATCGTAAAGTAAGTGAGGTCCTTCATTTTCTCTGTCACTTTCCCGGAGCGGGGAGACTCCCACACGGCGATAGCCATGTGAGTGCACTCAAGGATGCTGGGTCAATGAGGCTTTGCCATTTAGAACAGCGCTCATAAAACTAACTCAGCCCTGTTGTTGGCCCGTCGCTACCACCAAAGCCCCCATTTGTTTAGACAAGCAGGGGAGAGCTGGCCCCCATCTGCCAAATTGTATCATTAATTAGTGGGTCCGTCAGGCTCGCCGATGGACCCGTCTCTTGGCCCGCCACACAGCAGAGAAGGACGGCGCTCTACTTTGTCTGCCTTGGCCACGAGGTTGAGACAAGGTCACTGGTGGCCGGGCTGGGCTGGGTTGTACAGTGCTGTGCTGTGTCCCGTCCCTGAGCTGATCAATGGGTCTCACTGCCCATCAAGGCCCTTGGAGGAAATCAATAGTGTTACTGATGTAACTGCCACAGTCCTGTGAATTACTAGAGTTGAAAGCCCATTGCCCCCATAACAGCAGCACTTTAATGTTCTTCTCACCACGCCTTGTGCTCAGCTATCTGTTCTCTTAAAGGTTCTTGGCTTTGGTGCAGTCTCTCCCCAACTATGGAGTGCATTATTATGAAGTAAAGGTAAGAACATTGTGAGCTCTTGTATTTTTCCCCCCTCTTGTCTGTGGGGTTAAAAATAAGCGTGTTTTTTTTTTTTTTTTTTTTTTTGCGCCTCTGTATTTCACTAGCAAATTTTTTTCCACTAGCTCTGTGTTGCAGGCAACCACCCAGAACGAGTCTCTAGGGGGCATTTGCTTACCTTGCTTGTTTTTTTGTTTTTTTTAAAAAAAACATACCCAGTCTGGAGAGATCAAACGCTGCCTTTTAAAATCACTTGTAGTCAGAGTTTGTGGATTGGAGGGAGTGGTGTGGTGTGGTGTGGAGTGGCGTTGGGAGTCTGCTGAGATCTTTAGATCTTTGTCGCTCTGGTCGTTAGTGTTGCTAATGCTGCAAGTCTAATGGGATTTAATTGCCCCAGTAATCACGTATTTTCTCTGCAGACTGTACCACTTTAAAAGAAAAAAGTGCTAATGTTGTGAGAAGCTGGGGTGCTACTTACTCATTCTCTCTCTCTCTCTCTCTCTCTCTCTCTCTTTCCCTCTCCCTATCACCATCCCTCCCTCCCTCCCTGCCTCCAGGATAAACAAGGCATTCCCTGGTGGTTGGGGGTGAGCTATAAAGGCATCGGCCAGTACGACCAGCAGGACAAGTTGAAACCACGAAAGGTAGGTGGCCCTCTACTCATTAATCTCCCCCAAGGCTGTTTCCTTTTTTTTTTTTTTTTTTTTTTAAGGGGTGTTTTTGCTTTTCACAGTCTCCATTTTGACCCCAAACCCCGAGCTCAGTGGGTTAATTTTTGACCAAACTGTAAATAATGTGTACAAAGCCTCTATGTGGAGCCTATGACTGTAGCTAGAGAAGGTCAGCTAGAGTGGGGGGTGAGGGGTGTTGAATAGGAAGTAGTGAATAAATTTGAGGGGCTGGGAATGACTTGTTGGGATAGGTTTTCAAAGTGATCTATCAGATGAAGAATGGCCTCTTGTGCCGACACGTGTGTGTTATTGTGTGTGTGCCCCTCATGAGTAATGGCAGCTAACCAACATGCACACAATAGTGTTTGATGGTGTCGAAATATGAACGAGACCCATCAAGTCAGGCAGGATGGGGTGTTATGCATCGTATATATTGCTTCACAGTCAGTGTGCTATTTCACACCTGGAGGAAAAGAAAATTTGCGGATGTGTATTCAACCCCCCCCCCCCCGGCCAATTAATTCCTTCAGTGATTATATCCTTTTGTCTGAGTTTTGCGTTGAGAAATGGCGGGAATGGATTTCTCCTCAGAGAGGTTGACCCAATAGGCTCAGCTCAGCTCAGTGTGCCCAGTGCAGTAAGCCAGCACCACAGGGCACAGAGGCTCCAGAGCGGATATTGGACTGGTGCCAGTCTGCCAGGGGAGGATGTGCAGGGAGGCCGAGTCTGTCCGTCCGGGGGCACCCCAGTTTTGCTTTGCTCTGCTTTGATAGGCCACCCATCAGGGAAGTGAGAGATGGTTCATCTCCTCAGTGTCTTCTCTCTGTCTCTATCCTGTATTTTCCTGTTGCTGTCTTCCTCTTGTTTTTCATGTTTGAAAAATACAACCCCCTTTAGAGAGCAGCCTGTCAGCTGGCCTGTATTGACTGTCTTTCCTGTCAAGGCTCATGGCCTTTTGTGTTCAGCTAGCCCCCAACTCACCCCCACCCCACCCCACACACACACACACACGCACTCCCCTGTTCCCCAGCATGCTTGGCTCATTATGCAAAGCTGCCCGTCATTGTGTGTTTCTCTCGGGGACCAAACAATTGATCAAGCAATAAAACACAGTTACTTCAGTTTGGGAGCAGGGGGGCGGACAGAGAGGGACGTTGAAGAAGGATCTCGCGGATGGCTTTCCTCTCTCTCTCTCTCTCTCTCTCACACTCACACACACACACACACACACACACACACACAGAGAAACCTCACCGCCTCCAGATGAAAGGCCTCTTAAAATGGTGGCCTCTTTCCCAGACGTGAGAGCAGCACACACAACACTGCTACTGTAACAAATCGTAGCCATGTTGGACTTTCTTCCATTTATTATTCATTTCTATCAGTGACGCATGCAGGAACTTGAACAGAACTCTGGAAATGTCAATAATCTATTTTACTGAAGCTGAAATTAGTAGTGTCTGAGTAAATAATGTGATTGTATTACACAGAATTGACTTCAAATGTAGTTGTCTGAACACTGACTCAGTGGACCTTGGTGTGCTATTGGTAATGAGTGAGTGCCTGTGACAATATTTGAGGTGTGTCCCCCATGTTACGTCTGTGGTCTGTGTGTTTCACCTGACCGGCCACATGACCTCATTCCCTGATGCCAATACAAACAGTCATGAGGTGTTTCAGAGTGGCGCAACTTGTATGGGTAGCGTGGAGAGCAGGAATGATCTTGCCAGTTTAGAAAAGAATTCCCCACACACACATAAACACTGAGGATCTCTCAGTGAGTTATAATGTAGAGGTCCAGGTTCATGCCCCCAAAGCTGTCAACCCCCCCCCTTCACACACACACACACACACACACACACACACACACACACACACAAACAGAAGATGAACACTGCCTTGCAGCCTCAAGGCAGCGTCAGCTTGGAGAAAGGGTGGGGCCATGTTGAGCAAAGGACTCACTTTTGAGTGTGTTGTGTGTCTGACATACGCTGGCAGTGTGGAGATTTACTACAGTAAGAGATCCCCTTCTAATAACACCCCCCCCCCCCCCCCCACCCCACACACACACACACACACACACACACACGTAGGTCTGGGTTTGTTTTGTGTGGTTTTGGGATATGCTGGGATCAGAATGTTCTGAGAGGGTGCATATCCGGGAGCTGTTTGGGAATAATTTATTTTCTGAGTGAGTGTAATGGTGAGTATAAATCTCCGTACCTGGGGCCGGTTCTGAGAAGAGCGAAGCTCACCTCACCCACTGCAGTGATAGATCAACAGTTACATAACCTTTTTTTTATTATTATTTGAGAATCATTCGTCACTCTTTAGGCACATAAACAGTTTGTTTTACTTAGCAGTTTTCCCTCTGTTTTATCACTTTTCCCCCCAGGAGAAATGAAGATTTTCTGCGTGACCGATGGCACTCATCGTCATATCCCTCTTTCTATACTTCTCTTTCTTTTATTTGAATCATTAACAAACATCCTCCTCCACACTTTCCTGACTCAAGTTCAGTCTGTGGGTGGGTCAAATCCTTGGCATACTTTACTTGTGTGTCACTGCCAGTTATGCACATAGATACGTGGTAACAGAGGATACAACACACCGAGCGAAACAAGTTTGGGTGAAAATGCGTCACCTGGATTTTGGTGTTAAACACAGTTAAGTTAGAGTGAATCCACTTCCCCGCTCCTGTGGGAATCCAGGGGCAGCTTTGAGAGGCTTGGCGACTCCCACCACAGGGGAGAGCGTTGGGGGAGTGAAGAGGCCGCTGGGGCCTCTTTGTATGGGAATAACCGTGCTTTGAGTCCAGCGTGAGCCGCAATATCTCATTTATTATGCAGTGAAAACAGGCCACTGACCCCCACTGAGACGGAAACATTTGTCCTTCTCACCACCAGAGGAAAGAAAACAGCCAGACAAAAGTGTGAGGTTATTAAATTAGTTATTAGATTAATTATCAGTAGTAATTTAGTATTGAAATACTTTATAGTAAAAGAGTTTGCCTATTTACCTATTTAATAGTCTGCTTATTATTTACAATTTAGGCTTAACCTCATATCTGATTTCATGGCCCATTTATTTTTGTACAGTTGATGCATTTTACAGATCAAAGTTTAGAGTTTATTCAGGCCTGATGGGTAAGCTGAGATAGGTGGGTGAGAGCTACTGTGCAGTCAGATACACAAGAGTCCTTGGCATGCCAGGAGCCCAGGCTTTTCTCATGGTGAGGCGAGTGGGCCCTGAACCACAGAGCTATGGGCTATTAATGATTATACAGAAGTAGTAGATTCCTGACATACTTGCCCTGGGAGGCAAGAAGAGGAGACTAGATAAAAAAAAAAAACAACAGCAGAAGGGCTCTCATGAACAAGAGGTAGCCTTGCATGTTGCATCGTAAAAGCAATGAAAAGGACAGAGAGCGTGAAGCCATGAAGTACAAACAGGGGCAGTCAGCCACAAGGGCCTGATCTGGAGGTCTGCTGGCGTTTCTAAGGGAAATGGCTTTAAAGAGAGACACAAAATGGTTTCTTCCCATGAGAGTTAGAGAGAGGGGGGAGAGAGCGAGAGAGAGAGTGATGGGGGGGTGGTGGCTGAGGAGGTAGAATTCCATTTGTGTGAGTGCAACCTGTTTGGCTGGTTTTTTGACTCGGAGGAAGCGAGAGAACTGAGAGGTTAGGGCACCAAAGAGCCAAGCACTGTCTGAGACTGAAATTGAGTTGAGAAGAGGAAAGTAGTGGGTGAAGTGTACGTGTGTGTGTGTGTGTGTGTGTGTGTGTGTTTGTTTGAGTAATGTGTGTGTGTGTGTGTGTGTGTGTGTGTGTGTTTGTTTGTGTGTTTTGGGGGGTGGGGGGGTGTTCAGTTTGTTTAAGGTGGATGGGCATGTAGTGAGGTGCCTGTGATGTCACAGAGAGCTAAGGGAGGAGGTAGAGGAGGGGTGTGGCCAACTGAGCAGAAACTCTTGCAACACCTTTTGGGCTGTCCTGAGAACAGACAAGAGCGTATTGTTAGAGGAAGCACAAGCCCTGTGGGAAACTCTGTCTGACGGTTCAGGACTACCTCGGTGCACTCACAAGGGATTTAAGAAGCACTCATTGGTAAAGATAGATTTCTCTCTCTTCTTTTTTTTTTTCCAAAGCTCAAAGCTCAGTCTCACAAACAGTGTTGGTGGCAACAGAACTGCTGTTCTTTATTTGTCTTTGTCATTGGGTTTTTGTGAGATCTGATAGACTACATTTGATTGCAACATCCTTGACGTCTCTGCCGAAAGGCTCGGGAATGTTTCCGTGCTCTTGCTTTGCTGCGTGACAGTGACGGTGAGCCTCTCTCTTCACTTGGTTTGGGTCTCTGAAGTGTCCTTGATGGGGAAATGCACAATGGGAAGAAAGACAGACTAGTTTTGTTGTGCTGGTCTTGCTAGTTGTGTTTAAATGTTTGGATTCCCTACTGTTCTCACAGATGCAATGTTTTGTTCAGAGACTGGGCTCAGTAGAGACAGGCAGACACGACACACCTAGTGAGATGAAGATTCTGTGTCTAACCTCAGCTAAATGGGGCTGGGGGAGTTGGTGGCGGTGGTGGTGGTGGTGGGGTTCTGCTGTTCCTCTGCGCTCACCCACGCCGTGTCTCTAGTCGGCTCTGTACCTGGCGGAGAATGTTTATTAGCGTCCCCCCATTAATCCTCAGCCCCAGACTGGTGGTGCCTCTGGGTACGCAGCTCTGCTCTGCTCTACCCTGCCCCGCTGTGTGTGTGTGTGTGTGTGTGTGTGTGTGTGTGTGTGTGTGTGTGTGTGTGTGTGTGTGTGTGTGTGTGAGTAAGCCTCAGAGGACTACGTGCTCCAAACACAGATGCTCCAAATCTAGCTAGAATCGGTCAGGCTTCTCCACAACAAATGTTTTGCTCTGTCTTTGTGTGTGTGTGTGTGTGTCTGTGGATATGTGTATTTCTCTGCCCCCATCTTTTTTTTCGGTATCGTGTGTGTGTGTGTGTATGAGGAAAAAAAGGGGGGAGAGAGAGAGAGAGAGGGAAATAAATGAGCACTTCACTCAACAAGGCTCTCGCTTTTTTCATTAAACTTCGCCATGCCAAATTGGCCTTGCTATTACTGCTTGTTTTCAAGACCTGCTTAATTTTGGAGATGAAGAGTTCTTTCGTTTTCAGCATGTAGGTTTGTTTTTGTTTTTTGGTTTTGTTTTGTTTTGTTTTTTGTCTTGTTATTTCAGGCCAGTGTTGTAATATAAAAAATCGGAGGATGTGAGTGTTTGTTTTCAGACAGCTGTGTATCGAGCCACACATCTCAATGTTTTGTCCCTGCAATCCTCAAAGCTCTTTTCCTGTGTGTGTGTGTGTGTGTGTGTGTGTGTGTGTGTGTGTGTGTGTGTTTGGTCTAGTTGTAAACATTTTTTTTTTGACTGTGTATGTCTTCTCACGTCTTCCGCAGTTGTTCCAGTGGAAGCAGCTGGAGAACCTGTACTTCCGTGAGAAGAAGTTTGCCGTCGAGGTCAACGACCCCCACAGGTGAGCCTGCGACCCCTAAAGAATCCCCGTCCATCCAGCGATTACTGAAAGTCTTCCTGCAGTCTCCACTACCGCTGAGAGCCATGCTGTGGGGCCATTGGTGATTGTAGTGGGGCATCCTCATTAACTGTAAAGTGCTTTTGATGCCTTGTAAAGTTCTTTTAAGCAATAAGCCACGAGACACTGTGAATGAAAATAATAAATAACCTTCCTCCAAAACGTATAGTTCCTTTGGGGAAGTGGTTGCCGGGCAACACTAAACACTACAACGGTGAGATAGGTGGAGTAATATGGAAGTGTGCTGTGTGCTGTGCTTGGAACGCAATTCAGCCAATCACAATCAAGGAACCGAACAAGCAGTTTTAGAAATGTAACATGGTGTAATGTTAGCAGAGTTATGTACTAGTGCAGGCCCCCATGATTCATGGCCAGTCTTCCTCGTGGCCCAGTAGCGAGCAGCTGCTGCCCTTGACTCATTCTGCAGCAGCTCGCTCATGACAGTAGCCATGCCGGCGGGGGAATGTTTTGCCTTTTTATGCCGTGTCAGGACCGCAGCGGTATCTGTCCATTACGACCCGCATGCCACGCTGCACACAAATTGGAGAGTGGTGCTTTTCCTCTCGCCTCGAAAAATTAATTAGAAGTTACTGATGCAAGACCTGTTTAATGCAATGCATCGACCGCTATCAGTGGACGCCAGTCTGCTGCACACAGCCTTAGACTGCATTGAGTTTCATGAGAAAGTTCTTGGGCTTTATCGTTTCTGCTGTAACTTATTAAGCAGTTGCCTCCATGACTCGGCAGTTGTGTGTCTGTATGCATAGAGGAGCCAATACTGCTTTTGCCCCATGTGAATCAGCGCTCTCACTCTCTTTCCTAAACTGTCTTTCTTTTTCTCTGTGTGTGCGTGTGTGTGCGTGCGTGTGTCTTAATCCACAGGAGGGTTGAGTCCAAGCGCACATTCGGGCAGAGCGGACTGGTCATCCACTCGTGGTATGCCAGCCACACTCTGATTAAGACCATCTGGGTGATGGCCATCAGTCAGCACCAGTTCTATCTGGACAGGAAGCAGAGCAAAGTGAGTGTGCATCCCACCACTAGCCTTGTCACCTGGGATTGCTTTTGTCTTACCCAGCTACCACGTGTGTTTCTGTGTCTGTGTATGTACGTGTGTTAATATCTTAGCGTGTTTTTTATGTGCGTGAGGACACAGCAGATTTCGCTGTGTATGCATGTGAGTACTGTTAAATTGCGTTTTAAACTGAGTGTATGTGCATGCACGCGCGCACAAGTTGGTAGGTTGGCATCAGCTTGGTAGCTGCGTTTGTTATTGTCTTTGTGTATCGATCACCTGTCAGTGAGTTTATCAGATCTCTGCTTGGGATATACACCCCTGACCCGCTTTCTCACAGCCTCTTCCTCGTGCTGCGGACCTGCAACAGACTAGTCAAACACAGTTTCCATGTTAACTGGAGTTAATGCATAGCTTGGGCCTTTTTTAATGTCCACAGTAATGTGTGACCAGGTGCACAGCTATTGAAGGCCTCTAGGTCAGAGGCAGACAAGTGGGGTGTGGAAGGCGAGCAGCGTGAGACGAGTTGTTTTTATTTTCCTTCAAGTCACGTTTGTTTTGACTCTTGTCGGTGTTGGTTTCATTAGGGCTCTTGGCACAGGCGAGAGCCCAGAAAGGGAAGGTCTAGGTGTGTGTGTGTGTGTGTGTGTGTGTGTGTGAGAGAGAAAGAGAGAGAGAGTGCACAGCAGCAAGCGTCTCTGCGTCGCTAATCTGGCTGCAGTGAGCCGCGGCTTTCGCCGCTTAGAGGCAGATGGCCTGGCAGCGCTGGTCCAGGAATAGTCGCGCTGGCTGATTGATGAGATCCCTGCCGCTTTAAGGGCTGAGGCGGACAAATTGAAGCTTTATAGCTCTGCAGGGTCGTTAGGAAGATGTAATGACCAGGCTTTCTGTCTCTTTTTTACCCTCCTCTCTTCCCCCATATCTCATTGTCTGTTTCTTTTTTTTTTTCTCTTCCTCATTCGTATGAAAGGCCAAATTAACTACAGGCAAAACCCTGGGTGATATTGCCATGGATCTAACGGAGATTGGAGCACCCAGAGTCAGTAAGCTGGTCAGCATGGAGAGCAAAGACCAGCTCATCATGGCCAGCAATGGAAGCCTTGTCTCAACAGGTAAGCCCCATCTAAAGTCCTTAGTGGTTTCTAAAGTCCAGAAGTTTTATGCATGCTTGAAACACTACTTCAAGGCCTGGATGCATTCATTTATTCCATTCTTCTAGGTTTAAACATGTAGGGGTGTGTGTGTGTGTGACGGTAGCGTATATGTATGTCTAAACCTTTGTTCAGTGCAATAATGTCCTTGTTCATCATTAGCTGTCAAGCTGAGCTTTTTTCCCCTTTGTGTTTTTGACTCAGGTTCTGCAGACTCGGAGGCAAACGAAGAGAAGAAGCAAGAAAAGATCGCTGAGCTGAAGAAAAAAGAGAAGAATCTTCAGGACACTCTCTCTGAAAGACTGAATGAACTCAAGAAGATCTGCCTCAGAGAGGCCGTAAGCACCCCTGTCCTTGGGTTACCTTCTCTCTAGAGTCTGCCGTTAGAATCCCCTTAGCTAAAGACAAGGGTTTTGTTTGTTTATGTCTTTTCCCCTTCATCAGGAGCTGACAGGCCGCCTACCGAAAGAATATCCACTGCAGGCAGGAGAAAAAGCTCCAAACTTCAGAAAACGAGTTGGGACTGCCTTCAAACTAGACGAGCTCTTTCCTTATGACAAGGTAGACAATGACATCAGTGACTCTCCAACCAAATTCACCACAATAAGATGCAAACCAAGAAGCAATTGTTTCTTTTCTAGTGTAAGCTTTGATCTTTTGGCATGCCCGAATGAGGGTAAAAAGTGTATTGTTACCAGATTTTATCTTAGCCATTTTACTTCCTTGTTGTGAAGGACCCTCAGCTCAGAAACCTGGAGAGCCGGTTTGCCCTGCAGCAAAAGATCGTAGAGGCCGCAATGAAGCTGGCTAACGAGGGTGAGCTGTGCAAAACGGTGAAGAAAAAAAGGAGGAGGAACTGCCTGGATGCCATGAGGAAGCTGCAGGAGATCGAGGACGAAATCAACGCCTATAGAATAAAGACAGGGAAGGTGCCCACCCAGAGGGCCTCCGTCATCATCGGTAAGATGTCAGAATATGAGGAGTCCTGAGAGATACTGTTCTTGACCTAGCTTTGTGGTCAGATATGCATCTGTCTTGTTTTTGTCTTGTCAGTTATATGATCTTAAAGGGGACATAGAATGGAAAACCATTTTTACTTTGGCTGTGTTGAATTGGGCATGGCCACAGTCATGAACATTAAACATGGTTGTGCCCTTGAAGCTAGAAAGAGCCATTAAAATGGGTGAATTTGACCTCCATTCATGCCCCCTTTAAACTTGACAAAGTAAGGCATCGTATATGTGTGTGTATCTTTTACATTTATGTGTGTGGCTGTGTATGGATGTACTAATAGTCTAAATCATATATTGGATCAGTGTCACAGTGTGTGTGAGACTCACCCACAGCGTCTTCGTGTTTCCTCAGATGAAGCCAACCCGTCTGACCTGAGTTCACTCTCAGACAGCTTAACCCTGGAAGATGGTGAGTCTCAGCAAAGTCAGTCTCACATAAAGCAAGTCCCTCTTCCACCGTCCTTAAAAGATCATCACACTGTCCAATCTATTTTAAATTGCTTCCTCCTTCATGGTTTCAGATGATCTATCGGTTGGCCAGAGGCAACGCTCCCGCTCAGTGCAGGGCATGGACCGGCCCAGTCCCTCCGAAAATCTGGGTGTTCAGTTCTACACAGACAGACGGGCCTCCACCAATGACCAGTTACAGGACTTCAACCGGTAAGGCAACTTCAATCCTGTGACACTGCAGAAAATTACTGAGTATTTATCCAAAGTAACATGTCTTTATCACAAGATAGTGGTAATCATTGCTATTGTTGATTAAACACTATTAACATTAATTAAATGTACTGCTTGGATCCCTCCATGACTAAGGGCACAAACAGGTCCTGTTACTTACAGCTGAGGCACAGATGTGCATTTACGCTAACGCATTTAGCTAACACTTTTATCAATGGCAACTTACAAGCAAGGAAGAACAGTCAAGTTACAGTGCAAGTAAACAACAGAGTAAACAAGAAGTGCTGCTTTTTTCCTCAGAAAACAAATATCACTGTATGCTGTATTCAAGTGCTAAAATGGGCAACATAAGACAGTAGCAGACCCACCAGACAAGCCATGATACATGCATGGTGCCACTGAGATTGGCGTGCGTGGGTGTGTGTAGGGCGTGTGTGCGCAGGGTGATGTTTTACAGAGCGATGTGGCAGAGCAGTAGTGAAGTGAATCCAGAGCTGGCAGGTCAGGGCTACATTCCTGTTCCCGCTCCTTCCAGACGCCTTGACAATCAGCTCTTATCAGCCCCAAATGTGCTCGCGCTGCAGCGGTTAAAAATAGAGTAGGTGAAGGGGGGGCAGGGGCATGCCATGGCCTGACTGCCAAGGTGCTGCTCGCAACAATCACAAGAAAGAAGGAGGGAGCTGAGAAAAGAAGGCTAAAGCAGTTAAGCACACAAGAAAAGCCAGTGCACAGAGGGTTGTGGGTTTTTTTTGTTTGTTTAAATAAAGAAACCCCGATGGCATTTTTCATTTCAGCATTTTCTAATGAGTGAGTGTGTGTGTGTGTGTGTGTGTGTGTGTGTGTGTGTGTGTGTGTGTGTGTGAGGGAGAGAGAGAGAGGGAGGGGCGGGGGAAACGGCATTCCAGGTTGCTTTGCTTAATAAGGAGTAATCATAGTAACAGGAAAATTGGTATTGTTTGTGTGCCGTAATGAGACTGGTCAGTGACCCATGAAATTACCCACAGAGACATGAGCCAAAAACTGGAGGTGTATCACGCACATGCAGCGCCATGTTTTACTGTTATTGCTGCAATTATCAGTATGTGCCCTGGTTCTTTTTCTTCGCTCACTTCCTCCAGCGATACAAAAAAAATTCCTCCCGTGCAGGAAGCAGGCCCTATAAACAAGCACTCCTCTTATCTGTCTTTTAGATTAGCTTATGGCGAAGTTCAGGACTCGTACCAGCACGCTCACAGGGATGTTGTGTCTGGCCACAGCAGCCCGTACAGGCCTGGCGCGCGTCAGCCCCGCGACACGCGCAGCATGCCTCCCACGCCCCTGCTGACCCGAAACGCCTATAGCAGCACCCAGCTTAGGTTGGTTTTACCCTCATCCCACTCACCTACCCATGCACCTCACTCACCTTACCCACTCACCCACCCATGCACCTCACTCACCCACCCCCACCTACCAACATCCACCTTCCACCGCCACACGCTTGAACACCTGCACATACAACCCCAGAGCAGCCTCGCAGTATTACACGCCTTCCTCCATAGCTCATTCCCCAGCTACCCCAAGGCTTTCCACTCGACTGCATGCTTGACCGCTAACCCCCCTCTCTGGCACTCTTGGGTATTAACGCTTGGCATCTGACCTCTTGTCTCACCCCCCAGCCCAACCCAACCCAGCAGATGGGATTTGTAGTGCTCAGCCCTTCCCAGATAACCTGCCATGCATGCCTTGTCTTTAAGCTCACCACAGCAAACTGCACCCCCCTCCACACACACACACACACACACACACACTCACAGCTTCAACTCCACTACACCGCTACACACGGCCTCCCTCCATTACCAGTTGTAGATAAATAAAGTTGATAGATTGATAAATAAATAAGTCTGGCTTAAAGGGATCATCCGGAGTCACTCAGCCCCAGCCCTAGCCCTGTTGTTCAAGGTTGCCGAGTGCTGGAATAAGGAGTAGTGAATTTGGTACGACACAGACTGAATTTTGCAAACCAGCAGTTCACCTTGAACAACAGCACTTTGGGTTGATTGACTGTGGCCTCTTGCTTTTAATGTGCTAAAGGAGAGCTACTCCCACACCACACGTGCTGTATTCATGCCTGCTCATTCCGCTCACCATAACAAACTGCATTCCCCCTACACAGCATTAACAATACTTCCTCCCTCCATTACTAACCGCAGATAAACAAATATGATAGATAGATGCACTGTATAAATAAGTCTGGCTTAATGTCCTAATGGACAGCCGCTCCCACACACACGCCCCTTTACAGCACCTTAGCTTTCTACAGATGAGTGCAGTTTCCATCATTTCACAACATCTTTGCACGATTCAGCAGTCAAATCCACAAGTGTGAGCCTCTAGGAATCAGCCTGCCTCATAGCTTTTGAATCCTCATTTGCAACCAGACACAAGAACACGTCACAATGCCACACTACTGATAAGCCATTGGATCACACACAGATCTTGAGTGCTCTCCTGGGAGGCACAGATCTACTAATCATAGATGCATCAATCAAGCACATGGGCAGAATGCCCTATATCGCTATCGCTGACTTATTTCCATATGTCCCACGTGGGAAACTTGATGTTAACGGTCCCCTGGGTTTATTCTCAGCTATGAGGATGGGCCACAACACTTCCGCCAGCGCAGCGGCAGCCTGGAGTCGCAGCAGGCCTTCCTGACGGAAGCAGAGGCGCGCGAGACGCCCTACATGCTGGCCGTGCCCCGGCGCAGCACCAGCACCGAGATCCTGGACGACGGCTCGTCCTACACCAGCCAGTCCAGCGTGGAGTACAGCACTGCCCCGAGCTACCACGGCGGAGGCGGCGGAACTAACCACACGTCCCGAGCCCGGCGGGTTCACCAGCGCCGCGCCGGGACCAACATCTACGCCAATACGGGCAGCATGCCCAACTTGGCCCAGCACGACACCTACCGGCCTCCGTCGCGAGCCACCACCACCGCCTACTATGTCACGGGTTACCCGTGCCACGACCCGGAGCCCTACTCCAACGGGGCCTACGCCTACGAGAACGAGTCCGAGGGCCACTACAGCGTCAACAACTCGGCGTCGCACTACCATCAGCAGCAGCCGCAGCACCTCCACAATTACCAGGCGGCCTACCACGGGCACGAGGCGTACCGAGGCAGCTACGGCACCGACGAGCTGGACAGCCTGTCGCAGCACAATGTCTACGCCACGCTGCGGCCGCCGCGGAACAGCCGGCCGCCCTCGCGCAACGAAAACGGCGGCAAGAGCCTGCATAAGGCGATCGTGGCCGAGCACCTGCGCGGCTGGTACAACCGCAACACGGGCCACAAGCAGCAGCAGCAGCACGCCGCCTATGACTACGACCGGGGATCCCAGCACAGCCTGGGCTACCAGACCATGTCGTCCACGTACGGCCACGGGCAGCGTAACGCATCCTACTCCTCAGGTAAGCAAGGCTCTCTCTCGCCATAGTAACCTCCCCACTGTCAGAAACATGGCTCTTGATCTGGGGCATAGTGCAGCTGCGACCCCCCCCCCCCCGCCCCCCCACACACATACACCCACACCCACACACACCCTGATAATCAGTAAGCTGAGCCTTTCATTACACAAATAATGGACCTTTTCTTCTCTCTCTATCTCTCTCTCTCTCTCTCTCTCTCTCTCTCTCCCTCTCCCTCCTCCATTCTCTTTCTCTCGCTCTCTCTCCATTTGTCCTTCTTTTTCTCTTCTAGTGTCTTCGGCCACCAGCGATCGAAACTGGCGCGGCCATCATCTGTCGACCGGGCTGGACGATTACGTTCCCCTGGCCTCACAGCAGTCCTACGGCGGTGGATACAGCTCGGCCCACTATGTCCAGCCAGTCCACAGCAGGTGAGCGGTCACTGCGTACGCAACATGACACGACAAGACACAGCTCAGCTTGGCGCGCCGCACGGGCTCGTCTTGGTCATTATCCAATTAGACTTTTCCCCTGATCCTACTTAAGCAGAGAAGTCAAGCAGCCCTCAGATGCAGCTTTATTGTGGGGCACGGCCAAAACAAGGGCAGGAAGAAAGCAAAATAAAAGCCCTTCTATTCTTCCAGTGCTCGGTTATGTACTCTCTCTCCTTCCCTTCCTCTCCATGTCTGATCCTGATGGCTGTTGCCATTCTTGTTCATTAGCGATGTATCCCCTGAGGTGTTGCTAATGGCCTTTGATTGCAGCAGTGGAGCACGCGAGGCGCTTTCTGTGGCCACATGCCAAGGCCTCCTGATGGCTATTGGTGGCCGCGGATAGTGTTCACTCTCTCCGCAGGTTTTAAAGGAAGCTCTCTGCCGAGGAGCCTCTCAGGGGCTTCCTGTGTTTGTGACCAACCCAACCCCCCCCCCCCCCCCCCATTCCCCACCAAGTCCCAATCCTCACCTCTCCCTACCTCCTGACCCCACCACCTCTCCCACAGATTTGGCTCCTGTCGGTCGCATGGGCCCTGCTCCCGGCCAGAGCACCACCAGCACAGCCAGCAGCAGCAGCAGCGCCACCGCCTGCCCCAGCACCTTCCACCTGCCTCTTCCTCCTCTCCTGCTCGCTCCTGCTCTCACCTGTCCTCTCGTCCACCTTCCTCCTCTTCCTCCTCCTCCTGCTCTTCCGCCCGGTACCGGCTGGAGCAGTCCGGCTCCCCGGCCCGGCACCTGTCCTGTTCCAGGCCCGACAGATATACTAAGTCCCCCCTTTGCTAAGCATAGCCACGCTCGTAAGTAGCGTCAGAGTGTGGTTCTTTGGCTGCTGTTGTGCCCTAGGTGTGGTATGGCAAGCCTGTGTGGTCCTTTTTGTTGTTGGTGGTGTTGTTGCTTTATTCTGGGTGCTATTCCAAGTCTGCGATTTAATGATAAACCTGGGTAATTGAAGTTATTGAAACTTTATAAGCCTCCTAAAAGAGGGACCTTTGGCTTTGCTGTGCTGGGGCAGTGAAGCCACAACCCTCTATTAGGTGCTTTAGTTTGTTATCAGGTTTGTCACTAAAGCGTGTACTTGGCGTACACCCACTACTTTCCCGAGACGTTTGCTTTGTTTTGTTTTTGTTTCGTTTTTTTTTTTTTTTTTTTTTTACAAGTAAGCCGATACTACCAAGTGCTACCAAGTCCGACGTTTTTGGTGTGTTCCTGCTGTTGCTGTTACTACATTGACCGTATGTCCTTGAAACCAAGTTGTCTGCCATTGAAACTGATGCAAATGCATGCTGGTGATTGTGTACGCTGTGTGCTTGTCTGTGACCAAATGCTTGCTTTTGTGAGATGCACTCTTGATTTTAATCAACAGTGGTCACATTTTTCTAATGGAGTGTCAGGAGTATACATGTATTTGCCACACACACACACACACACACACCACACACACACCTAATAGTCTGAGCATAAGTTTTTGTTTTGTTATTATTTGACTATTGACTATATATCACCAAAGTAGCATAACCGGCAAGAAACCTCCTAGCTAGTTTGTGACCCTTGCCCCCTTTCTCATGTGCAGACCTCCCCCCGAGAGTGTGTGGCAGAGCTCTGATAGTCTGTGGCAAGCTCCAGGGCCCTTAGACATGCATGGTGCAGTTGGCTATGACCCTGAGCTGGAGTATTTCAGTGCCAGCAAAAGGTTTAGCACTGCAAAGGGTGAGAGACCATGTGCCAGTACTAACCCTTCAGAACTGCTTCAGAGTGTGTTGCTCGGGTGATCAATTGACTACGGCTGGTTTTGTTTTCCTCTACCTCATCTCACCGGTGTCCCTCACTTACCCTGATTCAAACATGTTTTCCATCAACACTGGTGGTGGTGTGGTGTTTCGAGAGTGGTGGTGTTGGTGTTCAGGGATAAAAATGTGACCTCTGTGTTTGCTGTGTCTTGTGTGACTTGGCTTGGAAAAAAATCAGGCTTTCTGTGTGAACTGGATGTATCATAAATAATTTAAGCCTGTGTTGCATCAGTCATGGGTCAAAAAATTTGATTTTAAAGCTCCCCAAACATAAGAAATGATTTTTCTTATGTGAATTAGAAACTGACTGAGCATGATTGCTTACCCAGGTTTAAATTATTCCAACTTCACACTTTCTTCTCCCACCTTGGCTGGAGTGTGTTTTGAGTGTGCTTTAAAGTTTGTTTTTTTATTTCTCCCCTACCTTAGTTTCTTTTGGACATGCATGCCTCTAGACACTTGCTCATCCACATTTTCTTGCTTTGTTTCAGGTCCTACACTGATCTAAACCAAATGGACGAACGTACAAGCAGCCAAATGAACAGCAGTTTCGACTCGGAGGATCACGTACTGTACTGGCATGAGGACTCCAAACCTGGAACAATAGTATAGTGGAAGCAGGGGAAACAGGCTCACAAGGACTGCCTGCTCCACTCACTGAGTTTTTACACGTGCCTTCAGAACAGTCTGGCTTTCTCTGGGCAAAGGGCTCCCAAAGATTCAAAAAGCAACAACCTCAAAGAAATGTAACCAGACAGGAACCTGAAGCTATGAAACTGCGTGCGATCAACAAGTTTTCTTTCCCTCTCTCTTTCTTCCCTGCAAGATGCAGCCCCTGCAAGGAAAATTTTGTCAAGCTAAACTCCCTGTGGCGCAATGTGTGTGTTCCAGTTTGAACTGTCCATTTTTTTAAGGTGGTGTTTGCGTGATGAATGATGGCACTTGCATTCTTTGTGTGTGTGTGTGTGTGTGTGCGCGCGTGGTGTGTGTGTGTGTGTGTGTGTGTGTGTGTGTGTGTGTGTGTGCGCGCGTGTGTGTGTGCGCGCGCATGTGTGTGTGTGGACATTTTGCACTTGCACAAGGCTGCTGTGACCTCTTGGGTTTGTCTGTGGGATATTATTTCCAGGATAATGACTGCATCCTTCCCACACAGTAAGCCCCTAAAGCAGTCCACATAAGTTAGGGAAGGATTTTAAAAAGTCATTCTAACATAAATCATAAATGAAGGATTTAATGCAACTGGACTTTGGATTCTAAAAGTGGTGCTGCTGTCTTGCAGCCATTTCCGTCTGAAGAACAACTCATGTTCGTATAGGACTGTGCCCTTATACTCTGGATGTCTCAAGCTACTGAACACAGATCATCTCATTGCTTTATTATTTGTTTTTATTCAGAGGAAATTCTTGGAGTTTGAACACACTGCCCCAAGCATCCACATGAGTACGCATCCATGGTGGGGCTTAATTTTGCCCATTAGACTGCTGGGCGGAGTCTGCTCTCTCTGCTGGGGTTACTAAGTATCCATCAGTGGAATTGGTGTAGTCGACTCGTGCATTTAGTATTCCTACTCCCATTTTCAGTGTTGGTAAGACAAAGAGATGCCAAATGCCACAGAGTCTAATTTTTAAGTATGAATCAAGGAGGTTTGCATGGGGTCTGTTGGTTTAAAGTGACTTAACCGCCATCTAATTTAGAACACTCGATCCCATTTGTTGTAATGGAGATACTGCAGAGGGTTCTACAGAATCCCAAACGCTCTGAGAATGCCACTGAGCCCTCTGAGAATGCCTACAGCATCCCTGGCTGGAATCCATGGTCTGGTGCTCTTCTCTCTCCTGATTAACAGGAGAAGTATGTATGTATATGTTGATAGTGTAAAAAGAATTTACTACTTTTTGTCTCTTTTTAGATTTTTTTTTTAATGTTTTAAGAAGCATGTAATATATATAGTTATCAAATTTGTTAAGCTGGTTCTTAGTAATTTGTATCATTTGAGACCTATTTGAATTAAAAAAAAAGATTCACTAAGATAATGTATGAGTGTTGTTTTAAGGGTAGCAAACCATACGTTTGTTCGTACTTATATTAGCAGAAGGTTTTTACTCTAATACGGGTTTAATGTTGACATTGAATTAGCGTGAAACCCCCAGTCTAAGGGAGGCCTGGGCAGCCTGCTGCAAGGGGATTGGTATATACTCCGATGCAGTGATCATGGTCTTAATCCCAAACATTAGGGATGTACACTCAAAAAAAATCCTTGTGGTGACTTACGCTCAACTCAAGGTTTCCATTAAAGCCGTTTAATTAAGCAGCTGAATGAATGTCCACTGAGCCACTGTAATTACTTAATGGGTTTTTTTTTCTTAAAGGAAGTCCAGCACAGTGACTGCCCTTTTCCCCTTTCCAAAAGTAATATCCTGACAATGTGATTGTTTTCAGCAAAAACACTGGAAGGATCTTGTCGCTGATGACAAACATGTGGTGGTGTTTAAGCAAAAACTTAGTTTGGATAAAGGCTTAGGCTTGTAAGAAAGCTCAGAGTCAGGTTTACCATCAGCACAGGGATACTGTCTGGAAATGCTCCATGGAACACTACACATGGTCATGACTGATGAAGCTAATAATTACTTTGTTTGAATTATAACCGCCATTGTAGACATCATTTCTGAATCCAATGCATAATAACTGTCTGGACTAGTGAGTAAGCGTGCTTACCCAAGGGCAGTGCAGTCAACACTTTGAGGTGTCTGGAAGAGTGAATCTGCTGCATACTCTTTGTACACACACATGCACTCTTGGTGCTGTGTTGTCCAACAGGTTTTTTCAGGTCTTTGAGTGTGTGCCTAAAAAAACTAGAATAACCAGTAAACATCTGATTGAGAAGGACACACCTTTTCTGGCTAGTGACTGTCGATCGTCTTGTCTTCTCAGAATAAACAAGAACATATCGAGGATTAAGCCACATCCTCTGTTTGTTTGTTTGAGGGGTGTACGTTTGTGTGTCTGTGCATGTAGCGTGCTTGCATGCATACACGAACAAATGCATCACTGTCTAGTCTCCGTCTGTCACGTGAGCTCTCTTTCTTTGTGTGTTTGTTGGTCCCTGACTTCAGTAGAAAGCTCCTGAGGCACAGGCCCTTGTCTTAAGCAAACACTTAGGCTCTATGTCTCCCTGCTCCTTCTCCAGTTCCCCTCCCCTCCTGTCATCAGTCACCTCTTGAGGCCGAGTGCCAGAGGAAGGGCTGGGCAGGGCAGCCCCCCCCCCCCCCCCTCCCAAGAGCGAAGGCATGGCAGCTCACTCCAATGACCTCTGCTCTGACCTCTGGAGGGGAGGGAGAGGGCGTGTTGTTACTCTGGGTTTTCCAAGTCTCAGAGTATGGGGGAGATGTTTGGCTGTCTAACTGACTGACTGACTGACTTGCTGGGCGGCTGCAGCTGTCCCTGTCCATCTCTTTCTCTCTTTCCCCCTCTGTCTGTCTCTCGCTCTCTATCTTTTCTCGACCCCCCCCTTACAAAACCGCACACCGCTGCTACCACTGCCGCTGCAAACGGCAGCTGTGCACAGCCCCATTACCCACACACAGCCACCCCACACATAAAAGACAATGAGCCTTTTTTCCCTCGCCCTCAGCCAGCTCCACGTCCAGTCCTCCAATCACTCCTCCCCTCCCACCGCAGTCATCCACCTTCAACGTCCAGTGCCGCTCGGTGCCGATTGAGTGTGTGTGTATAGAACCAGAGCTAGCCCATCAAGCTCAGGTCAAAGCGGTAATTCACCTCTGGGTAATATGTGGGTTTCAACACTGGCGCAATCACCACGCTTCTCTGCACCGGGTACTGTTAACACCGGGAGGTGGGAAATGTCTTATCAGAGACTGGCACACCTGCACTTGAAGGGCAGAAAGGATGAGGTCATGTTTAACCTTTATGGGACATGAGGGAGAGAAGAAAAGGGGGGGGGGGTTAGCTCCAGGCAAGAGCGTGGTTCAGCTGGGATGAAAAGAGTTCTCATGAGAGACAGGTTCCTCCGAGCTGGATAATGACAACGTGAGACTCCATAATAACTCCATAATAACTCAAGAGTCTATCCAGGGATACTGATAATCACATTGAGGCCAACCCCACAAGCCTGTGAGGGAAACCAGAATACACTCCAGCTGGTCATGATGGTTAAGCGCACATTGTTGAAGTATGCATGGATGGACCAGTGCTGACTATTTTGTTTGGAAACTGCTCTTTAGGGCTAATTGGCTATTGCAAAATGCCAAACTAGAGACAGATGTTTTTTTTTTCTTTAAATATCACAAACAGAAGAAGCCAAGTATGTGCTACAGACACAGCATACTGTCTGAACTTGTGTCTGAACCAATAATACGCAAGCCTGAACTTCGCTTCAGCTGTCAACACTGGCATTTATTTTTCTAATAAATATCCAACCTCAAAACACCAGAGTGAAATTCCTGTTAGTGCTTGCAAATATCACTCAAGTTGCTGTGTACATTTGTTAGTCACTCAAGTTGCTGTGTAAGTTCTACACAGCTTGAATTTTTCAGTTTTTCATTTTCCAAAGAGATAAAAGTCTTAACCCAAAGACCTTTTACAGCCATGTGTCCTGGGGTCCCTCACAACAGAATGTAGGCTACAAGAAGAACTAGAAAACTTTTTGTTTGGATAGATCACAAGCCCTTTCAAGTGGTTCTACACCCACACATGTTCAGAGGGCAAGGTTCCAAAGAAATGTCTGTTGTTAGGAGACCCACAGTTTCGGGAGAGGGCCTGCTTTAAGATGTCCATCTAACAGCTGCGTGGGGAATGGGCACCAGGAGGGCCTTTCTGGGTGTGACCAGAGACTTGACCCTTGGCCAAGCCGAGCCAATTGAGTCAGCAAGTCGGCAACAGTGCTGATGGCAGTACTGGAAGTAAGGTAGAATTGTATGTGCGCTCCCCTGCCCATTGCACAACACCAGAGAGTCTGCTAGATGGAGACCCTGGAGGGGAAAGTACAGTGGAAAGTTGTGCATAAATCAAGTTGTAGCACGACGCAGAGAGGACAATAAAAGGCCACGAGAGGAGAGGCTCTGGTGCTGCACCTGAGTTAGCTCAGTGACACCCCCTCGCCTCCCCCCTTCCCTCTCCCTGCTTCCCCTGTCGCCCTAGGAAACTGCACAAACAGACCAGGCAAGGGTAACCTTTCAAATCAAGTGTAAGAAAACACACACACACACAAACTAAACAGTCCAGGCTACCTTACTTTTTCATTACGCACCTCGTTTGACACCACACACACACACGCACACACCAGATTCTATTCTGACTGTTTTTGGTAGCCATTTTAAACACGAGCATATGAGTGCTAGGCCGCTGACTCAGCGATCCTATGAAGAGATTCCCTGTGTGAGATAAATCTTATCCTCAAGCGTGGCGTTCAACTCCACTCTATAATCTACTCCAGCCCATTGATTAGGCCTGGGCTGGGTGCTGGGTGAAAGGAGGGCCATCAATCACAGCAGAGGTGGCGTCAAGATAAAAAGCACATTTGAAAGGCCGGATACCAATGGGACTGTAGCAAGTATTGTGAATACAAGGCAAACTCTTATTCACCATTCACCATTTATTAAACATCATAAATAAATCCTACTTTGATTCAATTCACAGAGGCCTTTGGCTTTTTATTTGAAAGATTGCATAGAATTATTTTGAGTTGTTGAGTTATTGAACACACACTCATACAAGCTTTGGAATCAATGATTAAACAAAAAAACAACATTCAAACATTCAATGTCTTTTCAGTGACCAACTGCCTCTTCAACTTAATTGATTGATCCATTTGTTAAGGTTTTATAATGTATAGAATTTATACTGATTTCTGGATAAAACACACACATTTGGACTGGTACATACAGTAAAGAAAATGTATCCATAAACTCTATGAAACAAAAACACATCACAGTATCGGGTTTTTTTCTTTCAACTCATCCTGTGTATTCTACATAAACGGCTTTATAAAGGCCAGGTGACCTGAATAGAATATTGAGAACAAATATTTCCAACATTGCAGAGAACTTCCATTTTACCACTTCTGACTGCACATGGTACCATGGACACTTTCAATTCCACATTTGGGAAGAGAGAAAATAGTTTGCACATAATGTTATTGCAGCACTGCCACAAAGGGAGGAAAGTCTTCCTTACAGGGGGAGTGAGTCTGGTGTTATTCCTGAGGACTGTGAGACAACTAGCACTAGACCTTTTACTGGTGCGCCTGCCATGTAAACTGGATTGGATTTACGAACGATGCAATCCCTCACATTCAGTACACTGCGCTCAAAAGAGTCACATCATCTCCACTACCTGGTTCAGTTTTATTAGGATCATCCAGTTCTACAAACCTATTAAATGGAATCAATCTATACAGTATGCATGTCTGTGTGACTGTATCTAAGTGTATGTCCGTGTGTTAACTCTGTGTGTGTGTGTGTGCACGTATTGCATGGAACAGACAGATTTCTTCAGATGCCATTCACAGCTGTTTTTTTTTTTTCAGTCTTTCAGCTTCTTCCTCGTCTCGTTCTCCAGGTAGTCCTGAATCTTGTTAAAGTTCTCTTCCTGTTGTTCCAGAGCTTCTAGTATGATCCCCATTGGTGACCTCTTGAGCCCCACCAACTCCATCTTACTCTCTAGCTTGTTTTTCATGTTCCGCAGGCGCAGAGAAGCGTGGGCGAAGATCACTGAGGTTCAAAAAAGACAACACATGAATACGTGAACATCAAGTACAGTGTTGTAACTTCATAATCCCAGTCTTCAATTTACAACACACAGCCTACAGCACACATCTAGGATCATCTTCAATGTACTTTAAATAAACACATACGAAAATCATCGCATATTGCAATGTGACACTGAAGGACTCAAACGAGTTTACTAAATCTTTGCGTGCATGGCAGACTTACACAGAAGGGGGAAGGAGATTCCGAAGATGAATACCATGACTCCTCCGAAGAGAGACATGAGGAAATAGCTTGCGAGCATCACCACAAACACAAACAGGGTGGGGTTCTGCCTCTTGAAGTTCTTGATCATGGCCTTGTTCTCCGCAGCCCACACTGAGCCCATGAAGACTAGGGTAACCACCATTCCGCCCAACATCATGCCAAAGGGATTTGTTAATCTATATATATATCACACAATAAATAACACATAGGGATAAGGGGAGAGATTTTGATGAAAGATTGCTTAGATGAACTTGCACAATACAATAGTGGCAAACTCAGCCCAGTTTGACCCCATTATGATCCCATTATGGAGTCATGGCAAAGAGCCTACACTCTTTGGTCATGGTCACAAATCCTTTGTCATTAGCACCCCCTTGTGGCTAACTGCTAGAACTTCCTGTTAATTCAGGTTAGGGTATGTGATGCTAAGTGACTCACTATTCAACACTTTTTGAAGCATTCAGCAAATATCTCCTGAATTCTTAAATCTAAAATATAGTCTTTCTACAGCACCTTGGGTCAGTGGGGGCAGTCTGCCTCCCAAGCAATATCAAAAAAACACTGAGCGGAGCTTTTCAGGGAGCGTTGAAAGAAGGAGTGAACTAGTCTACCTCTCTGCTTTGCTTTGTTAGGTTTGGTCAAATAAGGACTAGGCCTAATACAATAATACAATGCACAATAAAGTGCATTTTGTCTGATATTCTAAACATCAATGTAAGCATAATAAATGTAATGCTATCAAGCATCACTTAACACACCCCCCTCCCCAACACACACACGCCTTTGATTGAATATCCCAACATTAATTTATCCATTTGTAAACTGCTTAGTTGTCAGTTGTTAATAAATAAAACATAACACTATGAACATATGGCCTGTGCCCTACAAATGGAAACACAACAAATTACTGAGATAACGAAACAAACTCGACAGAATCAACAGGAGTAAATCAGCATTAAGTTTTCCTTCAGAAAATGTCTTCTTTGTCTTTTCCTGGCCAAGATAGAACTTCGCAGACAGAGTCATTGCCACTAAACTGAGCAGGCTGATGAAGCAGCACAGTAATGAGCAGCTGTCTGATCTGGGGAAGTTCCTAACCTCTTCATCCCCCTTCAGCTGCTGATGTTTGGGATTATAATGCACTGCAGCCCCTGGCAACCATGTGTCATCATAGTGAAATAGTCAGACACTGACTATATTTAGAAAAATGGCTTCTGCATGTCCACTGTGTGAGCTTCCTCAGTACAACTAATCCTCAGAATGTACATGAATGTTGGGTTTCCATACGGATAAAAGGAAATGTTCCGGTCTGTTTGTTATTGATACAATATTGTTTGCATTACATCTGGATGAAAGTTTAAGTGGGACTGATTCCTCAGTGAGGGCCTACCCAGACTAAATATATCCAATCCAATCCAATAGTTCTTTAACGTTACTTCTGTCACTAGAAATTGCCTGTCCAGTAGTTTGAAGTCCAGACAATGGGCCTAAACAATGGCCTAATGGCAGATCATTCTTATGCGGTGCATGTTACAATCTAAGGCAAACAGCTCACCCCCAGTATGTGAAGAAGAAATGTTACACAATCAACAACAGTACTGTGATTAGTTTCAGCTTGCTGGATACAAATGCGCAGGGCCCACACAGCATATCATTACGAGAGAAACAGAATCATCACTCCAGACCCTGACCTGATAAAGTCTGACCTGTTGCGTGGCCTTATGTTGTGATGCTACATTGACGGTTCATCTAAGATTAGAATAACTTGACTCATCTACACTCACTTAACAATGACAACCAGTCAATCTTCGTAAAAATGTACAAAAATAGTCAGTGAAACCACAGTAGATTTGGTTACGGTATGCCAGAAAAACAGACTTTTGTTTTGAACATTCATTGTCAGCTTACCCCACAAGCAGGAAGACAACGATAGCCGTCGCCAGATAATTTGTTTGGTAGTACAGAAGATTGCTAATAACCCTGTTGTTCCATTTCGCCAGGTCGCGCACATCGGGTTTGGCGAACCTTTCGGAACCAGGGAAAAAGTCATCCCAGGCTCTAAGCGGTGCTATCTCTACTTTAGCCATTTGGCTAAAACCTTACTGTAGCCCAGTCGACAGATGACAGCTTGTTGAGACTTCAACTACCGACTAATGCTCTCGCGATAATTCATGAACAGGCCGTGAAAACCAAAGTGGTAAAGACAACTGATGAACTCCGAAAACCGAAAAACAAAAGTTGTAACCAGGTCGATGTGAGGTTTTGTTCTAGGAGCAAGAGCAAATTTGGGGCTTGTTTTAGTCTATGTAGCCTACATGTTAATAAGTAATAAGCTCCTGATTACGTTGAAAGGAGAACACTCGTCTTGTCTTTTGTTAGACTTTTGAGTGTATATCTATGGATTTAGTTACTTAGTAGCCTAGTTACTTATTATCACTGTAGACAACTTTCCGGTAGACGCGTAAATTCGTGGAGATTTGATGGCATGGCATGCTTATTCCATTCAACTGCAATGTGTGGGAAGTAGCCAGTTTTTTCTATGAAATATAATTTATTACATTATTACATTTTTATTGCAGTTGTTGAATATTTTGATTCAGCCCTGGGCTGCTATTTTTGAGTTTTGACTGCCAAACAGACGCGAGCATTGTATTGACGTCATCAGAATGAGACGGTCGGCTCTGCTCTCTGCTTCATGCTACAGGCGCGCATGACAGGCTAGCTATGACGAATTAGCTACTCGCTGTATGAAGTCAGTAAAGTGAATTCTTACCAAATCCCCTGACATGAAGATTCAGTAACTCCGAACTTCTATAGTTTTTTTTATGAACAAGCAACTCTTGAACAGATCCGGGCAGACTACCCCGTTCCCTGGGTGACAGCGAGATCAGGGGGTTAAGCATCGCTTAACGTTGCATGAAGCTTCGGAGCAAATCATTCAGTGATACTGTCGTAGAAGACCGACTTACTATACATTGTTTACATGAGTTAACAGATGTGGAGACGAATATTTCTGAGTCCCACTATTGGCAGAGTACTAGTTTGGAATCGAAGACATTTCTTCACCATGCAGCTGAAAACGAAGGAGTTCCAGTCACTATTTACAGATGGTCTGAATGGCATTGCAGGTAAACTCCTCCCCATCATCACTTTCAGGGGTTGCAAACTGACGTCTGACAAGGTGTATGACGAGTGCAGTGAAGTTACTGTGCTCCTGTGTAATTAACTATGAGCAAAACTGTATAAGCTGTGCATATAAGCTTTGAAAAAGTTCATGTGTGCTAGTATTTAATAGAAGGATAATGGGTTAATATACAATTTTGACATTTTGTTTGCATCACTTATATTGGCTATATGTGTTATATAAATGACTTTTGACACACGTGTCACAACACAACTTGCAGTGCAGCACCTGCAGTGATGTACTTTTGCTCCTCCAGACCTTTTTCAGAAGAACCAGTTTGAGTTGAGGATTGCTGGAGGAGCAGTACGAGACCTTCTGTCTGGGAAGCGACCAGAGGATGTGGACTTTGCCACCACTGCCACCCCAGAGGAGATGAAGCAAATGTTCCAGGCGGCAGGAATACGCATGATCAATAACAAAGGAGAAAAGCATGGCACCATCACTGCCCGGGTAGGTCACAAGCTGCAGACCCCAGAGGACAGAGACAGACAGTGAAACATTTTGACCACTCCAGTTTGTTGTGTGTGTGTCTGTGTGTGTGAGTCAGTTTATTAGTCTAGTTAGGGACACCTCACCGACTTCTTTTCTTTACCTTTTTTGCGATAACAGAATGAAAAGTAGAGGATTTTGCATATAGTTTGACTGGTAACACTGTTAAGGTAAATGTTTGGATGGTGCTTTTGTACAGCTGCACGATGAAAACTTTGAGGTGACCACTCTGCGCGTGGATGTCCAGACAGATGGGCGGCATGCTGAAGTGGAGTTCACCACAGACTGGGAGAAGGATGCTGAGCGCAGAGACCTCACCATCAATTCCATGTTTTTAGGTGATCTACCGGTCTCTTCATTTTTTCAATCTTCTTGAGTGAGAGTGCATCTTGTACAGAAATCAGCATCAAGCACGGTTCAAACTGTTGTCTGATTGTGAATGTGGTTAGGTCTGGATGGAACACTCTATGATTACTTCAATGGGTATGAAGACCTCCAAAACAGAAGAGTACAGTTTGTTGGAAGTGCTTCCCTGAGGATACAGGAGGACTACTTGCGTATTTTACGATATTTCAGGTAGGCCTATATACATTTTTGCACGTCTGTTATATTACCCTTATAACATCATGATTTATTGCATTTTATAGGAAATATATCTTGTATCACAAATGTATATTCATTTGAGGCAGTTGTGTGGTACTTATCAGCTTAATATCTACATCAGCACTTTCCGTTCTTGTTTTTTCTCATTCTCTCTCTCTTTTCCTTTTCCATTCCCTCTCCATGTGACTGTGGGCCTCAGGTTCTATGGCAGGGTGGCCTCTGAGCCTGATGAGCATGATCCCAAAACCCTGGAAGCTATAAGGGAGAACGCCCGTGGCCTGGCATCCATATCTGGAGAGCGCATCTGGGTGGAGCTGAAGAAGATGGTGACAGGAAACCACGCTGCCCATTTACTAGAGCTCCTCTATGAGCTGGACCTGGCTCAGTACATGGGTGAGGCTCAAGAGCTGGGACACATCAGACTCATTAGGTTAATTGACTCCAGAATTGTTTCTGAAGCATATTGCAGTCACCCATATGATGTGTGTTGTTAGACACTGAAGTCCAGTAAAACCAGTGTAGCAATTTAGTAGAAAGGGTGTAAAATAATCATTAAATGATCAATACTATGGATCTACCATATATTGACAACTGTTGACATATGTTGGCCAGTTATCCAACTAGCACTGGGCTGACTTCTATAATATCACGTTCTACCACATGTAGTCTCTGTTAAATAGAATGCCAGTGACTGCAAAAGTTACACTGCCTTGACAAATCAAAACCAAAACACTTCTTTGAAAATGTTGTATGTCACCTTTAACTGTTACACCAGTTACATGATTCTCATCTGATAAGTTTTAGGCATTACATTTATTTTTCTGTAAATGTTCTCTGATCTGTCTAAGGAAGACCTCACAAACTTTGATTGGGTCATCAAAACAAAGCAGTTATACATGTTCCTCTTTGCCATTTCTAGGTTTGCCACCAGATGGCAATATTGAGGAGATGAAACAGGTGTGGAACCATGCTCAGAGCCTGTCTCCAAAGCCCATGACTATTCTCTCAGCTCTGTTCCGCGGCATGGATGACGTGGACAAGCTGGACCTACGGCTCAGGATCTCCAAAGAGGAAAAGACACTGGGCCTCTTCCTGGTCAAACAGAGACGGGACCTTGTCAAAGGTCAAGATGATGATGATGATCATCTCAGACCATACACAGATTTCATCATTGACGTAAGTGGAACCAGTGTTTTAACATCTGTTTCATCATTTGAGCAAACAGAAACAATGTTTGGCAGACTTTAGTTTGAAGTTGTTGAACATTTTGATTCAGCTCTGACTTCCTGAAGGAGTAAATAGGAAAGCAGTGTTTATATGTATGGGAGCCATGGCAAGTACTGATACCTGTCCTTAGGGTAAATAATATTTTTGTTGTATAATAATAGTTTTATTCTCCTGTGTGGGATACATGTAAAGTAAATCACATTGTCATGGAATTTGTTGTCATAAAAGTTGGGAAGGTGACCTGTTTTGGGTACATGTACTATTTTGCATAGTGCAGTGAAACAGTTTACTCTCCTGAGAACAATACAAATGCATTTCCTTTAAAATGTTATTGTTTCTGAAAAATTCCCACAGTGGTGGAAGTCAACATCTCGGTGCTCTTAGTGTTAATCTGAACATGTACACATTGATTTATGTGTAATTGTTGTAACTGTTGCCTTTAGATACATAATTTGTGTTGTATAGTGTGTAATATTTGTGGAGTTAAACAGTAAGAGTTACAGATAAAAAGTTAAATTTCTTTTAACACTGTAATGTGTGTGTCTGCAGAGCCGGGAGGTGGATGTTCAGACTAAAGTGTGTGAGCTGCTCAAGTACCAAGGAGAGGAGAAGCTCCTTGCCGAGATGACAAGCTGGTCCATCCCTCGTTTCCCCGTCAGCGGGCATGACCTGAGGAAGATGGGCATCACATCAGGCAAGGAGATCGGCACCATTCTGCAGGGCCTTCGCGACACATGGAAGAAGAGCCGCTACCAGATGGAGAAAGAGGAGCTCCTCAGTACAGTTAAGCAGTCCTGATGTCCCAGCAGCGTGGGCGTGGGCGAGAGCTGAGCAGCAGACTTGTTCCTTTGTGCCAGCCTCCTAAGCAGCACCAGTCAAGTGGCATTCGCTGATAATGACACTTCTGATGAATGCTTGACTGTGAAGCCACAATTTCAAACCAATAGACTCTTGAGCTGTTGTGGTATTGCTGGCCTGCTTTCATCAGCTACTGTGGGGTTGTGACTATGGGTAATAACAAGCTGCAGCTGGGGTATTTGCCATTTGCATGGATAATTTGAGTTCTCTTGTATCTGGAAAGGCCATGGGTGGAGGAAAGAAGGTTGCAATTGTAGCTGAATGGCTTCCCTCATGGCTCATACAAAAATTGCATTATTTTGTGTCCTCAATTGATAAATTATTGATGAAGTACAGAGTATTGAAAATCATTTGGTATTGTTCCAGATGTTTTTTTTCATGCATAACTGAGGTTCCATGGCACCTTTCCCTTGTACCTTTCTCTTTAAATAAACCATTCTCACTGATTTTGTGTTCTGCAGTCCTCAGATTAGCTCTGTTCATCAGTTTGTCAAGTGCCTTATTTATGTTTAAAATAAATTCATGAAATTGTGTTTCTACATTTTGAGGAATTTATGCACATACATGTTCAAGAATGTTAGGAATATTTTCAGTATTATGAAACACTTAGGAATGAGGCTCATTTCATTCAAACCTAAATATTGTGTGTGTGTGGTATGTGAGATATATATATATATATATATGTGTGTGTGTAGATTTCAACAAACTGTCAGTCTTTAACATGAAAACACAATAATGCAGTATTGCAAATGTATGTATCATATCCAACAGGAAAATTGCCTAGATTTCCAGCAAACTGGGGGGTACATCACAGCAACACAGAAGTCAGAACTGTAGGATGGATGAGTGCAGAAAGTGTACTCCAGAATTGACCATGACAGGGATCAAGCTAGGACAGACATTCTCCTTTCATCACCTAAAATACACAAATGTTTTCAGCTAACATGGGAGTCTTCTGGAGGAAGTCCAGATTTGGAACCCATTGAGCATGTTTGGCATGACCTAAACCAGGGTTCACAAACAATACCCTTCAGGTTTCACCAAGCATGGGTGGAGTCCCTGAGGAATGTAGAACCTCTTAGTGAAAGCAACTACAGCAGGGGTGGCCAAACTAGGCCTGGAGGTCAAACGAGGCTCTGCTCTCTTTCATGCGCCCGCCATGAAGTAAAAAAAATAATAATTGAATGCCACATTAGTTGATACATAAATCTAATATTATGCTGTGTATCCATCTCATTTCATAGTTTCAGTGCTGGTGTGACGTGCGAGCGTGGCAAAACTGAATACTATTCCATATTCTATATTCTATTATTTTCATAAATTAGGGCATGGTGACACTACATTTAACACCTATCAGGGTCTGTACGATATGATTGCAATATACGTAATATGTGGGATATGGCGCCATGTGCTTTTCTATTGTACTCATCACTGGTGTGGGCATCGTTGTCTCATTACTGATTGAGTATAGCCTACTTAATTCAGATCTGATGTTCTTTCCGAAAGGCCATGCTTTGCTGGTCCTGTCATAAAGTGGGGTGTCCAGGGTCGTGCTGGCCCAGTAGCTGGGTTGGGCACGGAGTGTATGACTATGGCATGATCAATCCTTATCTTTGATTATTTAAATTTGGGTTCTTCATGCGTCTCTTCAGAGATGCTCAAGGATGCTTTATGCATATATGTATAGATGTATATATAGGCCTATCTATATCTTGCCTCTCTAAAGTAAATGACAACAAGAGGATATTGGACATTTCTGAATGGTAGGCCTATTGTCTATAGAGCTTTGTTATGCACTAATGGTCACCAAGGACTGAGGGGGGAAAATGAAATAGACGGGGAACGTGCATGCAATTTAGTCTTTGTTACGAATCAAATTGCCTTGGTATCTATTTTTGTTATTATCTTACCTGTGCGCCATGAAAGCATAATTTCGAGATACGTTGCGCGCCTCTCAACCCACACCCTCACCCACAGAAACAGTTCATTTCTTTGAAGACAATAATTATGTAGGCCTACCGATATTTTTTTTTTTTTAATCTCTCGTAGTTTGAATTTTTATTATAGTAATAAAAAAAACTAGTAAGCTTACTACAAAACGCAAGGGACACTTCTCAGCTCAGCTAGGAGGGACACATGCTGAATCATCTAAGATTGTGTAGACCTGCTATACATGAAACGTTCATTTTTATTTTTCATCTCTCGTGCTTTGCGTTTTTATTGTAGTAGGTAACTAGAGAAGTACTCGGAGAGCACAGACCTCCGCTAAGCCAATATAGGGTCACTGACCCAATATAAATTCAAGACGGTGTTACGAATCACCACCAAAATGTAATCATCTTTTCCTTGTCCTAATACCTACGTTGTCCGAAAAATGAATCCAAATCCATGCAGTACATTTCCAGTTATCTTGCTCACAGACAGACAAACAGCCACACAGACAAACAGACAAACGCCGGCGAAAACATAACCTCCTTGGCGGAGAAAATAATACCTGTAAGCTTAGTTTGCACCCACAAAACGCAGGGACTTCTCAGCTCATCTAGGAAAGAAGGTGACACATGCAGAATATCAGTGCTGAAGGAAAGCTCCTCCTACGATTTGCCTGGGATAAAAATCTAACCCGCAACTTTATGCTCTCACTCCACCACACGGCGGCTTTGCGGGTAAACTTTTCCGCTACAGTAGACCTTTTTATTTCCTATTAACAGATTGAATGCAACTGCAAAAGGCTGAGGATGTAGAGTTAATAAATTCAACCTACCATCCTAGTCAACTTAATTATAAAAAGGAGATGTCTTTCTTCACATCAAATGCAACTAATTTCAGTTTCACAATGGAAAATGATAAGCCGCGGGATGAAAGTCTTGCGCGAGTTGAAATAGCTATTCTGAGTATCATCTTCCTCTGTGCAGCAGTGTTGAACTTCGGGCTCCTTTTGGTGCTGTGGCGGAGAAGAAAGCAAATGTCTCGAATGCGGGTATTCGTATTTCATTTGTGTTTGGCAGACCTTGTCGTCACCTTTTTCCAAGTGTGCCCGCAACTGATATGGGATATCACCGACAGATTCGTCGGTCCTGACCTATTGTGCCGATTGGTGAAGTACCTCCAGGTGGTTGGCATGTTCGCCTCTACTTATATGATCGTGGTCATGACCATTGACCGCTATCAAGCCATCTGCAATCCCATGGTGACTTTTCAGAGACGCCGTGCGCGATGGAACGTCCCTGTTTGCATTGCATGGGGAATATCTCTTGTCGGAAGCCTCCCCCAGATCTTCATCTTCTCCAAAATTGAGATTGCGCCTGGAGTTTTTGATTGCTGGGCCGACTTCATCCGACCATGGGGTTTGAAGACATACATAACCTGGATAACTCTAGTCATTTTTGTACTGCCCATACTGACAGTCATTGTATGTCAGGTGCGCATTTGTAGAACAATTCAGATAAACCTCTACATGAAAACACATCAGGACGAGGAAGATACCATTAAGCAATCACTGCCTTCAAGAGCCAGCAGTGTCGCCGGAGTGTCAAAAGCGATGATTAAAACAGTGAAAATGACTGTTGTGATAGTGTTTGCTTACATTCTGTGTTGGTCTCCATTCTTCACCGTTCAGTTGTGGTCAGTTTGGGATGAAGACGCGCCAACTGAAAGTAAGAATTAAAGAATGTACATGTATTACATGTCTGTAGTGACTTTGGTTATTTCATTTTCACATTTTGAGACCGAGTGCATTTGGAAATATGCGCATAAATTTTATATTAATAAGTTGTTCGTTTTTCCAGGTGCGGTCTTCACCATCCTCATGCTGCTGTCGAGTCTGAACAGCTGTGCCAACCCTTGCATTTATCTCCTCTTCAGTGGAAAGTTTCCTAGAGGAATAATGGCACTTCTGTGTATGGGCCACAAGACTGTTAAGGAGTCCATCCCAGACGAGGCAACCGTGGTCAGCTCACTTTACTTGAGCTTGAAGAGTGTATCTGACACTAGGTGAGCGTCCTGTCATCGAGAGGTCTAATGTCGGTCCAAGACTCGAAACATTTCTTCGAACAACTATGAACAGACAATTCACGCTGCTGCTATGGAAAAGCTCAACACACTCATACGTAGTCAAGTGCTGTAAATATGACCTCAAGTAGTCAAGTGCTGTAAATACAGTTTAAATCTTTATGGTAATTAAACGTTTGCGTATCGACTTTAGCAGACTTACTATCTGTATGCTTCTATAAGACAGACTTTCTACTGATGCATGGCGACCACCTGTGACCTTAACTGCGCAAAGTGACGGTGGAAGAAATGCTTAAATGCTTAAAAATGCTTCTGTGTATTATAAAGGACAATCGCGTTATTCTCATCCCAGTCAAGATGTTTAATATAATAATTTATTTAAGGTGTATAGTTTGTGTCACCGTCTTCATTGCATAATTATTGCTCTGACTGCTCAATAAAGATTTTTTTCAATTGTTTCCAATCGTCGTCAGTGTTTAAAATTAAATCCATTATTTCCAAATGATAAACACACAGAGAACACACTACATCTATTCAGGCTTTATTCAGGACAAGAACGGCCCATAGTAAGAACAGGCGAGATAGACAATAGATAAATAAATATGACAGACAAGCAACAACAACAACAACAAAGAAACTCAATTATTCACATACGCCAATGGTTCCACAGTCTTGATGAGAACCTGACTGCACTCCTCATGGGGATCACCAAAATTAAAATAAGAGTGTTAGGTGACTCAGACAGTCTACACATAAATCTATACATATGTTTCCTCAGTAGAGCAGGACACATGGGAACACGATTACTGACAGACATTGACTTGTTCTACTATATCAGGGCATCTTAAGTAGCAGCCTCATACTATCATGATATGGCACAGTCAGTTTCTGTACATGGCTTGTTCTGTAGCACCGCCACAGCTAGGCAGTGTACATAGAGGTACAGAAAGTTTTAGAAAGTGTAATCTTTACAGATGGTGTGAACTTTCCAAATTTACGAATCAGCATATTGGCTTGTGCGTATATCAGACGGTACTGTCTGCAAATGTCCCTATCATTAGACAGGTCATCGGTGACATGATATCCTACGTATTTAACCTCTCTACATACATTCAGGGTTGTGCCAGAGAGAGTGAAATCATGAAATGGCAATTTACTGTCCTCTACTTCTGACAATTAAAATGTAACGTAACATAACATAACATATAACATAACGTAACGTAACGTAACGTAACGTAACATAATGTAATATAACATAATCACCAACAACAAACAGAAAAGACATGAACACAATATTGAAAATGTACCACTGCTGAAGAGGTCATTAAATAACAGCAGTTTTTTGTTCAGTATAAGTATAATGAAGAAATTATGTTCTTATATATGAAATTATTTATACTGTTAATCCACCTTAATCCAGTTTCTCTCATGTCTGATTTCAATCTCTTGAGAGCAAGCAAAGCAAGGAAATTCCTTTTCACAATATTGTATTCCAGTACAATTAAATGAAATACATGTATGTGATCCCTGAATCTGTAGACTTCCTCCTTTAGGGTTTCATGGGAAACATAAAAACAGGTAAAATATGAATAATCTTTGAATGACTGTGTAATAAGAGTAGCAACATGCCATCAATATGTCATCAGAATTCTCTCAGTTACTTTCTACAGTATGATGACAAGACAAGACAACTGATTAATTTCTACTGACATTTTTCAAAAACCTGACATTGCTCAAGAGAGTGGAAAGTGCTGGGTTTATACTTTACAGTTTTGCCTTCTGTAATCATCCTAGTGTGTCACAGATCCTGCAATTGGGCTGTGACCTTTCTCAAATGGCTCTAAACAACCACCTGACAGCCTTGCAATTCACTCTAGAACAGGAAGACAGGAAGGAGGCACATTATCTATCATTTCAAACAAACAGATAAACCTGGCCTCTCCATGGTCACTATCAGTGTGTTGTTTCATGTCCTCTTTAGAGTCATAACAGATTTTTTGGCCTAATAAATATGATTTATAATTTATAATTTTTAATTGTTAATTTTTAAATTATTAATTTATAATTTATGATTTAAGTTTAAATTAATTTCAAACATTTGAGATACTGTGCATCCTTATGATCAGTATTTCTTGCCTTGGGCAATGTGTTGCAATTAACTGATTAAATATGAGAACCTAACGTAATATGACAGAACTAAATTGATTTAAACTGAATCAGCATCTGTGCTTGTACTATATTAGAAAGCAAGTTCTCCACAAATTTCTCTGCTGTAATTAAATAATTTATTGAGTGAATTGAATAGGCATCATATCCTTTGTAAACCGTCCTTTGAGATGACTGCCAGGCACAGACACAGCAGCATCGCCTTCCTGAGTATGTGCTCCTGGTGATCTGTTTTTATCTACCTTACACCGGCACAGCAGCTGCAGTCACAACAGCAGCTCTAACAGTCTTATGCATCAGATGTTCAAACAACTGAATCAGTGCCAAAACACAACAGCTGTTGTTATTTATCACCTACCTTTGAATAAAAAAAGTATAATTTTTGTAATTTCACGTATTTCAATGTCAAATTATGACCATTATTTATTGTAGTGTACTGTTGGGATTTTGTCAGAATTTACTCATTATGTTGCATGTTATGTTGCATTTTTTTTTTTTCATCGGGACTCACGATAGCCTCAGTGACTGCTTTGTCAACAGTGAAAGGTTTCCTTAAAAGCTTCCGTCATGTCTCTTTAGTGTTTGTTTTATTAAGAACATTTGCTTGAGGAACACACACAAGATTAAGTGTTCACATCATCTACACTGAGTGGTCAGAAACAGTATTTGTTAACAAAGTGAGCTCATGGTTGTCTCACGTGATGCACACATGCACACATATATTGTGCTTTTGTGTTCCTGCTTTCTTGGACATATCATCCAATTGCATCATGTATTTACAAAAGCTCTAGCAATTGTTGTCCATGCTAAATTAAACCTAATTGTGTTTTGGACACACAATTGTGTTTGTAGTACAAAGATTTGTTTTGACAGCCTTTAAATCAGTTTGTTTAGCATTTTTGAAAGCCTGCTATGTTTATATGGGGCTCCTTGTCTGCACATCAGGGGAGATGTGTTTAGGCGTGTCAAGAAATGTTATACAGCTCTTTGTCTTGGCTTTTTGTGTTCAATGTCATGGGTGCACATCTGGAGGTGCACACTACAACACGTTGCTATTCTCAGTGGCTACAGGGTAAATATTTGGACATGATCTATCTCTTATTTAACTGTTGCTATAATAGCAAATACAGTGTCTTTGCACAGGGACATTTAACACTAACCATACAATGTTATATGAAAGCATTTCAAACTTAGGAATGAAAAAAAAATGTTGTCATGAACAGTTGTGTTTCAAAACCATGCACACAAATTGTGTTGGTATGCTATATTTGCATTGGCATGGAATGTAATCTTGCAGTAAATAACTACAAAATTAGGTTGCACTGTTGATATGTGGAGGAAAATATTTTCACATTAAAATGATAAGATGATGGATGAAGTATGATAAAGTAATTTTATTAATTACCTGTTGGGCAAATGCCAATAGGTATTACGTAAATTTGGTAATGGACAAAAGGCATTCTCAAATTTAAGTCTCAATGAATGTAAATCAAATGAATAGACCTGTTCTGACTTCAACACAATGTTACTTTGTGGAAAACCTCTTGTAAGTCAAATGCTTTTTTATTTTGTTATTGCTCTCAGGTGATTATTAACGGTGCAGTTTTTATTTACTTCATTTTATTTTCATTTATGTATCCTTTCTTTAACCAGGGTAGTCACACTGAGACAGTAGTCTCTTTTCCAAGTGAGCCCTGGCCAAGAAAGGCAGTGCTTAATTGTTTACGTTTTTAGGTTAATTTACCAGCTTCGTCAATTTGATGATTGAATGGCTCATTAGAGGTTGAATGATGGCTCTTGGCCGCCTCTAGCATAAATTCTGCGGTTATTACACTTGCAGGATCTGAAACACAGAGTTGGAGGAAACAAATCTGAAAGTGAATGAAACCGAAATTGCATCTATTACCGGCTTGTCAGTCAACATAATGCATGAAAATGATCATCGCTGGTTCCTATTCTTTGGTTTGCAAGTAAATTCAAATGGGTTAGAGAGAATGTACAATGTTGTTGTAGGGGGAGCTCCAGAGATAAAAAAAAATTCTTGCCTGGTATGCCTTCAACTAACAACAACAGAAAAAAAAACATAATAACTGACATGAAACTATAAAACACACAACATAGAAACACAGACAACATCTGAGATAAAAGAAAACAAAACAAACAACATGTACCATGGAAGACATACATGGACATAGGCTAATACAAGAGACACAAAAATGAAATAAGCTAAAAACATTCACTGGCAATTGTTTCTAAAATTCATTCCAGGATGAAGGGGCATTATAATGAAAAGCTATTTTGCCAAATTTGGTTGGTGTGGCACATTGAAAAGAATGACAGTTTGAACTGTAACACTTTACATGATGGGTGGCCATCAATAATGAGGCCTTCATAACACAATCAAAGCAACTGTCATAAATTGCTTGCAAAGCATTCATTCATTACCACAGCCGTGAGAATATCCATGAACAACCTCACAACCATGAGTGTTGTATTGCTTTCATACATCAGTTCAATTGCCAACTAACAAAGTTTTAATACACTGAATTGTATTTTCTACTGTTCAGTTTTCATTTCTGTTCATCCTTCATCCCTCACCACCCAAAATAGTTCTAAACTAAGTTTTGCATGTAAGGAAGTAAGGATTTCCATTCATTTCTCCATAGATGTTTTGAAAAGAGCGGTTCTGAAACATTGTAAAACTCGACTTAGTCTAACCAGTTACGAGGTACATGAGTGAAAAAAACTAACGAAAAGACAAAAAAAGGCACAGGTACAAGACTGTGTACATATCTTACTCCTGAGTGAAGGAACTACTAGTCCCATATGCCATTGTGAAAGATACAATTTCTAATGTGTATAACCTAAGGGTTGTTCACTGAGCATACTGAATTGAGAACATCACCCTGACTAACTTCCTACAGTTTGCTGTGAGCAGATTCAACTTTTAATCTGTGAAAATCATGTTTTACTTGATCATTCCTTGCTTCCCCTGCCGCCGTTATTCCCTCCCAGCACAGAGAAGTTTTGTCACACAAAGGACTTGCCATAAACAACTTTCATGGCAACAGGTGCCACCAATCAAAGACGCAGATTTTGAAGTACTTTGCACTTCAGGATGTTATGTAGTGTAGTGCTTTCCCGTGAAATCATGAATAAAAGACATTTTTATTAAAACAAGATTGATGCCATATAATATGAACCTGTGGCATTTTTATGACCACAGACAATCCTTTTGTCTTAACAGTTGTAATACAGACACAGACACACAGAAAGACAGACATTCCTTGCATTTATAGATAGATGTGTGGTCTGGGTTTACAGTGTCATTGAACCAGCAAAATCATAGGGTATTCTAAAGGGTGTTGGGCCTCAAGACACTAAAGACAATTAAAAAACCTCTTAAATGTGCTATTGTGCCGCATGTAACCTACATTGTCCAGCCCTGCACATGCCCAGACTTGAACCTGCAACTTGTAACAGTGCTAGTTTCACTCCCTGATGCTTAAAGGTTTGGGAGGGAGGTTACTTACTGTGTAGCTCTCAACCAGCTGGCTACTGTCAGGCACAGACTGAACACGACTCGATATTCAAGTCAACAGGGGTTTTATTACAAATTCAAATAAACGGGTTACAAAGAAATTCACGTCAGTTACATATAACTGAGGACGGGGGTAAAACTCTAATGCACAGAAGATACGGAAAATAACTAACACTCAAAAGATCTCATACATGAACAAGGCACAAACTAGAGCAAACGGTGAAACAAAGGAATTAACGATACCAACAAGAGTGTCCTGAAACGCGGGGCGCAGGGTACAGAGACTTCGTAGGAGACAGAGAACAAAGCGACTGACATGGACCAGATCCAAGGGAGGATTGACGAGGCCAGACATCAGGGAATCAGGGAGAGACACTTAAGTAACGTGGAGACCAGGTGAAATCAATCAAAACACAGGAGAAGGTGAGCGTGCACCAGGAAGTGGCTGGGAACGGGGAAACGAGCTGTGAGTTTGTGAGGCAGAGTGAGGGGGCGTGGTTGTGGCCAGATCTGATGCAGACCTGACATCACCCCCCTCCTTCAGGGGCCGCTCCTGGGGCGCAGGACGGTCCTCAGGATGCTCAGCATGGAAAGCAGTCAGTATATTGGGGTCCAGGATGTCTTCCCTCGAGATCCAAGAGCGTGCCTCCGCACCGTACCCCTCCCAGTCCACCAGGTACTCCAGGCGGCCCCTCCGGCACCTGGAATCGAGAATGGCATCGACCGAATAGGCTGGGCCATCGTCCAACAGGAGCAGAAATGGCGGGTCTGGTCGTGCATCAGACTCTGGAGGAGAAGGGGAAACAAGATAGGGTGCATGGTGAGGTTTAAGCAAGGACACATGGAAGGTGGGGTGAATACAATAGTGTAAGGGCAAACGTAACTTATAAGTGACGGGGTTGACCTGCTGCAGAACGGCCCAATGTACCGGGGACTGAGCTTCTTCGAAGGTAGTCAGAGGCGGATGTCCCGAGTGGAGAGCCAGACCTTCTGGCCCACTTCGTAGGACGGTGTGGGTCCTCTCCGGACATCCGCGTGATGTTGGAATCGCCGAACTGCCCCCTGTAGCTGACGATGTGCGGTGCTCCAGACCCTCTCACTCTCGCGGTACCAGTCCTCAACGCTGACCACGTTGGTTGGTTCCGAATGCCAAGGGAAGAGGGGTGGCTGATACCCGAGTGTGCATTGGAAGGGGGTGAGTCCAGTTGTGCGTTGGCGTAGGGAGTTTTGGGCATACTCGGCCCATGGCAGGTAAAGACTCCATGTGGCTTGGTGTTGAGAGCAGAAGGTGCGGAGAAACCTCCCAGTCTCCTGAATCTTCCTCTCCGTTTGCCCATTGGCTTGGGGTGGTAACCTGAGGTGAGGCTAATGGCCACACCTAGACGTCCCAGGAAGGCCCGCCAGAACCTGGAGATAGACTGGGGTCCTCAATCGGAAACTACGTCCTCGGGTATGCCGAAGTGATGGAACACATGTGTGAAAATGGCCTCAGCAGTCTCCGCAGCTGAGGGAACAGACTTTAGAGGAATTAACTTACATGACTTAGAGAAACAATCAACTACGACCAGTACACATGTGTGGTGATTTGAGCTTGGGAGGTCTGTAATAAAGTCTATCCCCAAGTGTGACCATGGTCTTTGGGGTATTGGGAGTGGGAGGACCTTACCTGCGGGCAACTGTCTAGGGGTCTTAGCCATCACGCATACTGCACACCCAGCCACATACCTCTGGACATCTTGGGCCATTCGTGGCCACCAGTACCGGTCGCGGACGAGTGTGAGGGTCTGGTTAGTCCCCGGGTGACCAGTGCCTAGGGAGGTATGCAGAGTCTCCAGCACCTCCAGGGACCCCGGCCTGTAAGACAAAGTATAATTAAAACGAGTAAAAAATAGTGCCCATGGGGGTTAAGTCTCGTGGCCTCCCGGAGATATGCAAGGTTCTTATGGTCCGTAAGAACTTGGAAGGAGTGCCGGGCTCCCTCCAACCAGTGGCGCCATTCTTCCAAGGCAAGCTTCACTGCGAGCAGTTCACGATTCCTGATGTCGTAGTTCTGCTCAGCAGGTGAAAACTTGCGTGAGAAGAAGGCGCATTTATGGAGTCTGGAGGGACATCCACTCTCCTGGGATAGCACAGCTCCTGCCCTGGTGGTGGAGGCGTCTACCTCAATTATGAAGGGTTTCGCTGGGTCTGGGAGCGTGAGGAGTGGAGCAGATGAGAAGGAGGCTTTCAGACTGGCCAGAGTTTGATCTGCCTCCGGAGACCACCGGAGTGTCTTTGGTTTTCCCCGGAGCAGATTGGTGAGAAGAGATACTACCAGGCTGTAGTTACGAATAAATCTTCGATAAAAGTTAGCAAACCCCAGAAGTCTTTGTAGTTCTTTTACTGACGTAGGGGTTGGCCAATTGAGAACCGCATCGACCTTCCCCTGGTCCATCTTGACACCCTGGGGGGAGATGTGGTAGCCTAGGAACTGTACTTCATGATCGTGGAACGAGCACTTCTCTGCCTTGAGGAACAGGTGATGTTCACGCAGTCTACGGAGCACCAGGGACACATGATGGCGATGTTCGGCCTCGTTCCGGGAGTAAATAAGTATGTCGTCAATGTACACTAGGACGAAGCGGTGGAGGTACTCCCGGAACACAGCTACCATTACATTCATCCATCCTAAACTTCGCTCCCATCGGGGTCATCAATATGTGACTCAACTGACTTCATTTTCAAAGGATTTTAAGGCACACTAGGCAGCTTGTGATTTTTCACCTGTGGAGCTTCCCCTACAGTCGCTGGTTTAAAAAAAAAAAAAAATCAGAAACAAAGGTGTAAATTCTCACCAATACATGTGGATTTGTTTACAAACCAGAGAATGGGAGTCAAGAATTATTATTTATGTAGTGTTGTAGTGACTGACTAAAAACGATTTCGGCTACATTCAGTTTCAGTTTAGTTTCCTAGCTGCTCGGTGCAAGTGGTATCACTGCGCTAGGAATCGCTATGAGGGACCAAGAGAGCCTCCATTTACCCTGTACTGAGCCATTTAACTGAAGAGACCAAAGAAAAATTGAAGAAACAGTGACCATAAAGCTGGTGAGTTAACCTAAAAACAGAATCAAATGTTGCTGGGTGTTGCTTTTAGAGACACTTTGTTGTGGTGGTAAAGTTTTATTTTGCCAGACAGACAAGTACAACAAATGCAGCTCCACAATGTTAGACTGTACAGTGTCTAACAAAAACATACATATACAGATTCTTGAGTTGCCTAGTTATGGTCAGCACAGACATCACATGTGCAAATTCTGATAAATCATTTCACTTTTCACATTTGAACAACCTAAAACCTTTTAGATGCTACAAAGACAATACCAAGAAAGGGTTGCATGATTTGTAGCTGCATTGTAGAATAGCAACAACATACAGAATGTTTTTGGTTATGTATGCAGATGGATGATCCTGTGATTTGAAGATCCTGTGATTTGAAGGATTTGAACTTGTTTGTTGAGGTTTAGGCTGTGGCGAAGCAGGATTTAGAAACACTGTGTGTTGTGGCCATACAGCCATACTGGTCCAGTAGCCACCACCAGATGACGAGGGAGAAGAAGAAGAGCAAGATGGTTTTGTTTGTAGTAAAGCCAGCACTCCCAGACTTTGGAGCATAATCATAACACTCAATCTCAAGACCATGGTCATACACAGAATGTGTTTCATTTGGGTACTCATAGTAATCTTCAGCCATGGCAAGACCTTTTGCACATTAAAGATAACTGCATTACAAGCTGGAATAAAACGAAATGCCACAAAAACAAAATGCTTTGAAGTATTGAGACATCAACGTTATGAAGTGCTGTCATCTTACCGAGAAGGAAGACACCATATGCAATCATCACTGTTGATTTCATATTCTGGGATAAGCTAAACAACCGTTTCTCACTAGTATCTTACTGTAACTGAAATACATTTGAATGTCTAAATACCATGCATTACCAAACAAGCTGTGGTTAAATACAAAGAAAACGTCTACAGACACTTCCTCATTAACAAGGAAATGTCTTGTGAAATACAGTTCTCTCTCTTCTTCTTGTGGTTACTGTTGAGGTGTTTTTTGCTGAGTTCAAATAGGATATAGGCCACAGAGATAATGTTGGCAAGCAGCTTGTCAGGGGAAGTTGCTGCACAGGGCGAACACCCCATTTAATTTTGACAGCCACAGAGGCAAATGTATAGCCAAAACATGTAATTTATTGAAAGCAATACTTGGATGCATGATTTCTTCCACAACCTGTGATGCATCCCTGGCTGCTCCAGCAAGTAGGCAAGGTCCAGAGAATCCCCCACCCCAGTGCTTCAGCAGCAAGCATGGCAGGCGCACGTCCACCAAACAGACGGTGTCCAATCTTGGCAAATGGTGATAGAAAATCGATCTGTGCACATGTTATCAAATAAAATAAATAAAGAATTGCCCTGGCATGTTGTCGGGGACAGAAAAAAAAAAACACCGACACCGACAAAAGACACCGACAAGATGTAAATCTTGGGCAACCGTCCATGTCACCCATATCAGAAACCATCCCTGGATCGATTAATTGTCATGAAATCCATCAGAAGCACAGGCATTAAATGCAAGTTAATAGCCCACTAACCCTTCAACCACCATAGTGGAATTGTTATATTCCCTTCATAGTACGGAGAGTTCAAGCAGAGCTGAGCACAGATCAGGATTTTGTTTTAACAGGGTAAAGCATGTGGCTACAGCAGAGGTTTTTCTTTGTTAGTCACATGGAGTTCCTGTTGTTCGAGGTCACCGAATGCCGCTGGTTTCAGACAGAAAAATGCATCATAAGATTCATGTGGACGTATTTTTAATGAAAACATCACAAGCTGGGCAGCTGTTGTTCTTATTTTTCTCCTTCCAATAGCATTTTTAAATTGAGCCACTGCACGGGAACCCAAGAGAGAGGTTGGGAACATGATCTCATCTTTTTCAAGCTTTCATTTCTGCATCCTTCTGTTGCTCCCATCAGAGTGGACAGAATAAGTGCTTTATGAATGCTGTTGACATAAGCTCTAGTGACAATTCTGACCTAATGATGCCTCCTCCTTTGAAACCCCAATTATTTATAAGATGTTTGGCTCCCGTCCATAGAGGTCAAGCAATCCTAGTATTGATATGAGGGAGGAAGATGTGACCTTTCTTGATTCACAGGTAATAAATGTACAATGTGTACAATGTACAATACTGTCTGAATATGGTACATTACATAAACTTTACCTGACACAACAAGATTTCCTGATACCTGCTGGCAAGCGATTCTCAACAAGTATATTTCTTTCAAATCTACTACCTTTCAGGCCTTCATAACATGCCAAAGTGCATCTCTCTGACTTAGTTAATGAGATGCAAAAAGGACCAAATTGAGGACAGATTATCATAAATTGATAATGATCAGAAGGATGACCAATTTAATGCAGTGATTCATCTTGGAAAAGCTCTGATGTCCAGGCTTTCCTTTCAAAGGCAGCAGTGTTCAAACACAGATCTCAATAATACATCACACTCAGGGCACCTTAAACTCTTTGAAGTTGGAAATAAGGAAAGATTTTCTCTGACATTGTTGATGAACTGATCATTCCGGACAGTAGGTACAATAGATAGACTCCCCCCACCTTCTTTCATATCATGCCATGTAATATTCCCTATGAGGAGAGAGACATGAAAGTCCTCAAAAGAAGATTCAGTGGTGTTGCACTGTTCTCAACTTTTGTATATTAGGTCTGTTTCCAACATAGATGTAAACAGGTGTTGCAACAGATTTAAGGCAACACTTTACTATCAAATAAATAGTGAGTATATCTGCTTGGTTTGGTCAGACACTGTAGACACTGCATCTAACACATGCCAACACTCACACATAGAACTTTGTACCTTGAGTTATGATTTTAGTTCACGTAACTTTTAGTCACCCCCCCCGCCCCCCCCCACCACACACACACACACACACACACACACACAAAAAAAAGCAACACTTGAAGTTCTAAGATTTATGGCTGACACTTCGTGTGCAGAACTACTCAAATAGCTATTTGTCATTTTATTGAATGAAAGCCCTCTCACCTTTTCAACATAAGCCTCCATTAGTTTTCATTCACCCCCGGAAAACAACATCGAGGACAAAATCATACAGTGACAGAAGGAACAGAAGTTCTTGAGCCTTTTTAAAGGGGTATGTTACATGAAAAACAAAAACACTAACGCATGCACTAACCATAAAAAACAGCCTACATGGCATCACGTGTCGACAGCTCTGCTGGGGAATAAAGCTCTTTCCCCGAGGAGGCGATAATGGAGCCAATGCACTACAGGTGCATGTGTGACATCCGACTCTAAACACGTGAGGGCTCAGTCACCAGCACACCTCACTGTCCGATTACCGCTCTCAGAAGAAAAAGGTAGGAAAATTCAGTGAACTGTAGGGCTGGAGGGCTGTCATGGGCTGTCATTCTAATAGCTTATCACCATCCATGCTCTCGTCAAACATGAGCCATTCACAGGAGTGGAGAATTGCCATTCATATTTATATCCCCAAATGACTCCATTGCCTGCAATAAATTACATGCAAATAAGTGTTATGTGCTTCAGACAACAGCCTCAAAAACTAAAGGGAGGGATGGCATTTTAATGTAGCCTTTGTCTACCCTCACAGCGATTTTAATCTGAGACAGGTTTTTAAACCAATTAAGTGGTCCTCTTGGAGGCACTGAAGAATTTAATGCTTGTTCCATTTTGTAGATGTATATTTCAACAACTGTAGCTCATCAGTGTTGGAAGAAGTAAGTAGGGTGCTCTGATGCCTCGGTGTTTGTCTCTGTGTGAGTTTATTTCAGCACGGAGGCACTTTGAGACTCCATAAAAACTCCTCACCAAAGCATCTCTTGCCCTTAAAGTTGTGCGGAATAGGCTTCTTGAGACGATTCGTTTTTCTCCTCTCACCAACAAAACAGATGGCAGACGTGCTCTGGTGCTGAATAGTCCAGACGTGCATGTTCACTTAACAGAATTGTCACACTCAGCTGGCGCTTTATATTGCAACCCCTTCTCACCGATGAAGATGCTCAGAAAACATCACAGTCTATACTGCACTCAAGGTGAAGGCAATTTTGTTAGCCATTATTGAAATGCCTTGAGTTCACTACACAGCCATAGAACACGTCACAACTTCAGCCTTTTCAGGTGTCAGTCAAAAAAATTTCTTTAGCTGAGCTTGGTAAGACTGATGGAACTTAGAGTGTTTAGTTAGTGCATCCAGCACTTTAAGCACTCAGACTTGTTGGACTTAAGTTAGACTTAAGGTTGGACTAGTTTTTTTTCTGTTGATTATTTGTTGTTGTTTTGTTTTTGCTGTTAATTTTCTATTTAGACATCTTTCACTGAGGTAGAGAGAGGTGAGAGGGATTGAGGGATTGTCTGGAGGGAACTAACTTGTAGATCTGTTGTCCGTGTTTGCTGAGAGAGAGCTGTATGAGAACAAGATCATTAAGTACAACATGGACCAAATTTGCAAAACAGCAGCTGACGCTAGCTGATGGGGGCACAGGAAAACAAAACTGAAAAAAAAAAAGCACAGCAAGACAAGGAACTAACTGTAATCTTTGAAAGTAAAGTACGTCTACCTTTCATCTGTGCATGTTAATATCAGCAAGTTTAGTACATTTTGGTGGGCTGCAAAAAGGTTTTTCATTAAAAACCATGCAAATGGAATCAATGGGGCCATCATTCAGTTTCGGGAACTGGAACTGTTTACAGACATTTTAAAACTTCTGAATTTTCCAGGAAGCACCATTGAGGCCATCATGTGGATACTCACATGAGTTTCTTAAAAGTTGTTTTTATTATTATTATTATTTAGGGAGTGAGAAAGATAGTCAGAAGTGTAGCGTAATGTTTTGTGAATGTGTAGGTGTTTATCGGGTTTTTTGGGGGTGTAGTGGTCTAGTCACGTGTGGCACCGGATGTAAATAAGGAAGTAGCGTAGTGTATGGGTGCAACGATTGTCAAAGAGTCTACTGCAGTGTTCCTATATGATTGAACCGTAGTGGTGTTAACATGAACTTGGACTTTTTGTAGTGGTGATACTGATGCATGATCATAGTTTTACCGGTGTGTAGTGACGTGGAGATGGGTGCATCAATTAACTTGTTTGCCCTTGTTAAATGGTTCGTTGCCGCTGATTGCTCTCTCTCCCTCTCCATTTTAGCCCCGCCAATCCGTGAACTGCATTCCTGAGTGAACGCTACATAAAATCCACACGGGAGCAACAAACGAAAATCTTTGTACAGGGAGCACCGGAATCCCGAGCGTCCTGGTAGCAACAGAGTGGTATCGTTTTGCTCGAGGTTTTGTTTTCTGGTCTTCAGTATCTCCCGCCGCGCCTCCTGCTACAGGTCCTTTTTCACCTGGGGAGTTATTCCACCAGGCACGCTGATTCCTGTGCTTCTTTGCCTTCTTTAAGGCCTTCTGACCTCCAGAGGTGATATGTACTGCATGTATTTACGTTGAATGTGTATAGCGGGTTTAGCGGTGTTATTACTCGGTAGCAATTGCCTGTGTAAATAACGTAACCGGAGTCCAGGATGTTATGCCTGCCAAATGCTCTTTTTTCCGGTGTATTCCTGAATATTAAGACCATTTATTGAGTTGGTGTTAGAAATGTCTATGGGGTCGTGGATGAGACATTGTCTTCCCGTGTAAAAGCTATGCTATTTTAACACTTTTGTGTAAGTTAATAAATGGAAACTTGATTTTTATTTCGGAGTGTTTCTTACCCAGCCACAAGCTTGAACGAACCTAGTGTGTCCGTCAATTCCTGTTGTCAACATTGCCCCTTAGGGGCTGGCATAGTCGGTTACTTGCTGTTATTTAATCTCACACTTTAAAAAGGCCTACATAACGTCCTGTCCCGTTCTCTAGCTCCACCCCTCACCTGCCCTGTATAGTTAAACCCTCATGTTTCCATGGTCGGTCATTGTCAATGTATAGTCATGCTGTTGCGTGTTACTGTGTTCTCCGTGTGTTCCTGTGATCTCCTGCGTTTTTCCTTTTTGTCGTGCGCTTGGGTCCTTTCCTGATGCCTCCCTAGAAACATGACCGTAGGACCCAAACGTACAACAAAGTTTGCAATGAAAACTTTACTTACAGGTGAAGATTAGACGGACAGGGAAACAAACAGTGGGGTTACACGAACAAAAATTGACCAGGACTGAAGGAACACAAGGGATTAAATACACAAGAGCAGAACAAGGAACAGGCGAACTAAGCAGGGACAGACAAGACTAATAATACATGGAACTAGACACAGGTGAGTGACGGACAGGAACAGAGGAGCGCGTGGAACAGGGCAGGCGGTAAACAAGGATCAAGTGGGCTGTGACGCAACGGAGGAGTCAGAATGAATAGAGGAACAGGACGATATAGGCGCTCACATGGAGCTTCTACTCGTATTCTGCAGAAGAATTAAAACCGTTTTTAAAACAATTTTTTTTCCCTCATTTTTTTATTCCCCTGAAATCACAACTGTCATGGGGTCTTCCAGAAATACATTGATACAGAAAATAGGTTTGTGAATATAGAATGACGCAATTCAATCAGTCATATTCAAGGACCAGGACTGTTCAACTGGTGTAGGCCTGTAGAGACACAGCAGGCACTGATTGGTGCCACATGCAGGGAGCAAGAACAGAGGTGGGATGCAAATGCACAAGGCCAGTGGCTGCATGGCAGTGTCTTCAGAAAAGGCTTTCTTCTTGTCTTCCTTGGCTCAAGCCATTTTCTTCTGTTGTCATGGCAGCTGTTTTTCTTCTCACTGTGAGGTATCTGGTCTTGCTGCACGTGCCACAGCAGGAAATGTCCATGTCATCTTCCGCTTATATGCAAGTTAGATGCTGTACACCTTGACTTTGTCTGGTTTGAATCTTTCCAATCAGTGGCATTCTTGCTAATGCACATAAGTCAATGTAAGTTACTTTAGGAAACAATGCCTCACAATGGGGACATCCTTTAGCTTTTTGTGGGGGTGGGGTCTTCAGCTGTTTGAAATGCCAGGCATATAGGCAGGTGGCCTGATCATGCATCAACTCAACCACGTAATCTGCAGTGTTGTACCTGTTGACATGTAAAGAACCAGTTTTATCACCTGGATAGCTAAACATTTTCATGAATGAGGTCTTGCTGATATGCAAGCTTCGAAGGCTGCATAACAACAGCTCATTCACCAGATCCATTCTCTCCAGCTCAGCACTGAGATTTGTCACTCGCCCTGCACTGCTAGTTAGACTATTTATGGAGCATGTAGCCCCTGTATATTTTCAGCAAGCATGTCGGCTACTCCTGAATGATATCTTTTATGCTTATTTGACTGGAGTTCTGACAGCCACCTGAATCTCATCATGGTCTTATGAAAAGATTAATTCCTTTCATAAATGTTTTAATGGAGTCTGATTTTTAAGGCATACCAGGCAAGCTTGTGATTTTTTACCCTAAGTCGTAAATACCACCAATACATGTGGAATATTGGAATTTATACTACCAATACATGTGGATTTGTTTGTAGAGGAACCCACCATGATAATTTTCAAAAAGTTGTGTTGATTTATAAGGTAATAAATACAAACTTCAGTTTATTCAGTTTCGGTTTTGTTTCACACTGGGGAGCCATTGTCATCTTGTAATGCATCTCATAGTGCTGTAACTGCACAAACTGCATCAATTTTTTCTGCTCCATGAGGGGTCCCTGGTCCAACAAAGTTTGAGAACCCCAGGTCTAGGACGCACCTAGTTAGGAGACCGGAACTGTATCCCATTTCATTACATTGGCAAAGCCTAGAATAATTCATCTCGGGTTCTAAAGTAAATTTGATTAAAACCTCCCTGTGCAGGACACCATTCCTGTTTTGTCAGTTTGTGCAGTTTTGCGCTCACATTTTTTTCAACAGAACTCCCTCTACAGCTTCAGAGTTGATATTTTACACACTGCGGTTTCTTCTTTCTCTGTTCTTCCGGCATCGTTTTTCTTTTTCTTTGGTTGTTCCATGGTATTCTCAAGATAATAAGAAATTGATTTTGTTATTCATTTTACAAAAAATTTACAAGGTAGCAATGCAAGTTTTCTTCAGACAATGTTGTCAGTTTTTATGATGACAAGAAGAAATCTTGTCTGACCTGACCTGAGATCAGATGTCCAGATGCAGATGTAAAGCTGTAAATGTAAAAATGTCATTCCTTGATCAGCATCAGAGAATATTTAATTATAAAACAAAAGTCTAAAAGAGGCAAATAATATCATGACTGTCAGGTTATAGATAATTTTCACATCAATCTTCACAAACTTTGCAGCTGAGATTGTCAACTTCATCATTGATCAAACTCAATGGTTCTCTTCATGGCTTTACGATATTATTTGACAATTTGATCATTTATCAGCAGAATGCACCCATTTAAATAAATTAAAATATTCTCGTTTAGGGTTCCTTTCCAAAACTTAGCCTATAAACAACAGAAATACACTCACCCAGAAGCACTCCAAATCCTAGCCACACCCACTGGTTCCTCAGAAATGAGAAGTCATGACAAATATACAACACATGTACAAATATACAAATATACAACACAGAATGTAAATGTGCCTATGTACAGTTTTGCAGATGCTACACAAGCAAACATCTGCATGTTAGAGTTCAGGTCTTTCATAACATGAGCTTTGTTGCTGAATTCTTAACAAAAATCACTTCATTATTTAATGAAATTAAGCATTAATATTTAGAGGTAGCAAATAATTATATTTTTTAAAAAAATACCGGTTATCTTGACATGCCAAAATGATGCAGAATAGCCTTTTCAGCTTCCACCAAAAATAAGTGTTAACACCGTTAACACATTGAGTTTATATAATGTGAACTTCGTCTTTAATGTCTGTTGAAAAAGAAAGACAATATGAAAGCACTTCAAATTGTCTTTTTAATTGCACAGATATTTCAGGGCAGAAACCCTTCAACAGTATGCAGTTTCTTACTCACACACCTGCACAATAGGGGGCTCCCCAATTACAGTGCATGAAATGTTTTACATAAACAAGCAAGAATTAAAAAAACAATTGTGTCATCACTCTCACTCAGAATGGAAGGAAGCAAAAGAAGTGTTTTTTTTTTTTTTTAAATAACACACAATTTTGACTTGAAACTCATAAAAATAAACTCAGGATGGAGAGAAGAAGCAGCCAACTGTCTTGAATGGTGATAGCTGTTCCTGAGGCGCAAAGATAATCACTTCTTCCTTAGGCTCAATTTCACCCACACACCCATGTCTTCACACTATTATTCCACAATTCGCTGACATTTTTTTTCCAATTCAATCAATTCTGCAATGCTTGAACCCATGAAATTTAGTATTTACCATTGGGGAGTGAAGGAAATTTGAATAGGCTACCAGATTTGTAAAGGTCTGGTTCAGGAAACACATTTTCTACTACATACTGGGTCTATCATACAGTTCTCACAGGTGATTTCTTTCTAAGAAGTTATGCTAAGTGAAAATACCAATGGGTGGTTTAGTGAACAGTTGGAATATGTTTGAACTTTTGTCAAAAGCCATCTCTACACCACTGTAAGGAAATATACACTATATACTTCTATTATGCTTATTCTGTGGGAAACATGTGAATATCTCTTAATTTCTGTCATGAATGTGTGTGAATTGGGGAGCAATTCTAACAGTGTATCATGGACAATATAATGTGGTAGGCCTATGTTAATACCACTTGGCCTCCACATTTCAATAAGGTTATTCCACAATTTACATGATGCATGTTAAGTTTAGAAGCAAGCAACATTCAGCCGAGTGTTTTACGAGTAAGGTTAGAGCCCGAACACACACAGAATGCGACCCCCCGTGATGAAAAGGGGAGAGCTGCTATAGTCTCTGGTTCATCTCCTTTACACAACCTAAAAGCTCCTTGACCTAGATTCTGAAGATTCTGAGTGGGTTAAAAACATGTATAATGTTGTTATGTTGCATTATCTCAGTGTGCATTTCATGCCTTGTTCAGTTCCTTTTGTAACATTTCCCTATGGCTATCTTTTAGAGCTTGTTGTTTAGAGTATGAGTGGTAAGTAAAGGTGGACCATCATTAGTAGGATAATTATTTGTAACAAACCTTGCATTCAATTCCTGTCATTACTGAGAGGACTGCAAGACTGTAACTGTCTTTTGTATTGAGAACAACCGGGGAACACTGTTGCTTCTTAATCTGGTATTCAGTACCTTTGATGTTTATTGTTTGTTGTTCATCCTCAGTATTATGTCCTTCTACATGTTGCATTGCTAAAAAGTTCCCCTTTAAGGACAATATAGATGAGCTAGTTGTTTCCTCCTCCACCCACACAATAATCAGGCTCTGTTGCAGTTCTAGTAGCCACTGTACTAATTTTGAGGTCACTATTGATTGAAACTGTAGTAAAGTGCTTTTTTGTCGTATCATTGTGAATAATTATATGACATTTAAGATTTGCTGTATTCAGTGATGACATGAAAAATTACATAGCCTACTTACTCATGCTCTGTCACATCCATAACGTGGAGTTGCCTGGCATAAAACAAATCTGAAAAAAAGAAAATCCATAAAGCCTTATAACTTATGGCATTAGTGTTCATAACTGTTTAGACATTGTAATGATTGTAATCATGAAGCATGATGATTTTATCATAAAAGGCGAAGAGACTCACAGCACAGCATCATAAAGTCTCAATTTTATAATTGTCTTTTTGTATGTCCAAATCCTCATGCCAAATAATGAAGAGTTACAAGCACTCAATGCATACTCTAAGTAAAGTGAGATGAACACATAATTACTCATGAAAATCAATAAGGCATCATTACAGACAGTAGTGGTAAGTGGTATTTTTTCCTAGTCTCAAAAGGCCGAAGAAGGTTTGACACTTCAAGTTGTAAAGGCTTAAATGATAACATTATAATGCCTTATAAGTACAGTCATAAGAGTGTATAAGCAGTTATAAATACTAATGATATTAGTTATAAAGTGATATAAATACACTATAACCCTGTGTTATGAATGCATTTATAATGCTTTGTGAATACTGGGCTCATAGAAAGTGTTACCAATCTTATCTTATCTTATGTCATAGGGTGCCTTGAGTATTTATGACTCTAGTTATGTTTGTCGCTTGACTCCCAATGTCATGGATTTTTAGCGAGAAGAAATACCATTTGTCTGTCAGTGGCTTACCACTGAAGCATTGAATCTCATGCCTCATTGATTAGAGAGGGTAAGGCAGAGTTAAAACCTGGCCCATTGGCTTAATTTGTTGGTGACGTGCTCTTCAGGTGGGGAGTGGAAAAGGGCAACAAATCCTTTCACAGAGTTGCTATAGAAATTGGAAGGCTCATGCCAGAGGGGGCTGACAGGACAGCAAGGCATATGCGCTCAGTGCACACACTTTTACTCACAAACATATTAACTCACTCATTAAGTTCTTGATTAAGGTTGGGAGCTGGAGACTGCTGGGCTTTATGTGTTTGGATTACGTGAACATGTGATTGACAATTTAATATCTGCCCTTTTGGATCCACCCTTATTGTATAGGATCACACTGCATTTCATTACCTGTATTTATACATGTGTAATGACAATAAAGTTGAATCTAATCTAATCTAATCTTTTATATTCAGCTGTGGATGTTGGCTCTCGGTGCTGCTTGAAGCTAGGTCTGGGCTTCGTTCACTACATGAGCCATTTCAGAAATGAATGACCATCTGATGAGAGATTGTGGTGTGATCCCCATCGCCTGCTTCTGGCTATTCAACTAATCCGTCAGGTCTATCACCACAGGTGGGTAAATGTATGCTGCTGCTGCCCATTTGCAGCGACCTCTGCAAGCAATCACACAAATGCACATAAGGATGTATGACACACACAAACACACACACAGAGAGAGAGAGAGAGAGAGAGAAAGAAAGAAGGAGAGAGGGAGAGGGAGAGAAAGAGAGAGGGACTTATCTTTCAGACCTGGTCCACAGGGCTCGATACACATGCAAGCACACATACACATTACTTATCTTTCCCACCTGGACCAAAGAACAACAAGACAGGTGTGTTTATCTGACCTTCACATGGTCTGATATTTAAAGCCTAAAAGATGGCACATGCCTGCTTATCTTTAAAAACATACCTCAAGAAGTGTCCACTGGTGGACATTGGTCATTTAAGCCACTAGAAGCCATTGGAATTCCTGGTGTAGCAACCATTACATGTGATAAAATTCTGATACATTATCTCTATAGAATATAATATCTCTGACCAGTGACTACACTGGACCACACTCTCCTGTCAAGATCCATGCATAGAATACTGTACTGTACTCTTCTCTTACTGTACTTCTATCTATTTGTCTCTCTCTGTAAACTAATGCCAGTGGTTGTTACAATGCAAATATATTTACCCCTATCTTCCAAATAACAGGTGCCAACATGCGATGGAGAAATCTCATGGATGGGTGGATTATGTCCCACTGGGGATGAAGCAAGTAAGTAGGTATGTAGGTATATTCCAAATGCAGAGTATAAAAGTAGAGACATCATAGGCCAAGGGACAAGATACTTCTGGTAATCAAGCTTTTGATAATAAACAAGTGCAATCGTCACAAAGGCCACCTTATGGGTATAGATATATGTGTTGGTCTGGAGAAGACTCAGATGGGGGAGTGGGGACCGGACTGAGTCTTCTGGGTTGATGTGCCATTAGCCAGTGGGCGAAAGACCCAGTCGTAGTGCTTCATGCTGTGAGTAAAATCAATGAAGTAGCCCGCATCTCTGAAGTGATTGCATTCAAGTCCCCACTCTTCCGCTCTGAGGAAGTCGATAGAAGTCACAATGGCAATTTCAGTCAGGCTCTTTTGATGGAGAGATTCACATGCAGAGGTAGACTCCTAGTGTTTGCACTGGTCAAAGTAAAGGAGAAATATGCCTGCACTCAGAAACAAATTTTGCTGTCAAGAGAAAGAGTCCATTAGGGAAGAGGATCATTATTGGATACTTTTCCTTTACATTTTTACTGCTTTCTCTCTTCTCTCTTGTAGACTTTTAAGGTGAGCCAACCATATCCACAAAATTACCATGTGTCATCATGAAAATGCATTGATTCATCCTGTGTGTGAGCTGAATACTAAGGTTGGTATTAAGCCACATTAAACCTTAATCTAGAGGGTGTGGGTTTTTTTCTGTATTCAATTCTACTTGTCCTCAATTGGTGAACATTGTGTAATGATGAACAAATGTCACCGGTGAGTCAATATCCACACACCAATGTTACCCCCAGCCCCTCCCCCACCCCTTCCCCCAGCACCCCTCTTCTCTGGTGGTGTGCCCCCCATTGCCTTCAGTTGTTTCTTTTTTCATCATACTGGCTTACACAAGTGATGCTGTCTGAGCATTACATAACACCATCACCCTGTCACCAAGCCTCTGAGGACATCACTCTGCCGAGTGTGCAGTGTACCACCCTCAAGAAGCATTCAGGCTAGTGCAAATATATTGATCATATGTAAACCATTTAATTGGATGCAATGAATTTTATGCTATGTGCTTTTGTTTTTGTTTTGTTTTTTTATACGGTTTCTAGAGTTGTGACAATTTGCTCTCCTGATACTAATGCACTAAAATAGAAACTCTGAGGAAAATGCTTTCTTTAGCATTAGTTATTTGACAGTGAGTTGGGTTAGAAAACAAACTGTGATCTTTGCCCTAGCTTGGGCATGCACATGAGTGCTGTTTTGCTAATTCTGTGGCAGTGCAAGGTAGCATTGGCAAGCCCAAGGAAATATTGATGGGATTTTGAAACCTTACATGCACAAAACCTTCTATTCCCATATTGTTGGATTGTCACTAATCACAGATGCACAGAACCTTACGTATTTATGGTAATACACTGATAGCGTCTTTATATAAATACATCAGTCTCTTATGACTTTTTTTTTAGATGAATTACAAATTCAATTGTATTTGTTGACTGACAGTTCACCAAGATTAAGTTATTTAAGGACAGAGTAAATAATGCTGAATAACAAAAGGCAACCCAAAGTCTATGGCCATTACTGTGGCAAGGTTGGAAACATTTCCCAGTAGAGAGATGCCCCCGTCTCAAACTGAGATCTAGTACACTGAACTAAATTGTTGCTTTTCTGTCTAATTTGCTGGGCTATGCTTTATTGTGGTTAAGAAAAACATTGCTGACTACATGTGAAAAGCATACTCTAATTAAGGGCATCATCAGAAACTCACTGAAGCTGACCACCTAATCTGAAGCACTTTCAGGGGGCAAAGCTAGCTTTGGTTATCATTGCATTTCAAATGCCGGCTAAATCATGGAGTCTAAGTTTATGAATTAATTTCTCAGAAGACTTTGTTGATTTGTGGAAACATTTGAGCCCTTGATTTAATAAGGACTTACATTCTGCGGCAGGAAATGAAGACAAGAGGTGGGCAGAAACCAAATCTTTGCTGATGGATGTTCAAAGCTCTGATGCTTGGAGTGCAAGAGCTTTTTTTCCCACAATTTGCTCTTAATGGAAAAGCAGGTCTTCTCATCAGCCATTGATGTTTCCTTGACTACCAGGCCATGGCAAAATACTATGTTTATTAAATCGCGCACACAGGAACAGAAACCTGTCACAGCTGGAAACAGCAAAATGAGAGTTCTCTGAGAGTTCTTTGAGTTCATGCTTGTTTTGGAATTAGTTTTAATAGCTTGAACAGTTGCGTAAGATTTATGAAATTCCTGTCTGCTCTTTTCCCAGTGACACATAACAGATTTCCTTCTTTGTTCCCTGCATACAGAGGGAAGGTTTCAGAGAGAAAAACCATAATGGCAGGTCTCTTTTTCCTAAAACTCCTCCGTCCTTACTGTGATCATTGGTTATGTCATACTGGCAGATGGCTATAAATTACACTTCTCAGTGCAGAAGTACATGGGGGAGGGGAGATCAACTGTGGGTACCATATATATGTAATCACACTTACATAGCTGCATGCAAGGCTGATCGTTCTGGTCGTCTATCAAGATGTGCATTTCTGAATGATCAATTTCTGTATTATCAAGATGTGCATTTCTTTCACTATTTTCTTATCGTGGGAAGAACGCAATTGGCTGTCATCACACAGATGTCTGAACTATGCCCAGACACCCAACAGGAACAAGCTGTTCCTTTCATGTATGTCGCAGAGAAGGTTATCTAAAGAACTACACTTGTATGGTGGCCAGGATGACACATTATTTGTTTTCAATAGTATAACAATGTAGTCAGAAGGGTTTCCCCAGACAAACCTAGTAAGGGTAAATAACTTGCAAGGACTTGGAATGAATGCATAATGCTGAGGGTCAGTGGCATTGCCAGGCACTACTGTCACTGTGCACAACAGATACAGATGCCATATTCAGTCACATCTCTGTACCAGTCAAGAAAGGTCAAAAGGCAAGATGAAGTGTTAAGCCACTTAACAATAGTCCAGGACCATTCAGAGATGTGTCGATGTTCCTGTAATATGAATTTATTTTAATTAAAATGTAATAGAATGGTGCAATAGATATTTGATTCTGGAATATCAGTTGTTAATTCTCAGCTGAGGAAATAGCATCACTCTACATTTTAGACACCTGGATGTGATGCAGAATCAGAATGCGCACAATCAGAGATCATGTAAAAGAGACCATGGCTCCTTCTGTCAAGCTCCATGAGACAATACTATTGTAAAAGACGCTGTATAAATAAAACTGAATTGAATTGAATTGAATTGAATTGAATGTAGTCCCATTACTTACCGGATTAGACCCGTTTCTACCCTTGCCACCTGGTAAGGTCAGTCCATCTGTGTCCACTCACATGAGTTCAAAAGCACTGCTCTGATGTATTTCAAATTCATTAGACAAGCCAAAGGAGTCAGCATATCTCAGTCCTCCAACATCTGGATATGGCTCCGAAGGCAGATGCTCGAACTTGGTGTCAGTTTGATTAGTGCTGGGTAATGGGGAAATGTCTCCAGGACAACTGCATTTTTCTACACTGTCTCTCACTGTCTGGACGTAGCCCTCGAGTCTGTAGTAGTATAACTAGCTCTTTAGTTTCCAGCAGTCTAGTCAAGTGTGAAGGCTACGTATAGCCTATACAAACACAGCAGTGGGCAAACACTGAAACCCCAAGCAGGAACGAGGCCTGTGTATGTGGTACGTGTGTGACTTTGGCGACAAGGGATCCAGAGGTGAAATAAAAGTTTTTTTTTCATGAAGAGTTTTCCATTTTTGGTTACAGCTTATTGTCATCCCAGCTTTAACAATGAGAGTCTATTATTTTGAAAACATTCTAATCAAGCAGCCACACTCTACATCCATTAGTCACCCAGCAGATCATTAGTGGGGATGTCTGCAGCAGGGTCTCAGGTCAGTCAGTCCATTTGTATAATGTCATCCTAGTTTACATATTTGCAGTGTATATAGTTTTGTTTTAAGCAACTGTCATATCAGATCACTTTTTGCACCATCCCTGGAATGGCTTGCACTGAAGCAGGAAGATCTCAACTCCTGTATCCTGCCTTTCACTTTGACATGTAATACAGCACTTGAACAAGGCAGGCTTATCCAAACTGATGACACTCAAAATGAGATACACTGACTTGAGCCTGTGCTTGTCCAAAATTGAGCCAACCAAATTCAACAGCTTTGCAGAGCAGCAATTGATTTGGTGGTGGTGTGGCTTCACGACGAGCAGGGGTGGCCCTTGAAATTTTGGGCCCCCCAAACATTGATTCTAGTATAAAAATATTCTCTGGGCCCTTCTGTTAGTGCCAGGCCCTTAAAATCATCCTGTCCCCCTCGGTAGCGCCCCTGCAGACAAGGAGAATGATCTTTAGTTGCATACTGGAGAGTCTCGAAACATGAATGCACCAGCCACTTCTCTTTGCTATGGTAAGAAATAGATTGAATTGCTTTCTTCAAGAGGACTGTTTAAGTAGGGAACAATGCTGTAACCTGCCCTAGCATTCGAGAGAGTGTGGAGGGGGAAAAAAATCTGAAAGCCATTTTGCCACATAACACGGTTTTATGCCTCATAACTGCACAGTGCTTCAGTCATGATTACCTTCACCTTTGAGGTTATGCAATCAGTGCAATTTGTTTATTTGCCAGGAAGATTACATAAAAATAACAAATTCCATGAGTATATGTGGATGGATGTAGCCCAGACCAGTGAAGAACACATTACATTTTGAGGGTCTCCAAATCATAGGGTGGAGCCTGTGTATTTTTAACATCTACTTTGGTGCCATCTGCTGGTTATGGCATGTCATTGACCTTGCAAGTTGATATTGAAAGTTGTGTTTGTGAAACTCACGTGGACATCTATACCTATCAGCATTGAAGCTTACCTCACAGCCACCTGTTTCTTCACTGATGATTGCCAGCAATTAGTACATTTTGCTCAGGGAGAGCATTTTCTAAACATCCACAGGACTGACAACTAGATCCTGGAGAGTGAGTGGGCTCAGCTCTGGCCTCTCTACAGACAAAAGTAACCCCACCTACATACTCAGACTATGCTACATGTACTTGGCTCATCTCACAAGACAACAGTAGAGCTCTAAAGGAAAATTCTACCACCTTTCAACCAAGATCACATTCTGTCATTTAGTTAAAAAATGACAATAATCCATTGACAACCTCTGCTTAGTCATTTTAATATGTGGCCCTTTTGATATGTGAATTTGGCAACAGAGCTCTCAACAGTGATAGCTGTCAATCTGCATTGTGTAAGTCCCTTGAAACCTGCCTGGTGTGAGTGTGCTATAGGCCTAACACACACACAGGTACATACCTGGAGATAGGTGTGCACATGAATGTAACCAAAGCACTTTCTCAGCAATTTCAGATTAATCTCAGTGAAACAGTTCACACAAATTTGTAAAAAGCAAATTGGCAACGTATGTTTAATGAATAAAGAGACAGAAAACAGAGTAACTGCATTTCTCATGGCAGTGCACACTATCATCTCAGCACATGTCAAGTAGTTTTCAGGAAAGCCCACTTGGTGTCAGTAGTGCGATTTCACAGAATAGTGATGAACTTCTCAAAATCCGATCGCTGTTTTCAGTGCTGGGAAATAGCAGCCAGCCAGTGCCTGGATTGAAAGAACACAGACTGGTCTTCAGGAAGGAAAAAAAAAACAGTTTACAAAGTTTACACAGAATGTAACAAGAAAGACGCATTTCCTGAACTCATAGATAAGCCATAGATTTTGAATTGGTGTTTGACTTGTGAAGCCTTTCATTGGCATTCCCAGTTTCAGACTGTGACACACTCATTGTATCGCTTCTCTTTGTACCTCATCGGGTCTTGGTTTAGGAATCTGGTCTAAGAGATCTCCTCTGCTGTTGGCGTAAAATAGACTCAGGGACGACTGATGTAAAAATTGATCACTGTGGCTTTTGTTATGCTTGCCATTCTAACTTACTTTGTCAATGTGCTGCCAGCACCTTCAAGGACACACCGTCACTCTGTAGGCATGATTGGGCACTTTCATATCGTTACGCCGGCACCTGTCCTCGTAATGTCAACAGAGATGAGCAGAACGGTAGCGGATTAAGTTATTAAACCTCTCTATAGGAAACAGAGGCTTTTGGCACAAGGACAGCTTGATCTCTTGGTTTCACTCCTAAACAGTGCCAGTCTGGCTGTGTTCATCTCCATTTGGCGAGATGTTCAAGTGGTGTCTCTGGTCTGTTGTGCATCACAGTTTGTTAATCTCAAGTGCCAAGTATATTCAGTCCTGTTCTGAAAAATACAACTGAAATCAGCCATGTTTAATTAAGCAAAGAATAGTTAATAAGGGCTAATTAATCAGGCCAAACATCCTTCTCATGAATACTCATCCAGATACCAGGCCTGATCCATCTACAAATTAATGGGTGGATTATTTTCTGATTGGATTTCAAAATAATCAGCTCAAAAGATCATATCTGACTACCATTTGGGTGTTCTAATAAATAACATTCCTATACATGTTGTTATTATTATTTTGCCTGTTTACTACCATGATATTTTCTATGTATTACCAATCAATAAAGTAAAACCTTATTGTTGCAATATGGATAACCTGCAACTAGTGCTTTTGTGAGTCGTTTTGATTTAACATCTTGGAAGTCCAGTGACTGAAGACTGCTTAGATTTTCCTTACAGCGTAGCCTGTTTTCATTAATGCCATCAGTAGGAATGTGCCTATTCAGATGTACTTTTTGAGCACATTGTTGTATTCTGAGCTTCAAGTTTGGATGACTGTGTCATAAATACAAGCAAGGCCTAGAGTGTCTATGTGATCACAATTACACAAAGGAAGGAAAGGAAGCACACAAAGGAAGTACAGCAGAGCATTTGGCCTTGCAGACCTGATGACCAGTTGCTGTTGAAGGTGCTACAGTCAGACCAGATGGTTTAGGTGATACCAGAGTGGCACACTGAACAGTGAAGACCGAGGCCTCAGACACAGCAGGTGGACCAACACCTGCACAGAATAACCTGGCCTAATGTTACTCGGCAACAGAAAATGGCTGACTCTCTATCCAAGCTCTAGACAGGAGGTACTCAAGTTGATGAGAGAAGAACCTCTTTTTCCACTCCACTTTTTTCCCCTCTGGATAAGACATAGATCTTCCAAGGAGAGATCAGGAGTAATGCTATTGCTACAAACCCGAAATGTAAAGAGTCTCCCATCAGAAACATGAGGGCATAGCATTAGCCGTTAATCCAGTGCTAATAACTAATGATTGATGCAACGCTTAGAGAGGTAGTTAATGCGTCTCAACCGAGAGCTCTCGTTTAAAGCCAACAAAACCTCTCTCCTGGAAATGAGCTCTAAAAACCTTTGATGTCTTGTGGGTTTGGCTGCCACTCGCTCACAGCCTTGAGTATCCACTTGGATATTTTTAGCTGAGCAATTGAAATGGCTTCAGTTTGGCACCTTTTAAGTTGATGAGCACCTCCCCCCCAACAAAAGATGTTCTTTTTTTTGGTGTGTGTGTTTTTGAATTGTCCATCTTTCGCAAGAAAAGCACCATGAATTTGTATTTTTTAGACAGTGTGATGTTGTCAGGACAACAAAACTGCTGGGAGAGGTCTGCCAAAGGTTTGTCTGATTCCATGTCCCTCCCTGCCATTATAACAAACACTTTCCAAAGTCCTCATGAACTTTAAAGCCTGTTAAAAGATGACACTTCAAAATCAATGGTGTCCGGGACCTTTTGCAGGAGATGCTCTGTGTGTAAAGGATCAGTTTACAGGCGTAACTGATGGGTCCCTGCCTCCGCAAGCCCACTCTTGACATGAGAAAAGGTAGACCAAGAAGAGGTAGAGAGGGGCAAGTGGAACGGCTTTTTGGGGGGGGGTTGTCACAGATAAGAAGGGTGTTCAGCGCAGACTCCACATAGCCAGAGAAAAGAGAGAGGGCCTGATAAAACTGCACCGTGTCACTGCAGAGCTCAATGAGTGCAGAATACTGATGAGGCCCTAGTAGTGGAGCGAAGAAAAGAGGAAGGTGATCTGAATGCAGGCTCAGTAGTGTGTGTGTGTATGTGTGTGTGCGCGCGTGAGTGTGTGTTTATGTGTCTGTGTATGTGTATATATCTGTATGTGTATGTGTATGTGTATGTGTGTGAGTGCATGCCGAGGATAGAGTATGTGACTTTGTGAGTGTTTGCATAACTAAGAGACCGTGGATAGCATTGTTGTCTCCACTTTAAAAGCGTCCTTCAGGCAAGATGTGAAAAGCATGCTGGACGAACAGAAAAAGAAATCGACGATAGCTGACAAAAAAATCCATGCCTGAGGTCATGGGCAAAAAGATTGGATAGGATGAATGTGTTAGAGATTTAAATATCTTTCTAATATGCTATGAATGAATGTCCTCAATCTAAGGCATGAAAAGATACAGTTCTCAGTAGCAGTAATCATAACTAATGGCTAATGATTGTTCATGATTTTCTCATTTGTAACACACAGAGCATAATATACTTTAAAGCCAGCTATGTGCCTCAGGGTTACTGCGACCAAGAAAGTGCTTATCTATTACCCAATATAAAATCAAACCAGCTACACACTGCACGCATGGTATTGTCACTGAGGATACTGTTTTCTCTCCAAATAGTTGACAGTAGCCATTGATCCTTGCAAGTGATCATTAGCTGTTGGAACCCCGCGTAATAAACAGTTACAGGTTTCAAATGACGAATTTATCTGTGTGTTTGTGTGTACGCATGGATTTGTGTGCATTTGTGTGTGTGTGTGTGTGTGTGTGATTGTGTGTGGGTGGGTGTGGGTGTGTAAGTGCATGTGTGTGTGTGTGTGTGTGTGTGTGTGTGTTTGTGTGTGCACATGCTACTGTGTGTAGAAACGGTGACATGCTGACCTTTTCTGAAGGTCATGCTTCATGTGTTATACCTCTGTGGCTGAATGTGTGGTTCCAGCCTGCATCTCCTCCTCTTTGGCACGAGTTGTCACTCACTGTCAAGTGCTCCCATCCCAGAAGGCCACGGGCATCATAATGGATCTCATACCACAGGAGCTTCCTGCCAGTGAATTTTAACTACTCAGTGGCACACGGCGCCAGGAATACTAAACAATTTAGTGAGCGCAGCAAAAATGCACAGGATTTGGACACTGTGAATAGGCTATATGCATTCATATACATTCACAAAGCTGCCTCATAGCTTTTTATGATGGCAGGCTTTTGGAGTTGAACTGCCTCCACGGACTGATTAATGAAAGCCTATCATTTGTTGCCTTGAAGGTCATTAAGCCCTGATTAAGGGTAATCACTCAAAGTCAACAAATTAGGTTTCATTACTGCTAAGTTGGCATAGGATTACATGGCTGGCGAAGAACACTTGGGAGCTGGGCTACCTCTGAGCCCGTCAGAGGAGGAAACGAGGGCAGGCTAGATCAGAGGAGGAGCAGGCGAAGAGGGAGAGGGAGGAGAGGAGGGAAAGGAAAAGATGTGAGGAGGAGGAGGAGGAGAGATCTGACCAGGGGAGGATGAAAATGACAACTTGGAGCTGTCAGAATAAAAAGACGGATGAGATGCTCCCTCGCTCGCTCCCTCGCTCTCTCAATCGCTGCGGCCTCCCTCCCCATCCATCACGCCTCGTTCAAACCCAACGCAGAGAAAACACAGGCAACGCGCCGTCCATTTTCTGCCACATGTCGCGCTAACATACATCAAACGGGATGTGGTAGTGAGCTTCCCAAATGCACAGAAGTCTTTTTCTTTCCCACTCTTCTCTTTTTTCTCTCTCTTTCTCTCTCTCTCTCTTTCTCTTTCTCACTTTCTTTGATGCAGAAGAAAACATATTCCTAGAATTTTGAAGCAATCCAGTAAAAAATGAAAATCTGGCATCAGACTTGCAAATTCCAACAGCGCCCCCCCCCCCACACACACCCTTCTTTCCTGTCCCCTTCTCCTGCGTTTACAGTATAACAGGCCCATCAATATTAATGCCACTATTTGCATTCTCCTTGCCCTAAATGTTTACCCTGTGTGAAGGGGGTAATGCCATCAGGATTAATCATTGATGGGCTGGTAATGTAACCGCCTGATGCCCTGGCAGCTAGAAAAGTTGAGGTGGCGACGTCGCTATCAGACTTAATTACGGACTTCAGTTAAAATTTCATGATGTTCAACATACGCAGTCCTCTCCTAGGCGCTGAGGCTTTGCAACTGAACTGACGTGTGCAGTACGCTGCTCAAAGTGTGGCCTTTCTCTTGCTGGGTGGAATAAGTGTATGCTGGGGAGAGAGGATGAATCTGTCAGCCTCAGGCGTGAGGTGTTTTTGATGAATGCAGCGTGCACGTGTGCTGTGTGTGTGTGTGTGTGTGTGTGTGTGTGTGTGTGAGCTGTAGGGGCAGATTTGCTTGATAAGGAACAGCGCCCTGTGGGTGTGTGATTAACCATCAACGCACCAAGTCTACGATGTGCATAAAAAGAGGGTCTTTTTGGAGTTAACCAACAGTATGAAAAAAAACACTAAATTTGTAATTCTTAGAATTAAGCCCACAAAAAAATGAAAGATTTGTGCTGCTATTATGTCCTCTTGTGATCCCCATGCTTTCTTGCTGATTTGACTGTGTTGTGACTGCACTCCACTCCACACAATGACAAGTGAGTGCTGGCTTTGATCCTCAGGGTATAATTGGCCACTTTGGCACTTGTGGTCTTGGTGTTTAAAGATCTGTCAGAATGGGGTGGTTTGGTGCTACCCAGAGTTCAGAGAGCTAACTTCCCCCACCTCAAGCTCTAAGGAAAGCCACCCCAAAGTGAGAATGAATGTGCATTTCATCCAAATTTAAGCCACAGCATGTAGAAACTTCAGGTCAGTGTTCATGCAAACCAAAAAAAACCCAAAATGGATTGACTACACTCATATATTAACCACATCCGTGTGTTAACTGCAGTTTGCTACTTATTGAATCAGAATCAGATTATGATTTTATGAAAAAATAGAATGAAGGAAATAATTGCATCAGCCCTCCCCCAAGTACAAACCTCAGAGATGAAGACATTTTACACAATCAATGTATTAATCTTGATCAATAATCGGGGAACTATGGGAAATGTTCCAGAAATGTTGTGTCGTAATGTCGTTTTTGATCTCACTAAAATGCACTAAAATTGCATCCCTAAATTTTGTACTTTTGAAGAGATATCTTGATTGGCTGGATGAACACCAAATAGATACATTATCACTCCAACCACTCTAGAATAAAGGTTTCCACATAGAGCTATTCAAGTCATCTGATGAATGTCATTTTGGTGTGATTTTTTTCTACTGGAACATTCTCAATTTTTTTGTTTTTTCAGAAGCATTTAGCTCATTTCCACAGGCTTCCTCTGACCCCCGACTGCCATCATTTTCCCTCCCACTCCCATCCCAATCCTCTCACATCACCCCAATATTGAGCTGATACCCATCCGACCCGATCCGAGAGCCTGACCTGCTTTTATCAGTGATGTGGGGTTGGAGTTTGCTATTAGCAAAGTCTGTTTCTCTTTCCCTAGTTAGTTTACACAGTAATTACCAAACCTCTGTACAATGCTGTAATGCCTCTTTGAAGAAGCGCCTGCCTCTGAACTCCTGCTTTTACTGCAGTATTATATATGTAGCTGTGACTTCCCAGAGTGCATTCAGAGTTCAAGCCTGACAGAGGCACACCCACTAGCTATGCAGGGTGGTTCTGAAAAGAGCCGCGTATCAGCGGCCCCTCCCACTCGCAGTACCACTCAAAGACACAACAACAGTCCTTCCTTTGCATCTGAGAGCGCAAAGCTGAGAAGCTGCTGGGATGAGCTGAATAGTGTGGCTGTTTGCCTTTCTTTGAGATACCTCTCTGCAAATAGTTTGCCTTTCTTTGAGATACCTCTCTGCATTGTTACCATTGCAGGTCAAAGAGTTGCTGTCTGTGGGTTAATGTGCATAGCAATGCAATCCACTCTGGCCTTTATCTAGCTCATAAAATGGCATTCTGCTGTGCAATAGCTTTGGAAAGTGTTTGCAGTGTTTCCTGTTCTGTTCATTGTTATGAATTCATACACATGGCTGTGCAGAGATTATAACTCAGTGATACCAGAAATGTGATACCACTGTCATTTCATTATTCTATTACCCTGGACTTGGGGGGCAGTTTCCTGTGCATTGACTAAAAATCTCTGTTGAAAAAAGCTTACAGTTTACAATTACTGCTACAGCCTAGTCCCTATATGACAAACTATTATCTACAGTGATGCAGTGATGCTGTCCACATGGTGCATGGCCATAATATTCAGGATACTGAATGTGGTGATGCTCATACACAAGTTTAACTGCATCTCCCACAGCTTGGTAAATTACGCAGTACAGCACATTATGCTTCTTGTGTTCTGGAAAACAGTACCAGTCTAGATCTGGGTGTTTATTATCAAGCTACCGCGTACTGAAGAACCCTAGAACCTTCTGGCACAAAGTGACAGACCGATGATGATGTATGCAATCAGTACTATATAGTTCTTTGATTTTTCATTCACACATGACCACATAGGCTTTAAAGGCAGATCTCACGTGCATAAAGGTATAGGAATCTTCCGGATCACACAGAGACAAGGTCTCTGAATGCTGCTTCACTTTTAACACTGGTAGAGGATGTTGACAAATGAAAGCGTATGGTCCGACTCTGTGGTTTTCTGGGAAAGTTAGAGAATAATAGAGAATGAGCAGGCATGGTTTTAGCAAGGTTGATATAATGCCTTTGTGCATAATGGAGACGAATATCATTATAACAACAATAGAAATATGGCTACTGCACCAAACCAAATTACCATCTTGTCTTTGAGGAACATTGTGCAAAACAATTTAAATGGAGATGTGAAGTACCTTTAAAAACTTTTCCAGGAAAAACAGAAAACAAAGCAGTCAGAGAGCAGGGGAGTAAATGGTCAGTGTGTCTTTTTCTCCAGTTGAGTGTGTTAGGAGGTGGGGTCATGTGATCCTGCACTTTCACTATGTACGATCTGGGAGTGATTTCTCTCACAGCAAGAGTCAGTCACAAATTGTGATGGGACCCCCAAAAATGTGACAGCTTGGAGCACATGAATATTCAGTGGTATGTGTGTGTGTGTGTGTGTGTGTGTGTGTGTGTGTGTCTGTGTGTGTGTTGTCATTGTGTGTGACTGGTGATGGGACACAGGCAAAAGTTGACCCTCTGACCCCTGAGCTACCACTCATTCAGCACCATGTGTGCCAACGCCATGGCTCATCCTCCTAATGATTCTCAGGCAGCAGCTCACTCACTGGGAGAACACAGGCTAAATTAGCCCACTGCGTTATTTATGCCGTGGCACTGGGCCCATTGAAACTAGGGTGGTCCAAGCAAACCCAGATTTATAATATTTGGATTGTTCAAGTTTTGAAATAATAATAATTCCTAAGTCGTTGAAGATAAATGTGTCATTTCATTTTTTTTTCTTTGGAGAAGAACTGTACAATGCTCCTAGTTATTTCCCTTCTTGTCACAAGCCATTATTGTCTGTTTATTGCCTTGCCTAACATTAGCTAATGACCTTTTAAACATTTTCTTGACCTCTAAAGATGTTGTAAACGCAAGCTTCCATCACGCATTCCTGCTGTAAGCACTGCATTGTTAAACTGTGGGTAATAATTTCTCTCGTGAACATACTTCAAGCATAGCAATCCACCAAAACGATTTAGTCTATTTACTGTCTTTGTGTATGACTATTCATGTTGTGATGAGAGCTAATTAAGTGCGATGTATTAACAATGTAACATTATTGACACAGCATGTGTCCTCTCCAACCCTTACAGATGGAAGTGCCAAAGGCAGGGCAGCCATAGTATTTAATGCTTCTGCAGTTTTGTCATGTCAAATTTTCTTTATCGAGAGGATTACTTAATGCTATTAGATGCCATTTCTGACTCAATCGAATTTTGAGATCAACATGCCATTTCCTTTCCCTCGACACAAACACAGACATATTGCCAAAGTAATTCAATTTTGTCGCTCATATTTGTGGCTCCGACTCTTTTGGAGCCAAGCTCTCGGCTAAGCCTGGGGTACTGAAGCGTACGCACAAGAGACAGAGAGAGAGAGATAGAGAGAGTGAGAGAGAGAGAGAGAGAGATGGCCGTGACTGCATCTCAAAGGTGGCAGGCTAGGGAAAGACGATGTCTTAGGAGAGGAGCACAAAATGTTATGTTTGCCTCCTTCAGTCAGCAGTTAAGCCGATTACCAGTCTTGCCCGCACTGCAGAAAGCACTTTGAATACCACGTTGAGCCAAGAATGGGCCACAGATATATTTGCCTTATAGGATGCAGCTGGTATGGCACAGGTCATGTTTTGTGACTGCCTACCTGACCCATAAGGGTTACGTGATCTGAGGTCCAGGGGCTTTTGGAATATGCCTCTTTTTTAAATGGCTGGTTATGCAGCAGGATTGTTATTGTAGCACTGATTAGGAGAAAGCTGTGTAATGAACAGTGTTTGACTTCGTTGACACAGCTGGGTTGTTTTTGAGAGGTGTTACTTGTGCAGGGTTTTTTTAAAAACATTTTTCTCAGTCCTAAGTCCTGTTTAATTGCTTTGCAAAAAGGTAGGACCTATATTGTATACAGTGATATATTTTAGAGTTGGACAATCCTCACTTATTTGATCACTTCCAACCTGCACCCACACAATATCTCAGGAGATTAACACATGGTTTGGGATCATAGAATATGGTGTAATTACAGTCATTTCCCAAATATAAGCCATACCATGTAAAAACCTCAGGTCATTGTTTTATGCAAACTAATGTACTGACAGCAGCACCCTACTGGACTTCCTCAGTAAGAGGCCACAAACAGTGCAAATCGGCAACAACACCTCATGCAGCATCACACTGAGCACAGGGCCCCTCTAGGCTGTGCGCTCAGTCCCCTGCTCTTCACCCTGTTGACACACAACTGCACACCAACCTACAGCACCAATCAGATGGTGAAGTTGCGAACGACAAAACTCTGGTGGGTCTCATCACCAAGATCGAAACCCACTACAAGAAGGAGGTAGACCTTCTGACCACGTGGGGCAGAGACAACAGCCTCCTGCTGAATGTCAGCAAGACCAAGGAGATTGTTGTTGACTTCCAGAGAGGTCACACCCAACACCTACCACTCAACATCAACAGTGCTGCTGTGGAGTGAGTGAGCAGCACCAAATTCTTGGGGGTGCACATCAGTGAGGACCTCCCCTGGACCACCAACATTGCATCACTGGTGAAGAAAGCACAGCAGTGCCTCTACTTCCTCTTCCTCTACTTACTCAAGCGAGCAAAAGCCTCCTCACCCATCAAGGGATCTTTCTACAGGGGTGTCATTGAGAGCATCCTCACCAGCTGCATCACTGTGTGGGGCGTGAGCTGCACTGACTAAAACAGGAAAACCCTGCAGCACATAGTAAACACAGCTGGAGAGATCACTGGTGCCCCACTCCCCTCCCTACAACACACAAATAACACCCACCTCACCTGAAAAGTGACCCTGATTGTGAGCGATGCTAGCCACCCTGTACACAATCTCTTCAGTCTCCTGCCCTTTGAGAGGAGATATAGGAGCATCAGTGCCTGCTCCATCAGACTAGCAAACAGCTTTATCCCCTCTCCCATCCCCTCCCAAAAACTCTGGGCTCTGAGGTTTCTGCTGCCTTTGGTTTTAAATACAGTATTGTTTGCACTTTTACAACATATCTATTGCACAATTCAATTCTTGCTCTTGCACAGTTGCTGCTGTTTTTGTATATAACATTTCTTTTTACACTATTACAACACATCTTTTTGCACAGTTACAGTTTTGCACATCATGCCTGCATCAAACAGTTTTTTTTCCTGCTTGTGACATTCTTGTGTTCTTGTCATGTGATCTTGTTTTTTTAGTGTTAGGAAAATGTCCTTATCTGTTAGTAGGATGGCAAGAAACATACTTTCAATTCCTCTGCACGTCTAGTATATAAGGAGAAATTGTCAAGTAGTGAGTGAGGAGTACAGGAGTACAGGAGGAGTTTTGGGTAAATAGTGAGATATATGAGGGGAAAAAACTACTGAAACTTTCATTTTGGCAGTGTAATAAGGTAATAATTGCTTAATAATGACATATGTCATCAGACATTTATTTAATATGGGAAAACTTATTTCTGCACCAGCTTTAATTATTCATCTTCCTTCCTCTGCATCACATCATTATGTTTTTTTTAATCTCACCACAGCGAGCAGGTGCTCAACTAAACAGAACCCATATTTAGCAACCTATCATCAGCCTATGCCACAAAGCCGCATTTGTCTCTCTGAGATTAACTGGCTGAAGGTTGCCAGCAGTGATGCTATTTTCTGTTCCTTTTGGTATTTCACATCTCAGCCCACCTGAGCTGCAGGTTATTTTAAACCGAAGGACCTTCAGTCCCACAGAAATGAACACACCATTTCTTGCTCTGTGCACCGTGGCAGGCCAGTAAAGTGAACACCTGAGTGGTTTATATAAATGCACTGACCTTATTGTAATTAGCCTATTCTTAACAGACTGACATATAAAAGGCCATTAAGCAGTCTAAAGACCATGTACTCATTTCACCTTCCCCATTAGTGTCCTATTCAACTGCATTCAACTGTACACATAATCAATTGCTGCATTTGGGTATACTGAGTTTTGTTTGCGCTTGAAAGCCTTTGCACTACACAGTAACACTCCTGCCCTCTACTTTCAGACACATTTTTTGGATGCGTGCATGCAAGTCAAACATGACATTTTTCATTTTTTTTTTAATTCTAAATTGTCTTTTGTTAGATGAACAACATTCAGGTCTGCCTTTTGTCACTGTAATGGCTTTCACTGTCTTAAGCATTCAAAAGAGAAACAGGTAACCATGGAAAAAAGTCTACTCCCTGTCTCATATTTTCTTACCAATACAAACACCAAGTCATTCATACCAAGTAATTTCCAGATGGAAAGCGCTTTCTGTGGCCTAGAAATCTAGATGCACCCTTATGGTAGCAAATAGTTTTACTCAGCGGATGGGCTTAGCCACGGACTAGCCTTAGTAACTCTAACACTGGTCTTACAGAGGCTGCAAATCAATTAAGTGGCCAAGGAATAGCGGCCGTTTGAATCGGCTTTGACACTGACTTTGGAAGAGTAAGGTACTTGAGTCTTTTGTTTCAAACAAGGACATATTTGCTGTTTTGCAGACATTGGTCTGATTGGTCATAGCACTATTCAGTTTGAAAGACAACCCTTGATTCCGCCCTTATGATTGAGCTTGGTGTAGCGGTCGTGACCAAACTGTACATTTTGATGTTATAGTCTGGCTTCTCAGGCTACGCTTTCTGAGTTGTATGGTCAAGTTTGTAGTTTCATGTACATTTGTCACTAACACAACACAAATTTAGAGCAGGTGAAAACTGCATGGGCTGTTGCATGTGACAGTTTCATACTTTTATTTTTCGAAACAGTGAAAAGAATGTGTTTATAGGAATAGAACTGTGCACCAACTTGTGAGGAACGAGAAGCAAGATACTGCGGCACTTAATGAGGGTTTTGGGTACGCTACACAAAAGACTCTGTGAGACTTGCTAGAATTAATTTAAAACAAAACAAAGGAGAGAACAAAGTCTCTATGAAAGGCTATAAATCAAATGAGTTTAACCTGAGAAGAAATTCAGTGTTCCCAAAACTTGAATCTTTCAGCCAGCCCACACAGGCTCATCATGTTCATAGCTCCCCTCCTTCCCAACAAGAATGCCATCTCAACATTTTGATCTTTGGGAGGCTGTGTGGACTGTGTGATTGCATTTGTTCATTGTCCACCACATACCACACACACACACACACCACACACACATACACATACACAAACACACACACTCACACACACACACATACAAATATGCACACGCACATACACACACACACATATACACACACACACACACATACACACATGCACACACACACACACATACAAACATGCACACACACACACATACAACCATGCACACACA